>CM026403.1:15815156-15861676 GCA_014843695.1 Archivesica marissinica | reverse complement strand
TATAAGTACACGTATGCACTTCATACGCACACAATATAAGTACACGTATGCACTTCATACGCACACAATATAAGTACACGTATGCACTTCATACGCACACAATATAAGTACACGTATGCACTTCATACGCACACAATATAAGTACACGTATGCACTTCATACGCACACAATATAAGTACACGTATGCACTTCATACGCACACAATATAAGTACACGTATGCACTTCATACGCACACAATATAAGTACACGTATGCACTTCATACGCACACAATATAAGTACACGTATGCACTTCATACGCACACAATATAAGTACACGTATGCACTTCATACGCACACAATATAAGTACACGTATGCACTTCATACGCACACAATATAAGTACACGTATGCACTTCATACGCACACAATATAAGTACACGTATGCACTTCATACACACACACTATAAGTACACTTTACACCATGAATAGTATGGTGTATAAACAATATGCTTTTGCGGCTTAACATAAATCCCCGAATATTTCAAATTTCACTGGGTAATCCCACGTGACCACTGTAACCATAGAGATTAGAATGACACGTGATGAACGGCACCAATAAAACACCGTGTTCTTTTTGTAGGCACACATATTACGGACGGATATGTAGTCCAGTGGTAACACGCTGGACTGGTAATCCAGGGATCGCAGGTTCGATCCCCCCGTCTGACTCTAATAAAATTAACAGTCTTTCAGATGTGACGTTAAACCGAGGTCTCGTGTCGGTGCTTTACACCGTGCACGCAAAAGAACCAGAAGAGATTCTGGAATGGGTCTCTGTCTGTATCATGCACTGTACTCCAAAATCTAAAATGACTAATCTCTTCAGGAGGCGTCGCTCATATGGGCAACCGGTAGCGACGATAAATAAACGTAAAACACACAAGATCGTCACGCAAAATAGACCGGACATCCATGAAAGGGGCGATTATGTCTAACATTGTTTGATTTTTAACAAGACACATTATAACTCCGATCCCTTATTCCAATATGCAGTTTTCACTTATAGTTCTATCATTTGATCTCCATATATGTTGAGGGCCTCATGGTAGATAAACTTTAATGAGTTCTCTCGTAAATCTTTTATTATTATTTAAGATATCTTATTTCCTATGCAAGTTTTACAGGTTACTGTTATTTGTTGGGTGCCTCATGGTAGATTGACTTATTGTTCAAATGAGTTCTCTCGTTAAATAAAGTATTTATTATTATTATTATTATTATATTTCATATAATTAATATAAAATTATCCACGCTATAGCTCTACAAGACATTGCCTGCCGTTGACATTTTTGCACCTTGTGCTCTAGTTCAGAGAAGTCTTTACTTATTGATTGGCTTAAGCGTTGCTAAGGAACGATACTAACAATGCATGGATTTTACAGAAATAACAAATCAGTATTCTGATGTTTTAATACCTGTCTTTGATCGTATGCATCACATAATTATACAACAACAAACTTAGACTGACATGCAATGAACAAATAGATAATTATACGAAAACAAACAAAAGATATTCTAAACATATCTCTTATAAAAACTAACATTAGACTAATATATAATTTACCGGCTTTGTGAATACCTATATATACATGTGTATAATATTATATATATATATGTAGCGCTTGGAAATTGCATGCGAGTGCTACAACAGCGCAATTAATTCGAGCCAGTATGTTTAAATAATTCGAAGATGGTTTTTTAATATTTATTTCTGCTTGACAATAAGTGAATGATGAAACAAAATATGCTTAACCCTTTCAACACCACAGACCTCTAAACAGGCTTACAAAAAGTGTAGATCCAGATGAGCCGGCTCGTGACGAGCCGTCTCATCAGGATCTGCACTTTTTGCCAGTAATATTACTATTTTAGACAAAATTACCCATTTTGATAAATGAACTGGTCCAAATGTAATTTTCTTATTCATTTTATTGGTCTAAAAATATCATGGACCAGTCCATGTGAGTTACTTGGTGTTGAATGGGTTAATTGTTTCTCATTTCAGTGTGCCGAAGAGACCAGTTTGAATGCACGTCTGGTGAAGAATGTATACCCGAGACCAGTGTTTGTGACGCCATACCCGACTGTCTAGATGAAAGTGACGAATCTAGTTCGTTATGCATAACAGGTAACGATAATGGTGATGTAACGCCATACTCGACTGTCTAGATGAAAGTGACGAATCTAGTTCGTTATGCGTAACAGGTAACGATACTGATGGTGTAACGTCAAACACGACTGTCAGATGAAAGTGACGAATCTAGTTCGTTATGCGTAACAGGTAACGATAATGGTGATGTAACGCCATACTCGACTGTCTAGATGAAAGTGACGAATCTAGTTCGTTATGCGTAACAGGTAACGATAATGGTGATGTAACGTCATACCCGACTGTCTAGTGAAAGTGACGAATCTAGTTCGTTATGCGTAACAGGTAACGATAATGGTGATGTAACGTCAAACACGACTGTCAGATGAAAGTGACGAATTTAGTTCGTTATGCGTAACAAGTAACGATAGTGGTGATGTAACGTCAAACACGACTGTCGGATGAAAGTGACGAATCTAGTTCGTTATGCCTAACAGGTAACGATAATGGTGATGTAACGTCAAACACGACTGTCAGATGAAAGTGACGAATCTAGTTCGTTATGCGTAACAGGTAGCGATAATGTTGATGTAACGTCAAACACGACTGTCAGATGAAAGTGACGAATCTAGTTCGTTATGCGTAACAGGTAACGATAATGGTGATGTAACGTCAAACACGAATGTCTAGATGAAAGTGACGAATCTAGTTCGTTATGCGTAACAGGTAACGATAATGGAGATGTAACGTCAAACACGACTGTCTAGACGAAAGTGACGAATCTAGTTCGTTATGCGTAACAGGTAACGATAATGGTGGTGTAATGTCAAACACGACTGTCATATGAAAGTGAGGAATCTAGTTCGTTATGCGTAACAGGTAACGATAATGGTGATGTAACGTCAAACACGACTGTCAGATGAAAGTGACGAATTTAGTTCGTTATGCGTAACAAGTAACGATAGTGGTGATGTAACGTCAAACACGACTGTCGGATGAAAGTGACGAATCTAGTTCGTTATGCGTAACAGGTAACGATAATGATGGTGTAACGTCAAACACGACTGTCAGATGAAAGTGACGAATCTAGTTCGTTATACGTAACAGGTAACGATACTGGTGATGTAACGTCAAACACGACTGTCAGATGAAAGTGACGAATCTAGTTCGTTATGCGTAACAGGTAGCGATAATGTTGATGTAACGTCAAACACGACTGTCAGATGAAAGTGACGAATCTAGTTCGTTATGCGTAACAGGTAACGATAATGGTGATGTAACGTCAAACACGACTGTCAGATGAAAGTGACGAATCTAGTTCGTTATGCGTAACAGGTAACAATAATGGTGATGTAACGTCAAAAACGACTGTCAGATGAAAGTGAGGAATCTAGTTCGTTATGCGTAACAGGTAACAATAATGGTGGTGTAACGTATGACCCGACTGTCAGATGAAAGTGACGAATCTAGTTCGTTATGCATAACAGGTAACGATAATGGTGGTGTAACGTCAAACACGACTGTCTAGATGAAAGTGACGAATCTAGTTCGTTATGCATAACAGGTAACGATAATGGTGGTGTAACGTATGACCCGACTGTCAGATGAAAGTGACGAATCTAGTTCGTTATGCGTAACAGGTAACGATAATGGATGTGTAACGTCAAACACGACTGTCTAGATGAAAGTGACGAATCTAGTTCGTTATGCGTAACAGATAACGATAATGGTGATGTAACGTCAAACACGACTGTCTAGATGAAAGTGACGAATCTAGTTCGTTATGCGTAACAGGTAACGATAATGATGATGTAACGTCAAACACGACTGTCAGATGAAAGTGATGAATCTAGTTCGATATGCGTAACAGGTAACGATAATGGGGATGTAACGTCAAACATGACTGTCAGATGAAAGTGACGAATCTAGTTCGCTATGCGTAACAGGTAACGATAATGGTGATGTAACGCCATACCAGATTGTCTAGATGAAAGTGAGGAATCTAGTTCGTTATGCGTAACAGGTAACGATAATGGTGATGTAACGTCAAACACGACTGTCTAGACGAAAGTGACGAATCTAGTTCGTTATGCGTAACAGGTAACGATAATGGTGGTGTAACGTCAAACACGACTGTCATATGAAAGTGAGGAATCTAGTTCGTTATGCGTAACAGGTAACGATAATGATGATGCAACGTATGACCCGACAGTTTAGACGAAAGTGACGAATCTAGTTCGTTATGCGTAACAGGTAACGATAATGGTGGTGAAACGTATGACCCGACTGTCAGATGAAAGTGACGAATCTAGTTCGTTATGCATAACAGGTAACGATAATGGATGTGTAACGTCAAACACGACTGTCTAGATGATAGAGACGAATCTAGTTCGTTATGCGTAACAGGTAACGATAATGGTGATGTAACGTCAAACACGACTGTCTAGATGAAAGTGACGAATCTAGTTCGTTATGCGTAACAGGTAACGATAATGATGATGTAACGTCAAACACGACTGTCAGATGAAAGTGAGGAATCTAGTTCGTTATGTGTAACAGGTAACGATAATGGTGGTGTAACGTCAAACACGACTGTCAGATGAAAGTGAGGAATCTAGTTCGTTATGAGTAACAGGTAACAATAATGGTGGTGTAACGTATGAACCGACTGTCAGATGAAAGTGACGAATCTAGTTCGTTATGCGTAACAGGTAACGATAATGGTGGTGTAACGTATGACCCGACTGTCAGATGAAAGTGACGAATCTAGTTCGTTATGCGTAACAGGTAACGATAATGGATGTGTAAGTCAAACACGACTGTCTAGATGATAGTGACGAATCTAGTTCGTTATGCGTAACAGGTAACGATAATGGTGATGTAACGTCAAACACGACTGTCTAGATGAAAGTGACGAATCTAGTTCGTTATGCGTAACAGGTAACGATAATGATGATGTAACGTCAAACACGACTGTCAGATGAAAGTGAGGAATCTAGTTCGTTATGCGTAACAGGTAACGATAATGGTGGTGTAACGTCAAACACGACTGTCAGATGAAAGTGAGGAATCTAGTTCGTTATGAGTAACAGGTAACAATAATGGTGGTGTAACGTATGAACCGACTGTCAGATGAAAGTGACGAATCTAGTTCGTTATGCGTAACAGGTAACGATAATGATGATGTAACGTCAAACACGACTGTCAGATGAAAGTGATGAATCTAGTTCGATATGCGTAACAGGTAACGATAATGGTGATGTAACGTCAAACACGACTGTCTAGATGAAAGTGACGAATCTAGTTCGTTATGCGTAACAGGTAACGATAATGGTGATGTAACGTCAAACACGACTGTCTAGATGAAAGTGACGAATCTAGTTCGTTATGCGTAACAGGTAACGATAATGATGATGTAACGTCAAACACGACTGTCAGATGAAAGTGATGAATCTAGTTCGATATGCGTAACAGGTAACGATAATGGTGATGTAACGTCAAACACGACTGTCAGATGAAAGTGACGAATCTAGTTCGTTATGCGTAACAGGTAACGATAATGGTGATGTAACGTCAAACACGACTGTCTAGATGAAAGTGACGAATCTAGTTCGTTATGCGTAACAGGTAACGATAATGGTGATGTAACGTCAAACACGACTGTCAGATGAAAGTGACGAATCTAGTTCGTTATGCGTAACAGGTAACGATAATGGTGGTGTAACGTCAAACACGACTGTCATATGAAAGTGAGGAATCTAGTTGTTATGCGTAACAGGTAACGATAATGATGATGCAACGTATGACCCGACAGTTTAGACGAAAGTGACGAATCTAGTTCGTTATGCGTAACAGGTAACGATAATGGTGGTGAAACGTATGACCCGACTGTCAGATGAAAGTGACGAATCTAGTTCGTTATGCATAACAGGTAACGATAATGGATGTGTAACGTCAAACACGACTGTCTAGATGATAGAGACGAATCTAGTTCGTTATGCGTAACAGGTAACGATAATGGTGATGTAACGTCAAACACGACTGTCTAGATGAAAGTGACGAATCTAGTTCGTTATGCGTAACAGGTAACGATAATGATGATGTAACGTCAAACACGACTGTCAGATGAAAGTGAGGAATCTAGTTCGTTATGCGTAACAGGTAACGATAATGGTGGTGTAACGTCAAACACGACTGTCAGATGAAAGTGAGGAATCTAGTTCGTTATGAGTAACAGGTAACAATAATGGTGGTGTAACGTATGAACCGACTGTCAGATGAAAGTGACGAATCTAGTTCGTTATGCGTAACAGGTAACGATAATGGTGGTGTAACGTATGACCCGACTGTCAGATGAAAGTGACGAATCTAGTTCGTTATGCGTAACAGGTAACGATAATGGTGTGTAACGTCAAACACGACTGTCTAGATGAAAGTGACGAATCTAGTTCGTTATGCGTAACAGGTAACGATAATGATGATGTAACGTCAAACACGACTGTCAGATGAAAGTGACGAATCTAGTTCGTTATGCGTAACAGGTAACGATAATGGTGGTGTAACGTCAAACACGACTGTCAGATGAAAGTGAGAATCTAGTTCGTTATGGTAACAGGTACATAATGGTGTGTAACGTAACCGATGTCAGATGAAAGTGACGAATCTAGTTCGTTATGCGTAACAGGTAACGATAATGATGATGTAACGTCAAACACGACTGTCAGATGAAAGTGATGAATCTAGTTCGATATGCGTAACAGGTAACGATAATGGTGATGTAACGTCAAACACGACTGTCAGATGAAAGTGACGAATCTAGTTCGTTATGCGTAACAGGTAACGATAATGGTGATGTAACGTCAAACACGACTGTCTAGATGAAAGTGACGAATCTAGTTCGTTATGCGTAACAGGTAACGATAATGATGATGTAACGTCAAACACGACTGTCAGATGAAAGTGATGAATCTAGTTCGATATGCGTAACAGGTAACGATAATGGTGATGTAACGTCAAACATGACTGTCAGATGAAAGTGACGAATCTAGTTCGCTATGCGTAACAGGTAACGATAATGGTGATGTAACGCCATACCAGATTGTCTAGATGAAAGTGAGGAATCTAGTTCATTATGCGTAACAGGTAACGATAATGGTGATGTAACGTCAAACACGACTGTCTAGATGAAAGTGACGAATCTAGTTCGTTATGCGTAACAGGTAACGATAATGGTGGTGTAACGTCAAACACGACTGTCATATGAAAGTGAGGAATCTAGTTCGTTATGCGTAACAGGTAACGATAATGATGATGCAACGTATGACCCGACAGTTTAGACGAAAGTGACGAATCTAGTTCGTTATGCGTAACAGGTAACGATAATGGTGGTGAAACGTATGACCCGACTGTCAGATGAAAGTGACGAATCTAGTTCGTTATGCATAACAGGTAACGATAATGGATGTGTAACGTCAAACACGACTGTCTAGATGATAGAGACGAATCTAGTTCGTTATGCGTAACAGGTAACGATAATGGTGATGTAACGTCAAACACGACTGTCTAGATGAAAGTGACGAATCTAGTTCGCTATGCGTAACAGGTAACGATAATGATGATGTAACGTCAAACACGACTGTCAGATGAAAGTGAGGAATCTAGTTCGTTATGTGTAACAGGTAACGATAATGGTGGTGTAACGTCAAACACGACTGTCAGATGAAAGTGAGGAATCTAGTTCGTTATGAGTAACAGGTAACAATAATGGTGGTGTAACGTATGAACCGACTGTCAGATGAAAGTGACGAATCTAGTTCGTTATGCGTAACAGGTAACGATAATGGTGGTGTAACGTATGACCCGACTGTCAGATGAAAGTGACGAATCTAGTTCGTTATGCGTAACAGGTAACGATAATGGATGTGTAACGTCAAACACGACTGTCTAGATGATAGTGACGAATCTAGTTCGTTATGCGTAACAGGTAACGATAATGGTGATGTAACGTCAAACACGACTGTCTAGATGAAAGTGACGAATCTAGTTCGTTATGCGTAACAGGTAACGATAATGATGATGTAACGTCAAACACGACTGTCAGATGAAAGTGATGAATCTAGTTCGATATGCGTAACAGGTAACGATAATGGTGATGTAACGTCAAACACGACTGTCAGATGAAAGTGACGAATCTAGTTCGCTATGCGTAACAGGTACGATAATGGTGATGTAACGCCATACCCGATTGTCTAGATGAAAGTGACGAATCTAGTTCGTTATGCGTAACAGGTAACGATAATGGTGATGTAACGTCAAACACGACTGTCAGATGAAAGTGACGAATCTAGTTCGCTATGCGTAACAGGTAACGATAATGATGATGTAACGTCAAACACGACTGTCAGATGAAAGTGATGAATCTAGTTCGTTATGCGTAACAGGTAACGATAATGGTGATGTAACGTCAAACATGACTGTCAGATGAAAGTGACGAATCTAGTTCGCTATGCGTAACAGGTAACGATAATGGTGATGTAACGCCATACCAGATTGTCTAGATGAAAGTGACGAATCTAGTTCGTTATGCGTAACAAGTAACGATAGTGGTGATGTAACGTCAAACACGACTGTCAGATGAAAGTGACGAATCTAGTTCGTTATGCGTAACAGGTAACGATAATGATGGTGTAACGTCAAACACGACTGTCAGATGAAAGTAACGAATCTAGTTCGTTATGCCTAACAGGTAACGATAATGGTGATGTAACGTCAAACACGACTGTCAGATGAAAGTGACGAATCTAGTTCGTTATGCGTAACAGGTAGCGATAATGTTGATGTAACGTCACACACGACTGTCAGATGAAAGTGACGAATCTAGTTCGTTATGCGTAACAGGTAACGATAATGGTGATGTAACGTCAAACACGAATGTCTAGATGAAAGTGACGAATCTAGTTCGTTATGCGTAACAGGTAACGATAATGGTGATGTAACTTCAAACACGACTGTCTAGACGAAAGTGACGAATCTAGTTCGTTATGCGTAACAGGTAACGATAATGGTGGTGTAACGTCAAACACGACTGTCATATGAAAGTGAGGGATCTAGTTCGTTATGCGTAACAGGTAACGATAATGATGATGCAACGTATGACCCGACTGTTTAGACGAAAGTGACGAATCTAGTTCGTTATGCATAACAGGTAACGATAATGGTGGTGTAACGTATGACCCGACTGTCAGATGAAATTGACGAATCTAGTTCGTTATGCGTAACAGGTAACGATAATGGTGATGTAACGTCAAACATGACTGTCTAGATGAAAGTGACGAATCTAGTTCGTTATGCGTAACAGGTAACGATAATGGTGATGTAACGTCAAACACGACTGTCAGATGAAAGTGACGAATCTAGTTCGTTATGCGTAACAGGTAGCGATAATGTTGATGTAACGTCACACACGACTGTCAGATGAAAGTGACGAATCTAGTTCGTTATGCGTAACAGGTAACGATAATGGTGATGTAACGTCAAACACGAATGTCTAGATGAAAGTGACGAATCTAGTTCGTTATGCGTAACAGGTAACGATAATGGTGATGTAACTTCAAACACGACTGTCTAGACGAAAGTGACGAATCTAGTTCGTTATGCGTAACAGGTAACGATAATGGTGGTGTAACGTCAAACACGACTGTCATATGAAAGTGAGGGATCTAGTTCGTTATGCGTAACAGGTAACGATAATGATGATGCAACGTATGACCCGACTGTTTAGACGAAAGTGACGAATCTAGTTCGTTATGCATAACAGGTAACGATAATGGTGGTGTAACGTATGACCCGACTGTCAGATGAAATTGACGAATCTAGTTCGTTATGCGTAACAGGTAACGATAATGGTGATGTAACGTCAAACATGACTGTCTAGATGAAAGTGACGAATCTAGTTCGTTATGCGTAACAGGTAACGATAATGATGATGTAACGTCAAACACGACTGTCAGATGAAAGTGACGAATCTAGTTCGTTATGCGTAACAGGTAACGATAATGGTGATGTAACGTCAAACACGACTGTCAGATGAAAGTGACGAATCTAGTTCGTTATGCGTAACAGGTACGATAATGGTGATGTAACGTCAAACACGACTGTCTAGATGAAAGTGACGAATCTAGTTCGTTATGCGTAACAGGTAACGATAATGGTGATGTAACGTCAAACACGACTGTCAGATGAAAGTGACGAATCTAGTTCGTTATGCGTAACAGGTAACGATAATGATGATGTAACGTCAAACACGACTGTCAGATGAAAGTGACGAATCTAGTTCGTTATGCGTAACAGGTAACGATAATGGTGATGTAACGTCAAACACGACTGTCAGATGAAAGTGACGAATCTAGTTCGTTATGCGTAACAGGTAACGATAATGGTGATGTAACGTCATACAGACTGTCAGATGAAAGTGACGAATCTAGTTCGTTATGCGTAACAGGTAACGATAATGGTGATGTAACGTCAAACACGACTGTCAGATGAAAGTGACGAATCTAGTTCGTTATGCGTAACAGGTAACGATAATGGTGATGTAACGTCAAACACGACTGTCAGATGAAAGTGACGAATCTAGTTCGTTATGCGTAACAGGTAACGATAATGGTGATGTAACGTCAAACACGACTGTCAGATGAAAGTGACGAATCTAGTTCGTTATGCGTAACAGGTAACGATAATGGTGATGTAACGTCAAACACGACTGTCAGATGAAAGTGAGGAATCTAGTTCGTTATGCGTAACAGGTAACGATAATGGTGATGTAATGTCAAACACGACTGTCAGATGAAAGTGATGAATCTAGTTCGTTATGCGTAACAGGTAACAATAATGGTGATGTAACGTCAAAAACGACTGTCAGATGAAAGTGACGAATCTAGTTCGTTATGCGTAACAGGTAACAATAATGGTGGTGTAACGTATGAACCGACTGTTAGATGAAAGTGACGAATCTAGTTCGTTATGCGTAACTGGTAACGATAATGGATGTGTAACGTCAAACACGACTGTCTAGATGAAAGTGACGAATCTAGTTCGTTATGCGTAACAGGTAACGATAATGGTGATGTAACGTCAAACACGACTGTCTAGATGAAAGTGACGAATCTAGTTCGTTATGCGTAACAGGTAACGATAATGATGATGTAACGTCAAACACGACTGTCAGATGAAAGTGATGAATCTAGTTCGATATGCGTAACAGGTAACGATAATGGTGATGTAACGTCAAACACGACTGTCAGATGAAAGTGACGAATCTAGTTCGCTATGCGTAACAGGTACGATAATGGTGATGTAACGCCATACCAGATTGTCTAGATGAAAGTGACGAATCTAGTTCGTTATGCGTAACAGGTAACGATAATGGTGATGTAACGTCAAACACGACTGTCAGATGAAAGTGACGAATCTAGTTCGTTATGCGTAACAGGTAACGATAATGTTGATGTAACGTCAAACACGACTGTCAGATGAAAGTGACGAATCTAGTTCGTTATGCGTAACAGGTAACAATAATGGTGGTGTAACGTATGACCCGACTGTCAGATGAAAGTGACGAATCTAGTTCGTTATGCGTAACAGGTAACGATAATGGTGATGTAACGTCAAACACGACTGTCAGATGAAAGTGACGAATCTAGTTCGTTATGCGTAACATGTAACGATAATGTTGATGTAACGTCAAACACGACTGTCAGATGAAAGTGACGAATCTAGTTCGTTATGTGCAACAGGTAACGATACTGATGGTGTAACGTCAAACACGACTGTCAGATGAAAGTGACGAATCTAGTTCGTTATGCGTAACAGGTAACGATAATGTTGATGTAACGTCAAACACGACTGTCAGATGAAAGTGACGAATCTAGTTCGTTATTATTATTATTATTATATACCAAACTTATATAGCGCTCTTTTCATTTAAAAATAAAACGTTCAAAAGCGCATTACAGCCTAAAATATCACAAATATTGATAAAAACTTCCACATACAATGAGATAAAACAAGACAAAATTAGCAAACACAATTACAATGGATTCTAAATATGCTATAAAATATTAGGATCTAAAATTATAACAATTAAAATATAGGTAATAATTAAATAAAATGTGTTCATTTGCAGTCTTAATCCTGATTGAGCACAGATACAGTTCGATATTTATGTTCCATATGAACATTTAAAAAGGTGTGTCTTCAAAGCCTTTTTGAAAGAACACAATGTTGTTGCACTTCTAAGATTTGATGGAAGAGAATTCCAAAGTTTTGGGGCAGCAGTCATGAAACTTCTATCTCCGTATGTGACAGTCCGACTTCTTGGTAACACAAGAGTAGCTGCTTCATATTTAGACCGTAAGTCTCTCCTTGGTATATAAACCTCAAGCAAGTTTCTCATATAAATCGGTGCTTCTCCATTCAATGCTTTATATGTGTGAGTCAGTATTTTATACTTTATTCTTTCTTGAACTGGTAGCCAATGAAGTTCTTTTAGAATGGGCGTTACATGACTGAAACGGGATGTTCTGGTTATGATGCGAGCTGCTGTGTTTTGAACAGTTTGTAATTTATTGGAAGTGTATTTTGGCACGCCGTACAACAGTGAATTACAGTAGTCGAGCCTGGATGTAATGAGTGAGTTTATGAGAGTTTTCGTGGCTTCTGTTGTTAAATACTGCCGAATGTGTCCAATCCGCCGGATCTGCGCATAACATGATTTTGTCACAGAATTTACATGTTTGTCCATATCCATTCTTGAGTCTAGGAAAGCTCCTAGATTTCTCACACATGTTGATGGTTCTGTATTTGAGTCTCCTACTTTCACATTTATGTTTTCAATGTGTTGCAAATTTCGCTGACTAGAAAACATAATCATTTCAGTTTTATCAGTATTGAGTTTTAACATATTGGCATGCATCCAAGCAACAATGTCTTGTAGACAGTTTTCCACTCGAAGTAGTGTATCTGCTTGTGAAGCTTGAACGCTTGGTTTGAATGAAAGGTAAAGCTGGGAATCGTCAGCATAAAAGTGATGGTTCAGTCCATGGTGTTTACAAATGGCTCCTACAGGCTTGGTATACATAGTGTAAAATTTCGGGCCTAAAACAGACCCCTGTGGAACACTGAAATTCATGAGCACTGAGTTGGATAGTTTTCCATCGATACATACTGCTTGATAACGGTCGGTAAGATAAGATGATATCCATTGGAGAGGTTTTCCAGTAATTCCAAAATGAAATTCGAGACGCTGTAAAAGTGTTCTATTGTCGATGGTATCAAATGCAGCAGATAGGTCCAAAAGCACAAGTAACAGGTAACAATAATGGTGGTGTAACGTCAAACACGACTGTCAGATGAAAGTGACGAATCTAGTTCGTTATGCCTAACAGGTAACGATAATGGTGATGTAACGTCAAACACGACTGTCTAGATGAAAGTGATGAATCTAGTTCGCTATGCGTAACAGGTAATAATAATGGTGATGTAACGTATGACCCGACTGTCTAGATGAAAGTGACGAATCTAGTTCGTTATGCGTAACAGGTAACGATAATTGTGATGTAACGTCTCAATGTAAACCATACACCACGTCTCAATGTAAACCATACACCACGTCTCAATGTAAACCATACACCACGTCTCAATGTAAACCATACACCACGTCTCAATGTAAACCATACACTACATCTCAATGTAAACCATACACCACGTCTCAATGTAAACCATACACCACGTCTCAATGTAAACCATACACCACGTCTCAATGTAAACCATACACCACGTATCAATGTAAACCATACACCACGTCTCAATGTAACCGTACACCACATAGCAATGTAAACCATACACCACGTCTCAATGTAAACCATACACCACGTCTCAATGTAAACCATACACCACGTCTCAATGTAAACCGTACAGCACGTCTCAATGTAAACCATACACCACGTCTCAATGTGAACCATACACCACGTCTCAATGTAAACCATACACCACGTCTCAATGTAAACCATACACCACGTCTCAATGTAAACCATACACCACGTCTCAATTTGAACCATACACCACGTCTCAATGTAAACCATACACCACGTCTCAATGTGAACCATACACCACGTCTCAATGTAAACCATACACCACGTCTCAATGTAAACCATACACCACGTCTCAATGTAAACCATACACCATGTCTCAATGTAAACCATACACCACGTCTCAATAAAACCGTACACCACATCTCAATGTAAACCATACACCACCTCTCAATGTGAACCGTACACCACGTCTCAATGTAAACCATACACCACGTCTCAATGTAAACCATACACCACGTCTCAATGTAAACCATACACCACGTCTCAATGTAAACCATACACCACGTCTCAATGTAAACCATACACCACGTCTCAATGTAAACCATACACCACGTCTCAATGTGAACCATACACCACGTCTCAATGTAAACCATACACCACGTCTCAATGTGAACCATACACCACGTCTCAATGTAAACCATACACCACGTCTCAATGTAAACCATACACCACGTCTCAATGTAAACCATACACCACGTCTCAATGTAAACCATACACCACGTCTCAATATAAACCGTACACCACATCTCAATGTAAACCGTACACCACGTCTCAATGTGAACCGTACACCACGTCTCAATGTAAACCATACACCACGTCTCAATGTAAACCATACACCACGTCTCAATGTAAACCATACACCACGTCTCAATGTGAACCATACACCACGTCTCAATGTAAACCATACACCACGTCTCAATGTGAACCATACACCACGTCTCAATGTAAACCATACACCACGTCTCAATGTAAACCATACACCACGTCTCAATGTAAACCATACACCACGTCTCAATGTGAACCATACACCACGTCTCAATGTAAACCATGTGTGTGCGATTCAATAAAAAGACATATACACAAAACCAACACCTATTTGCCTACTAGGGGATATACATGAAGACGGTACAAGTCCACAAGTCTACCTGCTCAGAATTGTTTCCTGTTTCTATTGGATATATTTAGATTGTTTTTCTGGTTCCATAGCATGTGAGAACCAGCATAAAGTAGTTTTACATAGATTGGTTTTTATTCCATCGAGAAGTTTGGTACCCTCTTTACTAGATCAAGTAAGCATCTCTTCGGTTTCCTTGTTTTATATAAGAAAACTATCAACGGAATGGAATATATACTATACGCTCTATCGCTATAACACATCATGCACGCACTCTGATATATATTAATCAAATTTAGTTTCCACCGAGTCTGTCGCGTTATCTCGTTTGGAACGAGAATTGAATTGAGTGTATGCGTGTTTTTACGCGTCGTGCACTATATGTACTGTATGAGACGCATCCATTTCGTTTATATTTCGTTTATAATTCCTTGCTTCAAATGATGTGTATTTCAGCTTTTACTGGAATATTTAGCTACCAGAACATTTGAATGTGTATATATTGTCTCTCTTGGCAGTTTCTTACGGAGGTTGCTGCACCCAAGTACTGGTTAACCGCTGGAGCCTGCCCAGGAAAGGTGTTGTTAAGTAAACTGCCCGTCGGCGATATAGCCCAAAATGGTGCTGATGCAGGCGTAAAACCCGAAATATAACAATATAATATTGTCTCTCTAGATTTGCTTTGTCCAGAGGGTCAGTTGTCTTGTAAGGACAACAAGGCATGTGTAAACGAGCGCCAATTCTGTGACGGCATCAAACACTGCTACGACGGCTCGGACGAAGACGAAGTCACCTGTGGTAAGATATCGAACCATGCTAATTGAAAACAAAATCGATCTTTCCCAATCATATCTTCTCAAGCTTGTTTATTACTATCAATTTTACGAGAAATTTGAATGTTACATTGCATTCATCATATCTGTACTGTTACATTGTTCTTAGCATGCCATTTAGTTTATACAAATTTATTTTAGCTTGATTGCGAAACATATATATATTATATTATATATATATATATATATATATATATTAATCACTCTCGATACCTCAAGAGTGGAATCCATCGCCACGAGGGAGAGAGAAGAGGAAACGTTGGCATTTAAATGCCTTGCCTAAGGGCACACTCGCAACGGCTTCAGCGGGGCTCGAACTCCGGACTTTTCGCATTTTAGCATGTTATTGCAATGTAGTGAATATATTTTTCGTAATAATGAAGCTTCAAGTTATTCTATGTAATTGTTGTACGCTTTCATTATACTCAGTTCACATTTTATTATGCATTGTTTTGTGTTATGCTGTGTTTTAGAGAACGGCGAAGTATTGTTAATGTTATCTTTGAAGTGTTCATTTTATTTTACAAGCTATTACATGCAATGTCTTTTAAACGAACACGATATGCCGAAAACGAAATTCAGTATCACTGCATCTTCTTTCCGTATGACGCCAATGAATTAATTGACAGTAACATAACGTTGCAATGCACGATTCCATGCTCAACGCTCCGTATTAAAGATGGACATTTCTCGCACCGTGGCACACCGTATATGTAAACTAAGCGGAGTGTGTGTGTGTTTTACGTGTATTCATTGTATTATCGTTGCTTTGGTATATTGACTTATGGCACCTATGCCTCTTCGCATGGCGTTCCTCGTAGGTGTTGTGTGTTTTACGTTTATTTATCGTCGCTACCGGTTGCCCATATGAGCGACGCCTCCTGAAGAGATTAGTCATTTTAGATAGTTGGAGGATAGTGCAATGATACAGAGAGAGGCCCATTCCAGAGTCTCCTCTGGGTTTTATTTACGTGCACGGTGTACAGCACCGACACAAGACCTCGGTTTAAAGTCCCATCTGAAAGACTGTTAATTTTATTAGAGTTCGACGGGGAACGAACCTGCGATCCCTGGATTACCAGTCCAGCGTGTTACCAATGGACTACAGATCCGGCTGTTCCCGTATGTAAACTAAGTGGACGGCCACTTAACATGACGCTGATGAGACTGTAGCTCCTCCCACTAGTCACGTGATCAGAATATTCTAGACACCGATAATTAATCACGACAAGTTGTCGAGGAAAATGGCGGCTGTTTGATAACGCTTACGCTTGCTGAAGGTGTGTCACTTTATCGATCGCTGATTGGCTTATCGGATTATCGCTGGCTTGGTTGATTGACAGCTCGCGTCACGTTAATTGGATTCTCTGACATTCTGTATGTACATGTTCATCCGCCATCCATAACGCTCCGCTGTGGGTTCTGTTGATACTGTCGCGTGCAATATGCGAGAATACTTTCTCACGTGCAATATGCGATAATACGTTCTCACGTGCAATATGCGATAATACTTTCTCACGTGCAATATGCGATAATACTTTCTCACGTGCAATATGCGATAATACTTTCTCACGTGCAATATGCGATAATACTTTCTCACGTGCAATATGCGATAATACTGTCACGTACCAACATGTGGTAATACTGTCACGTACAACATGTGGTAATATTGTCACGTACTACATGTGGTAACTTTGTCACGTATAACATATGGCAATACTGTTACGTATAACATGAGGCAATACTGTCACGTATAGCATATGGCAATATTGTCACGTATAACATATGGCAATACTGACACGTATATCATATGGCAATACTGACACGTATAACATGAAGTAATACTGTCACGTATAGCATATGGCAATACTGTCACGTATAACATGAGGTAATACTGTCACGTATAGCATATGGCAATACTGTCACGTATAACATGAAACAATACTGTCACGTATAGCATATGACAATACTGTCGCCGTTCTCTATTTATAGAATCCCCCATCTCATAGAGAAACTTACACTCGCTAGATCATTCTGTTATTGCTCAATACACTTACACCACAGTTAGTCTTTTCTTGCTTGTGAAGCCTAAAGGAATATGTTAAATGCAACAAATAATGACTTAATGTCGAATATGTATACTTATACATAGCGAATTGCTTTGTAACACATAGCCGTTTTCATCTGTATTTAGTCTTTTGGAACTGTTTTATTTATTTTACAAATAAAATTTTTAATAATAAAATAAAATAATATATAAATATGTTATGAATTAATGTAGGAGAAATAATCATTGAACCTAGCATATTTTTCTTCGTTCTAAAAGCAACACTAATATATTTATCTTTTGCACATTTGGCAGCTTAATCATTTCAAATGATGTTGTTTTGTTATAGTTTCTGTGGTCGCCCAGACATGCTGTTGTTTCTGTGGTCGCCCAGACATGCTGTTGTTTCTGTGGTCGCCCAGACATGTTGGTGTTTCTGTGGTCGCCCAGACATGCTGGTGTTTCTGTGGTCGCCAAGACATGCTGATGTTTCTGTGGTCGCGCCCAGACATGCTGGTGTTTCTGTGGTCGCCCAGACATGCTGTTGTTTCTGTGGTCGCCCAGACATGTTGGTGTTTCTGTGGTCGCCCAGACATGCTGATGTTTCTGTGGTCGCCCAGACATGTTGGTGTTTCTGTGGTCGCCCAGACATGCTGATGTTTCTGTGGTCGCCCAGACATGCTGGTGTTTCTGTGGTCGCCCAGACATGCTGTTGTGTCTGTGGTCGCCCAGACATGTTGGTGTTTCTGTGGTCGCCCAGACATGCTGGTGTGTCTGTGGTCGCCCAGACATGCTGGTGTTTCTGTGGTCACCCAGACATGCTGGTGTTTCTGTAGTCGCCCAGACATGCTGGTGTTTCTGTGGTCACCCAGACATGCTGGTGTTTCTGTGGTCACCCAGACATGCTGGTGTTTCTGTGGTCGCCCAGACATGCTGGTGTTTCTGTGGTCACCCAGACATGCTGGTGTTTCTGTGGTCGCCCAGACATGCTGGTGTTTCTGTAGTCGCCCAGACATGCTGGTGTTTCTGTGGTCACCCAGACATGCTGGTGTTTCTGTGGTCACCCAGACATGCTGGTGTTTCTGTGGTCGCCCAGACATGCTGGTGTTTCTGTGGTCACCCAGACATGCTGGTGTTTCTGTGGTCGCCCAGACATGCTGGTGTTTCTGTGGTCACCCAGACATGCTGGTGTTTCTGTGGTCGCCCAGACATGCTGGTGTTTCTGTGGTCGCCCAGACATGCTGGTTTTTCTGTGGTCGCCCAGACATGCTGGTGTTTCTGTGGTCGCCCAGACATGCTGGTGTTTCTGTGGTCGCCCAGACATGCTGGTGTTTCTGTGGTCGCCCAGACATGCTGGTGTTTCTGTGGTCACCCAGACATGCTGGTGTTTCTATAGTCGCCCAGACATGCTGGTGTTTTTGTGGTCACCCAGACATGCTGCTGTTTCTGTGGTCACCCAGACATGTTGGTGTTTCTGTGGTCGCCCAGACATGCTGGTGTGTCTGTGGTCGCCCAGACATGCTGGTGTTTCTGTGGTCGCCCAGACATGCTGGTGTTTCTGTGGTCGCCCAGACATGCTGGTGTTTCTGTGGTCGCCCAGACATGCTGGTGTTTCTGTGGTCACCCAGACATGCTGGTGTTTCTGTAGTCGCCCAGACATGCTGGTGTTTCTGTGGTCACCCAGACATGCTGGTGTTTCTGTGGTCACACAGACATGCTGGTGTTTCTGTGGTCGCCCAGACATGCTGGTGTTTCTGTGGTCACCCAGACATGCTGGTGTTTCTGTGGTCACCCAGACATGCTGGTGTTTCTGTGGTCGCGCCCAGACATGCTGATGTTTCTGTGGTCGCGCACATACATGCTGTTGTTTCTGTGGTCGCCCAGACATGCTGTTGTTTCTGTGGTCGCCCATATATGCTGGTGTTTCTGTAGTCGCCCAGACATGCTGGTGTTTCTGTGGTCACCCAGACATGCTGGTGTTTCTGTGGTCACACAGACATGCTGGTGTTTCTGTGGTCGCCCAGACATGCTGGTGTTTCTGTGGTCACCCAGACATGCTGGTGTTTCTGTGGTCACCCAGACATGCTGGTGTTTCTGTGGTCGCGCCCAGACATGCTGATGTTTCTGTGGTCGCGCACATACATGCTGTTGTTTCTGTGGTCGCCCAGACATGCTGTTGTTTCTGTGGTCGCCCATATATGCTGGTGTTTCTGTGGTCGCCCAGACATGCTGGTGTTTCTGTGGTCGCCCAGACATGCTGGTGTGTATGTGGTCGCCCAGACATGCTGTTGTTTCTGTGGTCGCCCAGACATGCTGGTGTTTCTGTGATTGCCCAGACATGCTGGTGTTTCTGTGGTGGCCCAGACATGCTGGTGTTTCTGTGGTCGCCCAGACATGCTGGTGTGTCTGTGGTCGCCCAGACATGCTGGTGTTTCTGTGATTGCCCAGACATGCTGGTGTTTCTGTGATTGCCCAGACATGCTGGTGTTTCTGTGGTGGCCCAGACATGCTGGTGTTTCTGTGGTCGCCCAGACATGCTGGTGTTTCTGTGGTCGCCCAGACATGCTGGTGTTTCTGTGGTCGCCCAGACATGCTGGTGTTTCTGTGGTCGCCCAGACATGCTGGTGTTTCTGTGGTCACCCAGACATGCTGGTGTTTCTGTGGTCGCCCAGACATGCTGTTGTTAATTGACATGGCATGTAGCATGAAGTTTAGTTCACATTGCTAGCTGTATGCCATCTCTTCTCTTCCAATGCCTTCTCTTCTTGCATAGACATATGCCTTTTCAACTAGTATTGCCTTTTGCTTCATATACACGAAGCACTTATTCCCTACCACAGGGGAAGGGGGCATAATAGTGTTAGTAGAGGTGATAATTAGTATTAATGTATTCTATAGCGAAAGGAAAATACCCCTTGCACCCCTACCATCCATTTTGGGAAGACTCGTGCAACGTAAGTTAGCAGAGTTCATTACTGATGTGGGGGTGGGGGTCAATACATATTTAGAAATAGCAGCACCCTACACCTGTTGCAAGAGTCCATAGCAGAAAATAACCGAATACGTCGGGGGGTAACTTTATTCATTTTAACAACTTATATTAATCACTCTCGTTGGCGTGGATGAAAGCGTAAATGTGGTCATTCGTGTGGGAGGAAACCGGAGTACCCAGAGAAACCCACCTGTCCGATCTGGCGACCATCGTACCATCTCACATACTTCCCGGTACGAGGATCGAACCCGGGTCACATTGGTTAGAAGCGAGCGTGCTAACCACTGCGCTAATCTGACAGCCGAATACACCGTTGACGAAGAGGCCCAAATCGTAAAAGATTTACTAATATAAGTATAAATCTCGCAACCCAACCACCTGATTTAGGAATGGTATGTACGAGTTAATTAAGTGTAGGCTGTCCGATTAGCGCTCGCTTCTCACCAATGCAACTCGGGTTCGATCATCGGATCGGGGAGTATGTGAGATGGTACGGTGGTCGTCAGATCGGACAGGTGGGTTTTCTCAGGTACTCAGAGTTCCTCCCACACGAATGACCACATATACACTTTCATCCGCGCCAACGAGAGTGATTAATATAAGTTGTTAGAACTTGCTTCGCAATCATTGTAAAATAAATAAAGTTTAAACTTTAATTAATTGTAGAATGATTAAACTTTAAACATATACATTTTATTACGCTATGTGAAAGCGTTATGAAATAGTGAAATTATTGATGAACCCTGTTATTAGGGTAGTCAGTTTAAATGGGAGTGGATATCTAAACAGCGTACAGTGAAATTGTGACCAATGTTTGGAGTGGTAATGTGGGCAAAGACGTAATAACGGAAACATAAACTATGCACCCCTACCACATCTGTTGCAGTAGTCCGTTACTGGAATTAAGAGTACAATAATTTTGGAGGGGTAGGAAAGATCTAACATTGAATGATTTCAATTTATTTTATTAATGATCTCGGAGCTCTCAAAGCGTATTGTGTGGGAGAATGTGAGAATACGCAGATACTATTTGGCAACCACCTAACATCTCATATACTTCCCAGGCCGGTGATCGAAACTCGGACAGCCTAACACAATCATGAACCTCCGAATTAATCTTACTCAGTTGAGTGTGAGTCAGTAGCCAATAAGTTCAATTGTCTTAACGGAAATACCTACAACATATACAACTAGTTAAATGCTGGTCTATAATTGCCTGCAATAATAGGATTCAGAATTATGTCTTGCTGTTCATAAGAAGTGTCGCGTAAGTCAGAAATGGCTGGCCCTTTCAATAAGGGGACACTATAATAAAAACAAACATTTATACATTATACGAGTCTAAGATAAGATAAGATAAGATCAATTTTATTTTATAAGTCGGCAAGACATATCACAAATAACATAAGCTCTGGTGAGCTTTTATAACCGACTATATAACAGCATGTGTATATGAATAACAAGAGTAAAACAGCTATGGGAAATAAAAATTTGAATTAAATTAGACACTCTATGCTAAAACACAACATGTTTAGTCGAACAGTAAAATTAGACATAAGATGAACATAAGAAGCTACATAATAAAAGAATAAGACAACAGCCATGCAGGCAACTAAGATGATTTATAAAAGAAAACTAAAAATGCAATCTAAACTATAGCTGAAATAAACTCCATGCTGATCCTTCACTGTGGGACCCATTACCTGGTATAGCATACTACACACTTACTCCATGCTGATCCTTCACTGTGGGACCCATTACCTGGTATAGCATACTACACACTTACTCCATGCTGATCCTTCACTGTGGGACCCATTACCTGGTATAGCATACTACACACTTACTCCATGCTGATCCTTCACTGTGGGACCCATTACCTGGTATAGCATACTACACACTTACTCCATGCTGATCCTTCACTGTGGGACCCATTACCTGGTATAGCATACTACACACTTACTCCATGCTGGTCCTTCACTGTGGGACCCATTACCTGGTATAGCATACTACACACTTACTCCATGCTGATCCTTCACTGTGGGACCCATTACCTGGTATAGCATACTACACACTTACTCCATGCTGATCCTTCACTGTGGGACCCATTACCTGGTATAGCATACTACACACTTACTCCATGCTGATCCTTCACTGTGAGACCCATTACCTGGTATAGCATACTACACACTTACTCCATGCTGATCCTTCACTGTGGGACCCATTACCTGGTATAGCATACTACACACTTACAGTCATTTACATTCCAAGAGGAAATCAAGCTCTTGAAATGACTGAAGCTAGTTGTAGCCCTGAATTCATCAGGTAGGGAATTCCACAGCACAGGAGCAGCACAGATGAACGTGACTGTATAATTATATTGAATGACAAACGCGGTTACATGCTTTGCAAACACAGCTCAGAAAATGGTCCAATATTTAGTAAGGAACCATAAACGTTTTCCCCATTACGGCCTGTGTTAGGGGGTCCGATATTACAGTGATGGTCAGAATTGAAAGGGACAAAGAATTAGTAATAGAACTGTAAAGTTTTCGACCGTACGGCTTTAGACGAGTCCGTACCGAGGAATGTTATAGAAAACGCTGAAATTGTTCAAGATCTAGTAACGGAAAAATACACGTTTACCCTTACCATGGACAGTATGGGTGTCCTCAAGCGAGATAACGTTTATGACGAAAGGGCTTAAATGGATACCATATAGCAATGGCTCTCCCTGTAGTGGAGGAAATAAAGTTATCTATCTACCTACCACACTTGGGACGTAGGTATTGGGCTTAACACGACTATGTAATTATTGCGTGTCTCAACATTTTTTATAATTGAAGCAACGTCATAAACATATAAACTTGTATTTATGATTTCCTCCACACTAGTCTATGGTATAAAGTGTATAAAGCGGCCTCCGTGGTCGAGTGGATACGGTCATTGAATCCCAGTGAGGGTGTTATATTCAAGCATGACTGGGAGGATGCTTTCCAGCTGGCTTGCGGAAAGGCGAAGAGTCTACCCTGGTTCCCGCCAGTGCCTGACATACTGCTCGGATGGGGTACCGGGTCTTCCTCCACCAATAACAGCTGGAGAGTCGCCATATAACATAAGCTGTCTTTAAAACCTCAATACAAACAAACAAACAGAAGTAGGACATACATGATGATGTTCCCCAAATTTTCGAACGAGACGATCTAAAGACATCGTACATTAGGTAGATTCTAGACTATACATCTAATTTAGCTAAGAATAGTGTACAAATATATATGCATATGCACATATGTGAGATATAACGGTAAATCTGTACCATGACTCGTATTATTCAGGATACACTAGTTGTATTACGCATGGATGTTTACATTATTTTGTTATGTCAACAAACCGCGTATACGACGTTTGTTTATTAGTTGAAATACTCGGTATTTGAGGTAAATATTTGGGGGGGGGGGGAATATACCATACAATAGGAAAGTACATTCTGTATACATTTGTGTTTTCACTGATGTAGTGTCGCTTTAAGACATGTGATACTAGACTGAGCATATATACTACAATTCTACGAAATTCCATATTTGTAAAAGACACAGTCGGTTTGTCAAGAACATATTTCTAACATACAAATTATTTCTGTTATTTATTTTCGATTTCCTAAAAACACAACTAGCAAGAGTTATATCGATGTGGGATTCTATTGTGTGTATGTGTTGTACTGTCAGTTTTCTATTAAACTTCTACCTTAGCCGCCCGCTCACGTTTACAGAAATCCCAACGCCGTCGACGACGTCGCCGACAACGACGACGACTGCGACACCAAAGCCATCAACGACACAAACAACAACTTCTACCACACCAAGTCCCACAACAACCACTGTAGTATCACCCACACCAAAGTCCACATCTACAACATCGTCAACAACACAGACAACTACAACGTTAACCGCTAAAACAACTACGGAAGAGAATGTTGAATGTGGTTCAGGAGATTACTGTGGTGACGATGGTGATGCACAGGAGATTCTTGACCAGGATACTTGTAAAGCGCTGTATCAGAGTTGGAATGACCCTGATTTTCCTGGTGGAAAACCACCACCTTTAAGTCACGATGAAAAAATAGACATAGAACTGTGCAATCATATTTTGCACGTGGCTATAAAGTCCTGTGAAACCGGAAGTCCCCGAGTACAAGTCAACACAACCATCTGTGAGTATTTAGCTAACACTTTCGATTTACCATCGATGAGTGCGCGACAAAAACGACACAAACACAACAACGATAAGCTAACAGACGACGAAGAACTAATAGACATGATGAAAGATGAGCTAGAGAGAGATTTCGAAATGCTTGGAGATATTTCAGATAATGAATTTGATGACACGGAACACGAACTAGTCGAAATAGAACTAAAACCGCTGGCTGTGTATGGGAGTTCATCAGAAAAGGTGTCTTGTAATCTATTATCAGTTGTTATTACAAGTACATGTTGTATTATATTAGAATATATATGGACATAGATTTAATGCTCAAGGCACAGTCGGTATTAAGGGTTTGTACACTGCATACACTGCATACATATGTCATTATTATCACTTATACGTGCATTTTCATGTTCACGATCATTAAAACCACATGTTTTATGATTGTAATTGTGTCAGGAACTATGTCCGAATACATGAATCCAGTTAAAGTTTAGCTAAAACGAATGTACAAATAGCAGCTCTGATTTAAGAGGTCAATGTGTTATGTAAATATAAACTAATAAAGAACAGATGACGTATACATAAGTACATATACAACTACAAACGGATTGGTGTTACTCTCTACCCGTGTCCTTAGAGGCAGGCACCAACGTCCAGTGTTATTACGGTCAGTCACCCACTTCCAGTGTCATTAAGGTCAGTCACCCACTTCCAGTGTCATTAAGGTCAGTCACCCACTTCCAGTGTCATTAAGGTCAGGCACAAACTGCCAGTGTCATTTATGTCAGTCACCCACTTCCAGTGTCATTAAGGTCAGGCACCCACTTCCAGTGTCATTAAGACCAGGTACCCACTTCCAGTGTCATTAAGGTCAGTCACCCACTTCCAGTGTCATTAAGGTCAGTCACCCACTTCCAGTGTCATTAAGGTCAGGCACAAACTGCCAGTGTCATTTATGTCAGTCACCCACTTCCAGTGTCATTAAGGTCAGTCACCCACTTACAGTGTCATTAAGACCAGGTACCCACTTCAGGTGTCAGTATGGTCAGGTACCCACTGCGGGTGTCATTACGGTCAGGCACCCATTGTTGGTGTAATTACGGTCAGGTACCCACTTCTGGTGTCATTATGGTCAGGTACCCACTGCTGGTGTAATTACGGTCAGGTACCCACTTCTGGTGTCATTACGGTCAGGCACCCACTTCTGGTGTCATTACGGTCAGACACACACTTCTGGTGTCATTACGGTCAGGCACCCACATCTGGTGTAATTACGGATAGGTACCCACTTCTGGTGTAATTACGGATAGGTACCCACTTCTGGTGTAATTACGGATAGGTACCCACTTCTGGTGTAATTACGGATAGGTACCCACTTCTGGTGTAATTACGGATAGGTACCCACATCTGGTGTAATTACGGATAGGTACCCACTTCTGGTGTAATTACGGATAGGTACCCACTTCTGGTGTAATTACGGATAGGTACCCACTTCTGGTGTAATTACTGATAGGTACCCACTTCTGGTGTAATTACGGATAGGTACCCACTTCTGGTGTAATTACGGATAGGTACCCACTTCTGGTGTAATTACGGATAGGTATACCACTTCTGGTGTAATTACGGATAGGTACCCACTTCTGGTGTAATTAAGGTCAGGCACCGACGTCTGGTGTAATTAAGGTCAGGCACCCACGTCTGGTGTAATTACGGTCAGGTACCCACTTCTGGTGTCATTACGGTCAGGCACCCACTTCTGGTGTCATTAAGGTCAGGCACCCACTTCTGGTGTAATTACGGATAGGTACCCACTTCTGGTGTAATTACGGATAGGTACCCACTTCTGGTGTAATTACGGATAGGTACCCACATCTGGTGTAATTACGGATAGGTACCCACTTCTGGTGTAATTACGGATAGGTACCCACTTCTGGTGTAATTACGGATAGGTACCCACTTCTGGTGTAATTACGGATAGGTACCCACTTCTGGTGTAATTACGGATAGGTACCCACTTCTGGTGTAATTACGGATAGGTACCCACTTCTGGTGTAATTACGGATAGGTACCCACTTCTGGTGTAATTACGGATAGGTACCCACTTCTGGTGTAATTAAGGTCAGGCACCGACGTCTGGTGTAATTAAGGTCAGGCACCCACGTCTGGTGTAATTACGGTCAGGTACCCACTTCTGGTGTCATTACGGTCAGGCACCCACTTCAGGTGTAATTAAGGTCAGGCACCCACTTCTGGTGTCATTACGGTCAGGCACCCACTTCAGGTGTAATTAAGGTCAGGCACCCACGTCTGGTGTAATTACGGCCAGGTACCGACTGCTGGTGTCATTACGGTCAGGCACCCACTTCTGGTGTAATTACGGTCAGGTACCCACTTCTGGTGTAATTACGGTCAGGCACCCACGTCTGGTGTAATTACGGTCAGGCACCCACGTCTGGTGTAATTACGGTCAGGCACCCACGTCTGGTGTAATTACGGTCAGGTACCCACTTCTGGTGTAATTACGGTCAGGCACCCACATCTGGTGTAATTACGGTCAGGCACCCACTTCATGTGTAATTAAGGTCAGGCACCCACGTCTGGTGTAATTAAGGTTAGGATAACATGTGTGTCTTCATAGTTGTTCTTTTATCATTGTATTGACCTTTCAGAAACTCTTTAATAGTGTTTATGGACATAACGTTTATTGTGGAAATGCATCTGTGTATAACCTGTGAATAAAGCAATACATTGTTCATTCCTTCTATACTTGCTCGGAATTAACTACCAGCGTTTTAGTTCACCTGTGGGTTTAGTTCACCTGCGGGTTTAGTTCACCTGGGGGTTTAGTTCACCTGCGGGGTTAGTTCACCTGGGGGTTTAGTTCACCTGCAGGTTTAGTTCACCTGCGGGTTTAGTTCACCTGCGGGGTTAGTTCACCTGCGGGTTTAGTTCACCTGCGGGTTTAATTCACCTGCGGGTTTAGTTCACCTGCGGGGTTTAGTTCACCTGCAGGTTTAGTTCACCTGTGGGTTTAGTTCACCTGCAGGTTTAATTCATCTGCGGGGTTAGTTCACCTGCGGGTTTAGTTCACCTGCGGGTTTAATTCACCTGCGGGTTTAGTTCACCTGCGGGGTTTAGTTCACCTGCAGGTTTAGTTCACCTGTGGGTTTAGTTCACCTGCAGGTTTAATTCATCTGCGGGGTTAGTTCACCTGCGGGTTTAGTTCACCTACGGGTTTTAGTTCACCTGCGGGTTTTAGTTCACCTGCGGGTTTTAGTTCACCTGCATGTTTAGTTCACCTGCAGGTTTAGTTCACCTGCGGTGCTAGCTCACCTGGGGGTTTAGTTCACGTGCGGGTTTAGTTCACCTGCGGTGTTAGCTCACCTGCAGTTTTAGCTCACCTGCGGTTTTAGCTCACATAGGGTGTTAGCTTACCTGCGAGATTAGCTCACCTGCGGGTTTAGCTCACCTGTGGTTTTAGCTCACCTGTGGATTTAGCTCACCTGTCCATTTAGCTCACCTGCGGTTTTAGCTCACCTGCGGTTTTAGCTCACCTGCGGGTTTAGCTCACCTGCGGTTTTAACTCACCTGCGGGTTTAGCTCACCTGCGGTTTTAGCTCACCTGCGGGTTTAGCACACCTGCGGTTTTAGCATCATTTAGAAACATTTCATATTTTGACTTTAAAACGAGATCAATCTAAAATATAAAAACCAAGCATCACCCCTCTTCCCCACCTCCACCGCACATTTTACTTCCGGCTACGCTGGTGTAATATTTAATAAACATGAACACAAAATGGAGGATTAGACATTGGTTGAATGGATGTGTTCGGAGATATCTAGATGTAGACTAGTGTTTATATACGAATGCTGGTGATGTTCGGAGATATCTAGATGGCATACATAGACTAGTGTTTATATACGAATGCTGGTGATGTTCGGAGATATCTAGATGGCATACATAGACTAGTGTTTATATACGAATGCTGGTGATGTTCGGAGATATCTAGATGGCATACATAGACTAGTGTTTATATACGAATGCTGGTGATGTTCGGAGATATCTAGATGGCATACATAGACTAGTGTTTATATACGAATGCTGGTGATGTTCGGAGATATCTAGATGGCATACATAGACTAGTGTTTATATACGAATGCTGGTGATGTTCGGAGATATCTAGATGGCATACATAGACTAGTGTTTATATACGAATGCTGGTGATGTTCGGAGATATCTAGATGGCATACATAGACTAGTGTTTATATACGAATGCTGGTGATGCAATCATATATAATGTGCATGGTATGCTACTTAGACTAGGTCAACGCAATCATATGTGTGTTTCTGGTGTCGCCGACCAAAGCCAACTCTAAGCGTATTTATGATTAACCCTTAACCTGCCAATCAAGACTAAAGTCGGTTTTGCATTGCTATTCGGATAATGGAGCTAAATCACTTGTCTGAATAGCAAACAACATAGATCCTGATCAGACGCGTGCTTGCGCCGTGGCTGATCTGGATCTATGTTGTTTGCACATTCCGTCCAATTTATTCGGCAGGTTAAGAACAGAAAAAATATACTAAATATGCATAGCCAATCCGTAAAACACAAATGGTATATTATATTAACTACTTGATTGATTAAAAGCTATTTGTATATCAGGATATGTATAAATAATTGTATACAAACCAAAATTATAATGAAATAAAAAAAGATTGGAATACTCACACTAGTATAATATACTGACACCATTAAAAAAACTGTGCACTTTTATATTGAGCGTTACTTTTTTCGTTGCAAATTTTAGAATTATGGATTTTACTATCATGAGTGAAGAAAATAATCCTTCGTACATTGCACTAATTTACCCAATAGTTCGCACATCAAAATACCAAATTGCCTATATGTTTTCTAAAAGGATATACATTTTACCTCTAAGGCAAGTGTACCCTTTCTTTTTGGTGTCAGTGTAGTTTGGGTTTCACCGGCAACATACACGTTTGACCTGTGTGTGTTTTACGTTTATTTATCGTCGCTACCGGTTGCCCATATGAGGTACCCCTCCTGAAGAGATTAGTCATTTTAGATTGTTGGAGGATAGTGCAATGATACAGAGAGAGGCCCATTCCAGAGTCTCCTCTGGTTTTTTTTTACGTGCACGGTGTACAGCACCGACACAAGACCTCGGTTTAAAGTCCCATCTGAAAGATTGTTAATTGTATTAGGGTCAGACGGGGGATCGAACCTGCGATCCTTGGATTACCAGTCCAGTGTGTTACTACTAGACTACTGTACGTTTGTTTTATATTCGAGTATGTCTTTATAATGTCTGCTAATCAGTGTGATAACGTATCTGTATCTGAGGTATTGTCCTTTTAAAGAGTCCTAAGGGGGTGGGGCAGCTGAGTCGACCATGTACATGCATGTTATTACCTTGTACAAATACTACTATGATGGTTGGTGGTTTAATGTACTGATTGTCTTTCCATATAAAATGTATATATAGATACAAAAACAGCGGCCCTCCGACTGTCGCTGGCACAACTGTTTGCGTGAATGACGGAGATATGAAAATCGAACACACGCTGAGATTACAGCAGCCCACATAGCCTTCTAAACATTTAATAATAATAATTTCGATCAACGCCTGTTTATTTAAAGCAGCATTACATCGTATGAAATAAAAGATATTTGAAAAATTCAATTTTTACGTATGGGTAGCAATGCTGCTACACATTCTAACATTATACTTTGTATGCTTATGTTCATTTGGTAAACAGTGTTTTTTTGCGATAAAACAAACTCGAAACCGAAAGTAGGACTTTCCGAGTCGATCAGCAACGCACTTGTTTACAACCGGAATGCATCGTCTGCACTTGTTTACATTCGGAATGCATCGTCACCATTTGTCCCACGATGTCTTTTTTAATTAAATTACTTGATTCATACCTCTGTTAGCTAAGTCTTTTAGGGACATTTCTACATCCCCGCGAGGGTTTCGACATTAGAGGAAGATAGATAGTATTTCATGTTCAAAATATATACGTTGTTTTCTACATCCTCTGTTGTTTCACGCATGCGCGCTGTGCGTGTTTACATGTCGTGTGTTGATAAAAAAAATCGCGTATACAACGGTTTAAATTTATTGGAACTGTATCGTTTCTGGGCGACTATTTCGATTGTTGTAAACACACACACATTAGTATTTATATTTTACCCAAACCATCCTTTATTACGATGTAATGCTGCTTTAAACATCTTAGAAAATTTAGTCGCCCAAATGCATTTATGCGCTCGCGACATTAAATAAGCGTATACACCATCGTTATCATCACACACAGCTGTTTATTTTCAATTTTAAATAATCAACGTCATAACCACGCCCTCTATCGTCACTTTAAAAGGACACTATATATATGTTTTTATAATTAGTATTGTCAAAGGTCTCTCGAGACTGTGTGTTTTGCGTTTATATATCGTCGCTATTTGTTGTCCACGTGATCGACTCCTCCTGAAGAGATTATTCATTGTAAGTTTTGAATGATAATGCAATGATACAGACAGCTCGTGCTTGTGATTGCACGTGTACAATGTAAAGCACGTACATAACAAGACTATGCTATCATTAATGTTAGCATTGTGTAGACGGGAATCGAATTTGATGTGCAGCCAGTCCTACGAGTGGTAACCACTGGACAACTGCTACGCTCCTGCGAGAATGAGGGGTGGCAGTATGAATCAATTTGAACTGTCACCCAAATATTCCCGCTCCACATATGTGCAAGTGAATTGTATATGTGCTATTATTGTGCATTGTAAATACTATTTATGAAAGGCCAGTAAAAATATGCTTAACTCGTGTGTCGATTACTGTTTGCTTCATATATGTTGCATGACTGTTAGATGATGTAGTTGTTTTGTTTTTGAGGTTTATAATCTCACCAACAGCTTAGGTCATAGGGCGGGTCTCCATCTATTGGTGGAGGAACACCCCGGTGCAAGTCCGATCAGTATTGCAGGCACGAACGGGTATCCAGGTATTCAACAAACAGCGGCGAGGTACAAGAGATTTGAAGTAAACGATCATAACCACTCGGCACATGTATTGGTCATACACACGTGCACACATGCAGGCGTATATCTGGCAGGTGTATATCAGGCAGGTGTATATCTGGCAGGCGTATATATGGCAGGCGTATATCTGGCCGGTGTATATCAGGCTAGTGTATATCAGGCAGGTGTATATCTGGCAGGTGTATATCTGGCACTGGCAGGTGTATATCTAGCCGGTGTATATCTGGCAGGTGTATATCTGGAAGGTGTATATCTGGCCGGTGTATATCTGGCAGGTGTATATCTGGCAGGTGTATATCTGGCCGGTGTATATCTGGCCGGTGTATATCTGGCAGGTGTATATCTGGAAGGTGTATATCTGGCCGGTGTATATCTGGCAGGTGTATATCTGGCAGGTGTATATCTGGCCGGTGTATATCTGGCAGGTGTATATCAGGCATGTGTATATCTGGCCGATGTATATCTGGCCGGTGTATATCAGGCAGGCGTATATCAGGCAGGTGTATATCAGACAGGTATATATCTGGCCGGTGTATATCTGGCCGGTGTATATCTGGCAGGTGTATATCTGGCAGGTGTATATCTGGCAGGTGTATATCTGGCACTGGCAGGTGTATATCTGGCCGGTGTATATCTGGCAGGTGTATATCTGGAAGGTGTATATCTGGCAGGTGTATATCTGGCAGGTGTATATCTGGCCGGTGTATATCAGGAAGGTGTATATCTGGCCGGTGTATATCTGGCCGGTGTATATCTGGAAGGTGTATATCTGGCCGGTGTATATCTGGCAGGTGTATATATGGCCGTTGTATATCAGGCAGGTGTATATCAGGCAGGTGTATATCTGGCAGGTATATATCTGGCACTGGCAGGTGTATATCTGGCCGGTGTATATCTGGCAGGTGTATATCTGGAAGGTGTATATCTGGCCGGTGTATATCTGGCAGGTGTATATCTGGCAGGTGTATATCTGGCCGGTGTATATCTGGCCGGTGTATATCTGGCAGGTGTATATCTGGCAGGTGTATATCTGGAAGGTGTATATCTGGCCGGTGTATATCTGGCAGGTGTATATCTGGCCGGTGTATATATGGCCGGTGTATATCTGGCAGGTGTATATCAGGCAGGTGTATATCTGGCCGGTGTATATCTGGCCGGTGTATATCAGGCAGGCGTATATCAGGCAGGTGTATATCAGACAGGTGTATATCTGGCCGATGTATATCTGGCCGGTGTATATCTGGCAGGTGTATATCTGGCAGGTGTATATCTGGCAGGTGTATATCTGGCACTGGCAGGTGTATATCTGGCCGGTGTATATCTGGCAGGTGTATATCTGGAAGGTGTATATCTGGCAGGTGTATATCTGGCAGGTGTATATCTGGCCGGTGTATATCTGGAAGGTGTATATCTGGCCGGTGTATATCTGGCCGGTGTATATCTGGCAGGTGTATATATGGCCGGTGTATATCAGGCAGGTGTATATCTGGCCGGTGTATATCTGGCAGGTGTATATCTGGCCGGTGTATATCTGGCCGGTGTATATCTGGCCGGTGTATATCTGGCAGGTGTATATCAGACAGGTGTATACCAGGCAGGTGTATACCAGGCAGGTGTATACCAGGCAGGTGTATATATGGCAGGTGTATACCAGGCAGTTCTATATATGGCAGGTGTATATCAGGCAGGTGTATATCTGGCAGGTGTATATCAGGCAGGTGTATATCAGGCAGGTGTATATCTGGCAGGTGTATATCAGTCAGGTGTATATCAGACAGTGTATACCGGGCAGGTGTATATCAGACATTGTATACCAGGCCGGTGTATATCAGACAGTGTATACCAGGCAGGTGTATATCAGACAGTGTATATCTGGCAGGTGTATACCAGGCAGGTGTATACCAGGCAGGTGTATATCAGGCAGGCGTATATCAGGCAGGTGTATATCAGGCAGGTGTATATATCAGGCAGGTGTATATCTGGCAGGTGTACACCAGGCAGGTGTATATCAAGGCAGGTGTATATCTGGCCGGTGTATATCTGGCCGGTGTATATCTGGCAGGTGTATGTCTGGCAGGTGTATATCTGGCAGGTGTATATCTGGCCGGTGTATATCTGGCAGGTGTATATCTGGCCGGTGTATATCTGGCCGGTGTATATCTGGCCGGTGTATATCTGGCAGGTGTATATCTGGCAGGTGTATATCTGGCAGGTGTATATCTGGCCGGTGTATATCTGACAGGTGTATATCTGGCAGGTGTATATCAGACAGGTGTATATATGGCCGGTGTATATCTGGCCGGTGTATATCTGGCAGGTGTATATCTGGCCGGTGTATATCTGGCAGGCGTATATATGGCAGGCGTATATCTGGCAGGCGTATATATGGCAGGCGTATATCTGGCAGGCGTATATATGGCAAGCGTATATCTGGCCGGTGTATATCTGGCAGGTGTATATCTGGCAGGTGTATATCAGACAGGTGTATATCTGGCCGGTGTATATCTGGCCGGTGTATATCTGGCAGGTGTATATCTGGCAGGTGTATATCTGGCAGGTGTATATCTGGCCGGTGTATATCTGGCCGGTGTATATCTGGCAGGTGTATATCTGGAAGGTGTATATCTGGCCAGTGTATATCTGGCAGGTGTATATCTGGCCGGTGTATATCTGGCCGGTGTATATCTGGCAGGTGTATATCTGGCCGGTGTATATCTGGCAGGTGTATATCTGGCAGGTGTATATCTGGCGGTGTATATCTGGCCGGTGTATATCTGGCAGGTGTATATCTGGCAGGTGTATATCTGAAAGGTGTATATCTGAAAGGTGTATATCTGAAAGGTGTATATCTGGCAGGTGTATATCTGGCAGGTGTATATCTGGAAGGTGTATATCTGGCCGGTGTATATCTGGCCGGTGTATATCTGGCAGGTGTATATCAGGCAGGTGTATATCTGGCAGGTGTATATCTGGCCGGTGTATATCAGGCAGGCCTATATCAGGCAGGTGTATATCTGGCAGGTGTATATCTGGCCGGTGTATATCTGGCAGGTGTATATCTGGCAGGTGTATATCTGGAAGGTGTATATCTGGCCGGCGTATATCTGGCAGGTGTATATCTGGCAGGTGTATATCTGGCCGGTGTATATCTGGCCGGTGTATATATGGCAGGTGTACATCAGGCAGGTGTATATCTGGCCGGTGTATATCTGGCCGGTGTATATCAGGCAGGCGTATATCAGGCAGGTGTATATCAGACAGGTGTATATCTGGCCGGTGTATATCTGGCAGGTGTATATCTGGCCGGTGTATATCAGGAAGGTGTATATCTGGCCGGTGTATATCTGGCCGGTGTATATCTGGCAGGTGTATATCAGACAGGTGTATATCAGGCAGGTGTATACCAGGCAGGTGTATACCAGGCAGGTGTATATATGGCAGGTGTATACCAGGCAGTTCTATATATGGCAGGTGTATATCAGGCAGGTGTATATCTGGCAGGTGTATATCAGGCAGGTGTATATCAGGCAGGTGTATATCTGGCAGGTGTATATCAGGCAGGTGTATATCAGACAGTGTATACCGGGCAGGTGTATATCAGACATTGTATACCAGGCCGGTGTATATCAGACAGTGTATACCAGGCAGGTGTATATCAGACAGTGTATATCTGGCAGGTGTATATCAGGCAGGTGTATACCAGGCAGGTGTATATCAGGCAGGCGTATATCAGGCAGGTGTATATCAGGCAGGTGTATATATCAGGCAGGTGTATATCTGGCAGGTGTACACCAGGCAGGTGTATATCAAGGCAGGTGTATATCTGGCCGGTGTATATCTGGCAGGTGTATATCTGGCAGGTGTATATCTGGCAGGTGTATATCTGGCCGGTGTATATCTGGCAGGTGTATATCTGGCCGGTGTATATCTGGCCGGTGTATATCTGGCCGGTGTATATCTGGCAGGTATATATCTGGCAGGTGTATATCTGGCAGGTGTATCTGGCCGGTGTATATCTGACAGGTGTATATCTGGCAGGTGTATATCAGACAGGTGTATATCTGGCCAGTGTATATCTGGCCGGTGTATATCTGGCAGGTGTATATCTGGCCGGTGTATATCTGGCAGGCGTATATATGGCAGGCGTATATCTGGCAGGCGTATATATGGCAGGCATATATCTGGCAGGCGTATATATGACAGGCGTATATCTGGCCGGTGTATATCTGGCAGGTGTATATCTGGCAGGTGTATATCAGACAGGTGTATATCTGGCCGGTGTATATCTGGCCGGTGTATATCTGGCAGGTGTATATCTGGCAGGTGTATATCTGGCAGGTGTATATCTGGCTGGTGTATATCTGGCCGGTGTATATCTGGCAGGTGTATATCTGGAAGGTGTATATCTGGAAGGTGTATATCTGGCCAGTGTATATCTGGCAGGTGTATATCTGGCCGGTGTATATCTGGCCGGTGTATATCTGGCCGGTGTATATCTGGCAGGTGTATATCTGGAAGGTGTATATCTGGCCGGTGTATATCTGGCAGGTGTATATCTGGCCGGTGTATATCTGGCCGGTGTATATCTGGCAGGTGTATATCTGGAAGGTGTATATCTGGAAGGTGTATATCTGGCCAGTGTATATCTGGCAGGTGTATATCTGGCCGGTGTATATCTGGCCGGTGTATATCTGGCCGGTGTATATCTGGCAGGTGTATATCTGGCAGGTGTATATCTGGAAGGTGTATATCTGACCGGTGTATATCTGGCAGGTGTATATCTGGCCGGTGTATATCTGGCCGGTGTATATCTGGCAGGTGTATATCTGGCAGGTGTATATCTGGAAGGTGTATATCTGGCCGGTGTATATCTGGCCGGTGTATATCTGGCAGGTGTATATCAGGCAGGTGTATATCTGGCCGGTGTATATCTGGCCGGTGTATATCAGGCAGGCCTATATCAGGCAGGTGTATATCAGACAGGTGTATATCTGGCCGGTGTATATCTGGCCGGTGTATATCTGGCAGGTGTATATCTGGAAGGTGTATATCTGGCAGGTGTATATCTGGCCGATGTATATCTGGCCGGTGTATATCTGGCAGGTGTATATCTGGAAGGTGTATATATGGCAGGTGTATATATGGCAGGTGTATATCTGGCAGGTGTATATCTGGCAGGTGTATATCTGGCCGGTGTATATCTGGCCGGTGTATATCTGGCAGGTGTATATCTGGCAGGTGTATATCTGGAAGGTGTATATCTGGCCGGTGTATATCTGGCAGGTGTATATCTGGCAGGTGTATATCTGGCCGGTGTATATCTGGCCGGTGTATATATGGCAGGTGTACATCAGGCAGGTGTATATCTGGCCGGTGTATATCTGGCCGGTGTATATCAGGCAGGCGTATATCAGGCAGGTGTATATCAGACAGGTGTATATCTGGCCGGTGTATATCTGGCAGGTGTATATCTGGCCGGTGTATATCAGGAAGGTGTATATCTGGCCGGTGTATATCTGGCCGGTGTATATCTGGCAGGTGTATATCAGACAGGTGTATATCAGGCAGGTGTATACTAGGCAGGTGTATACCAGGCAGGTGTATACCAGGCAGGTGTATATCTGGCCGGTGTATATCTGGCAGGTGTATATCTGGCAGGTGTATATCAGACAGGTGTATATCAGGCAGGTGTATACCAGGCAGGTGTATACCAGGCAGGTGCATACTAGGCAGGTGTATACCAGGCAGGTGTATATATGGCAGGTGTATACCAGGCAGTTGTATACCAGGCAGGTGTATATCTGGCAGGTGTATATCAGGCAGGTGTATATCAGGCAGGTGTATATCTTGCAGGTGTATATCAGGCAGGTGTATATCAGACAGTGTATACCGGGCAGGTGTATATCAGACAGTGTATACCAGGCCGGTGTATATCAGACAGTGTATACCAGGCAGGTGTATATCAGACAGTGTATATCTGACAGGTGTATACCAGGCAGGTGTATACCAGGCAGGTGTATATCAGGCAGGCGTATATCAGGCAGGTGTATATCAGGCAGGTGTATACCAGGCAGGTGTATATCTGGCAGGTGTACACCAGGCAGGTGTATTCAACAGGCAGGTGTATACCAGGCAGGTGTATACCAGGCAGGTGTATATCAGGCAGGTGTATATCAGGCAGGTGAATATCTGGCCGGTGTATATCTGGCCGGTGTATATATATCTGGCAGGTGTATATCAGGCAGGTGTATACCAGGCAGGTGTATATCTGGCAGGTGTATATCAGGCAGGTGTATATCTGGCAGGTCTATGCCAGGCAGGCGTATATCTGGCAGGTGTATGCCAGGCAGGTGTATATCTGGCAGGTGTATGCCAGGCAGGTGTATATCTGGCAGGTGTATACCAGGCAGGTGTATATCTGGCAGGTGTATGCCAGGCAGGCGTATATATATCTGGCAGGTGTATACCAGGCAGGCGTATATATATCTGGCAGGTGTATATCAGGCAGGCGTATGTATATCTGGCAGGCGTATATATATCAGGCAGGTGTATATATATCTGGCAGGTGTATACCAGGCAGGCGTATATATATCTGGCAGGTGTATATCAGGCAGGCGTATATATATCAGGCAGGTGTATGCCAGGCAGGCGTATGTATATCTGGCAGGTGTATATCAGGCAGGCGTATATATATCTGGCAGGTGTATACCAGGCAGGCGTATATATATCTGGCAGGTGTATATCAGGCAGGCGTATATATATCTGGCAGGCGTATATATATCAGGCAGGTGTATATATATCTGGCAGGTGTATACCAGGCAGGCGTATATATATCTGCCAGGTGTATATCTGGCAGGTGTATATATATCTGGCAGGTGTATATATATCTGGCAGGTGTATATATATCTGGCAGGTGTATATATATCTGGCAGGTGTATATATATCTGGCAGGTGTATATATATATCTGGCAGGTGTATATCTGGTAGGTGTATACCAGGCAGGCGTATATATATCTGGCAGGTGTATGCCAGGCAGGCGTATATATATCTGGCAGGTGTATGCCAGGCAGGCGTATATATATCTGGCAGGTGTATACCAGGCAGGCGTATATATATCTGGCAGGTGTATACCAGGCAGGCGTATATATATCTGGCAGGTGTATGCCAGGCAGGCGTATATATATCTGGCAGGTGTATGCCAGGCAGGCGTATATATATCAGGCAGGCGTATATATATCTGGCAGGTGTATATCAGGCAGGCGTATATATATCAGGCAGGTGTATACCAGGCAGGCGTATATATTTCTGGCAGGTTTATACCAGGCAGGCGTATATATATCAGGCAGATGTATACCAGGCAGGCGTATATATATCTGGCAGATGTATACCAGGCAGGCGTATATATATCAGGCAGATGTATACCAGGCAGGCGTATATATATCTGGCAGATGTATACCAGGCAGGCGTATATATATCAGGCAGGTGTATATCAGGCAGGCGTATATATATCAGGCAGGTGTATACCAGGCAGGCGTATGTATATCTGGCAGGTGTATACTAGGCAGGCGTATGTATATCTGGCAGGTGTATATCAGGCAGGTGTATACCAGGCAGGTGTATACCAGGCAGGCGTATATATATCAGGCAGGTGTATATCAGGCAGGCGTATATATATCAGGCAGGTTTATACGAGGCAGGCGTATGTATATCTGGCAGATGTATACCAGGCAGGCGTATGTATATCTGGCAGGTGTATATCAGGCAGGTGTATATCAGGCAGGTGTATACCAGGCAGGTGTATACCAGACAGGTGTATATCAGGCAGGCGTATATATATATGGCAGGTGTATGCCAGGCAGGCGTATATATATCTGGCAGGTGTATATCTGGCAGGTGTATATCTGGCAGGTGTATATCATGCAGGCGTATACATATCAGGCAGGTGTATATCAGGCAGGTGTATACCAGACAGGCGTATATATATCTGGCAGGTGTATACCAGGCAGGCGTATATATATCTGGGAGGTGTATATCTGGCAGGTGTATATCTGGCAGGTGTATATCAGACAGGCGTATATATATCAGGCAGGTGTATATCAGGCAGGTGTATATCTGGCAGGTGTATACCAGGCAGGCGTATATATATCTGGCAGGTGTATACCAGGCAGGCGTATATATATATGGCAGGTGTATACCAGGCAGGCGTATGTATATCTGGCAGGTGTATATCAGGCAGGCGTATATATATCAGGCAGGTGTATATCAGGCAGGTGTATACCAGGCATGCGTATATATATCTGGCAGGTGTATACCAGGCAGGCGTATATATATCTGGCAGGTGTATATCAGGCAGGCCTATATATATCAGGCAGGCGTATATATATCTGGCAGGTGTATATCAGGCAGGTGTATACCAGGCAGGCGTATGTATATCTGGCAGGTGTATATCAGGCAGGCCTATATATATCAGGCAGGCGTATATATATCTGGCAGGTGTATATCAGGCAGGTGTATATCTGGCAGGTGTATATCAGGCAGGCGTATATATATCAGGCAGGCGTATATATATCAGGCAGGTGTATACCAGGCAGGCGTATGTATATCTGGCAGGTGTATACCAGGCAGGTGTATATCAGGCAGGCGTATATATATCAGGCAGGTGTATATATATCAGGCAGGCGTATATATATCATGCAGGTGTATATCAGGCAGGTGTATATATATCAGGCAGGCGTATATATATCAGGCAGGTGTATACCAGGCAGGCGTATATATATCTGACAGGTGTATACCAGGCAGGTGTATATCAGGTAGGCGTATATATATATCAGGCAGGTGTATATATATCAGGCAGGCGTATATATATCAGGCAGGTGTATATCAGGCATGCGTATATATATCAGGCAGGCGTATATATATCAGGCAGGCGTATATATATCAGGCAGGCGTATATATATCAGGCAGGCGTATATATATCTGGCAGGTGTATATCAGGCAGGCGTATATATATCTGGCAGGTGTATACCAGGCAGGTGTATATCAGGCAGGCGTATATATATCAGGCAGGTGTATATCATTATATCAGGCAGGCGTATATATATCAGGCAGGTGTATATTAGGCAGGTGTATATATATATATCAGGCAGGCGTATATATATCAGGCAGGCGTATATCAGACAGGCGTATATATATCAGGCAGGCGTATATATATCAGGCAGGCGTATATATATCAGGCAGGCGTATATATATCAGGCAGGCGTATATATATCAGGCAGGCGTATATATATCAGGCAGGCGTATATCAGACAGGCGTATATATATCAGGCAGGCGTATATATATCAGGCAGGCGTATATCAGGCAAGCTGAAAGAAAGCCTCATCTTCCACTGCTTTGAAACAGTAAAGTAATATATTCTAACGAATTTGTATTGTCTGTAGATTTTAATTTTGACAGCAAACATAAATTAGCTTGAAAAAATGCCGGAACTCTTTCTTGTTACGTACGTTCACACCAACACAGGTGGTTGTGCGGTTGTGTATTGTAGTGCAATGAGGCTCCCGAATGAATAACATTTGAAAGCACATATTGTATTAGCCCAAATCAGAAGATCTGTGCTTATTCGTGTTAGTTGGCATTTTATTTCATCTCGTGATCACCGAAATATGTATTAACGTCACTCGTGGAAATACCAATTTCGGTGATTACTCGTAGTGGTTAAAGCGTCCGCTTACAGAGCGGGAGGTCGAAGGTTCGAATCTCGTCAGGCTTTCGTTCTAATATGGCCGGTTGGTGAACCGCCAGCTAGTTAAATAATGGTTACCGATTGCCTACTAGCCTAGCGTCTGGCACACAAGCATAGGATTCGGGAAGTACCGATGTTCATAAAAAGAGGTGTCTCATAAGTCAGAAATGGTTGGCCCTTTAAATAGGGGTGACACTATAATAAACAAACACTTTTACTCGTTGAAATAAAATCCTATCTAATACTTATACACACAACTACCTTCTATATCATACCGCAACATCTGGTTATGGAATAACCTTAAAAACAAAGGATTCCAACAAAAAGAACCAACAAGCGTGATAAATCGGACGTTGACTGCCAAATCCACAATATAACCGTGATGTCCACGTGCCCGCACGTGCCTGCAATACTGATCGGAGGGACACAAGGGGTCTTCCTCCACCAATAACAGCTGGATTGAAATAGTAGAATGGAAGTATAACATTAACCAACAGTCCAAAATAATAATTGGAAATCCAAAAACATTTAGACATAATATGTGGTACACAGCTGCTTTCATCAAACCTTAACCCATTCGAACTTCAAGACAGACAGACAGACAGACAGACAGACAGACAGACAGACAGACAGACATACATACAGACAGACAGACAGACAGACAGACAGACAGACAGACAGACAGACAGACAGACAGACAGACAGACAGACAGACAGACAGACAGACAGACAGACAGACAGACAGACAGACAGACAGACAGACAGACAGACATTTCCTAAAACATTACTTTTCGTGTTATACTAATGTAGAACTATTTAGTAAAATATTATTTTCGATGTGTCTTCAATAATTGCATGTACATGTATAATACAATGTAAATACAGTCAAACCTGTCTTAAGCAGCCAGCCAAGGGAATCACAGAAAGTGGCTGCTTAGAGCAGGTGGCTGCTTAATAGAGGTCAAATGTATAATAAAACAACATATTGGGAATCTGGAAACTGGCTGCTTAATACAGGTTGGCTGCTTAATGGAGGTGACCACTAACACAGATTTGACTGTATACACATTACCTGAATGTATCGATTCATACACATACCAAAACATGTGCTTACTTCCAAGAAGTGTATCACAGAGTGTAGCCGGTCCACCTATTCCTACCTACGAGGCTCCTACCCCCTCCTCCCGCCCCGTTATAAGCACAGCGTCGTATCATGTCTGTATATAATACTTAACATAATGTTGCAGACAGTAATCCGACCAGACCATAGACTAGGACTACTATTCCTTAAATAATTTGATACCAGTCTAGCGGACATTCGGATACCGCATTCAAAATTAACCGTTATCCGACAGCATATTGTGCAATTGCTATATATAGTAATATATTTAAAATATCAACCGACTGATTTCGTAGAACGTGCCAGTTGTACTCAGTACCCGCTATACGGAAGCGTTTCCAATCTTATAATTAATTATCCAACACAGGACATTTAATAGCCAACGTCATCAATCAATATACATCGATACTATAGAGAACGATTCATATTATGCTGTCAAAACTTGTTTTGCAATCTAGCTAGATACGTATGTATACATTGTGGGTGTTTACAGTCGCAGATACAGCTTAACCCTTTCAACACCACAGACCTCTCAATAGGCTTACAAAAAGTGTAGATCCAGATGAGCCGGCTCGTGACGAGCCGTCTCATCAGGATCTGCACTTTTTGCTAGTAATATTACTAGTTTTAGACAAAATTACCCATTTTGAAAAATGAACTGGTCCAAATGTAATTTTCTTATTAATTTATTGGTCTAAAAATATCATGGACCAGTCCATGTCAGTTACTTGGTGTTGAATAGGTTAAGTCATGCGGTAACTCTCCAGCTGTTGTGTGCGGAGGAAGACCCATGTGACACTCCGAGGAGTATTTCAGTGCGCCCGGGTATAACCACTGACCTTTCACAAGGATAGCTTCCTGACTTGAAATAATTCGATACCGTCATTGGGATTCGAACAAACAGAGGTGAAGGGCGAGTAATTAACGACTTTAACCACTAGGCCACTGCGACCTCTCCAATAAAACAGATATATAAATACATGTTCTGACACACTCTCGGAGTCCAATTCTTTGATAAACTGCTCAATACTTTTATTCTTGGTAGTAATAGTATTATGTAGTAGGGTGCATTATGGGTATATCGCGGTACTAGCTATTAAAAACCAAACTACAGATACACTATTATGTACCTGAATTTAAAACTCATTTTGCTTCATCCTATGACTTCTCCTCTTCAACATTACAAATACACAAAGAAGAAATACCAATGGGAATCACTTGTGTTTATCATGTTTTTGGCGCCATCGTGTAGGCAGTTAAGTAGTCAGTAGTTCCGAGTATACCGCGGCAAATGGCCAACGCCCTGATTTGGGTGTTTATACAAAGGTAGGTATAATGAAATTATGTGAGTTTTGATAGAGACCTTAATCTGTATTATAATTATGTAAGTCTAGCAGTAAATTTATCATTTTAACATAAAACATGAATATCTTTTTAATCTCCCATCAAAAATCAACAAATAGCTTTAGGCCCACGATGGGCCTACTTTTCACTACTATATCACCACATGTCAATATATTTACATCACGGAAGAAAGTTCAATAGATATGAACATCAACTTGTTTTTAATAAAAATACTAAATTTGGGGTGGAAACTGTTTTGAAAAAAAAATCATTCAGTAGAAAAAGCCCATCTCGGACCTTAAGAATATGCCCATATTTGGTAATACGGGAATTACGTAATAACCTAAACACGTGATCAAAACAGTTTCATTCATAAATACCAGATAGCAGACCGCCATTTTACATAATTGGAATGAACATAAATATATATTATGGACATTTGGAGCATTTTTCAGATAAAGGGGTGGGGTAATTTTACATAGATCTTGATATTCAGGTAAGCATCTTTCATCAGTAGTTTACTCACAACTTACGTTGACAGTTTATGATTTCTTGTTTATCAACACATGTTTACCTTTCTGGGTCAACATTGATCCAATAAAAAGAATGATAGGTGGCATTATTTTACCTCGTTCTGAAAAATTGTGGATGCCTCGGTATGTCAAGACCAGCGGTATGTTAAGAAACGACGAGATATTCGTATTGTTGACATATTTCCGTTGGCTGTTGCTAATGCGCATGCGCAACACTGATTATCTTTCATGTGTTGTGTCTTGTCTGCCAAGTACTCACTGACCGTAAAAACCACTCCGATGTCCAGAAACAACTTTTTGGTTTAATCCTTTTATTCCCACTTGCTGTTGTCCAGTAGTACTCCTATTCCCACTTCATAGGTAACTGACCATTCCAAATTGTTGGCGAATGCACAAGTTCAAATTGAGTTTGTCCGCAACAAACACGGTGGACAAAGTCTTGTTGTTGGTGGTTACCTATTATATATTATAGATAGTCTTAAACACTCTTAAACACACTGCAACACAAATCCTCTTATTCCCACACCCGTTTTTACCTAATTTTATATAAGTAGGAACAATATGACTACACCCAACTTTTTATAAGGTCAAGTCTGTCACGGCTGCCAGGAAGCTCCGGTCAGAGAATGCGAGACGAGACGGGATGTCAGGCACTCAGTACGCGCAGCTCTCTAATTCTTTCATGACTAAACGTCCACTAACATCATGTAGTGTGATTAATTTTATGTATATAAATATGCTGTATATAATTGATTTTGTGTTGAGGACCTTATGGAAGATTGACCTGTTCAAATAAGTTTCCTCGTTAAATAAAGTCTGTATTATTATCATAGTCACACACAGTCTCCTTCTCCAACCTCTCCCACCCTACTCTCCTCCTCCAACCTCTCCCACCCCACTCTCCTCCTCCAACCTCTCCCACCCCACTCTCCTCCTCCAACCTCCCCCACCCCACTCTCTTCCTCCAACCTCTCCCACCCCACTCTCCTCCTCCCACTCTCCCACCCACTCTCCCCTCCAACCTCTCCACCCCCCCTCCTCCCACCTCTCCCACCCCCACTCTCCTCATCCAACCTCTCTCACCCACTCTCCTCATCCAACCTCTCCCACCCCACTCTCCCTCATCCACCCTCATCCCACCCACTCGTCCTCATTCACTTCGCCCACCCCACTCTCTCTCCTCATCCAATCTCCCCCCCACCTCCCATCCACCTCCCCACCCCACTCCCTCATTCAACCTCTCCCACCCACTCTCTCAAACCTCTTCCCATCCCTCCTCCCTCCCCACCTCTCCCACCCCTCGCCTCCTTCTCCAACCTCTCCGATTCCACTCTCCTCCTCCAACCTCTCCCACCCCACTCTCCTCATCCAACCTCTCCGATCCCACTCTCCTCCTCCAACCTCTCCCACCCCACTCTCTTCCTCCAACCTCTCCCACCCCACTCTCCTCCTC
>CM026403.1:15714167-15814156 GCA_014843695.1 Archivesica marissinica | reverse complement strand
GTAACTGTATTTATCTGCTGCCGTGTGTAACATACTAATGTAACTGTATTTATCTGCTGCCGTGTGTAACATACTAATGTAACTGTATTTATCTGCTGCCGCGTGTAACATACTAATGTAACTGTATTTATCTGCTGCCGCGTGTAACATACTAATGTAACTGTATTTATCTGCTGCCGCGTGTAACATACTAATGTAACTGTATTTATCTGCTGCCGCGTGTAACATACTAATGTAACTGTATTTATCTGCTGCCGCGTGTAACATACTAATGTAACTGTATTTATCTGCTGCCGCGTGTAACATACTAATGTAACTGTATTTATCTGCTGCCGCGTGTAACATACTAATGTAACTGTATTTATCTGCTGCCGCGTGTAACATACTAATGTAACTGTATTTATCTGCTGCCGCGTGTAACATACTAATGTAACTGTATTTATCTGCTGCCGCGTGTAACATACTAATGTAACTGTATTTATCTGCTGCCGCGTGTAACATACTAATGTAACTGTATTTATCTGCTGCCGCGTGTAACATACTAATGTAACTGTATTTATCTGCTGCCGTGTGTAACATACTAATGTAACTGTATTTATCTGCTGCCGTGTGTAACATACTAATGTAACTGTATTTATCTGCTGCCGTTGTGTAACATACTAATGTAACTGTATTTATCTGCTGCCGTGTGTAACATACTAATGTAACTGTATTTATCTGCTGCCGTGTGTAACATACTAATGTAACTGTATTTATCTGCTGCCGTGTGTAACATACTAATGTAACTGTATTTATCTGCTGCCGTGTGTAACATACTAATGTAACTGTATTTATCTGCTGCCGTGTGTAACATACTAATGTAACTGTATTTATCTGCTGCCGTGTGTAACATACTAATGTAACTGTATTTATCTGCTGCCGTGTGTAACATACTAATGTAACTGTATTTATCTGCTGCCGTGTGTAACATACTAATGTAACTGTATTTATCTGCTGCCGTGTGTAACATACTAATGTAACTGTATTTATCTGCTGCCGTGTGTAACATACTAATGTAACTGTATTTATCTGCTGCCGTGTGTAACATACTAATGTAACTGTATTTATCTGCTGCCGTGTGTAACATACTAATGTAACTGTATTTATCTGCTGCCGTGTGTAACTATGGGTTTGTTTGCTCATCATTTTATCATTTCTTAGAACACTGTCGTGACGTCATACCATTGTATTTGCAGTCCGTTATTATTAATATTGGACTGGTGTCAAAAAGCCAGAGTATTATATTAAATATTACTCGTACAATTAACAATTTTAATTAGTAGGATCTTGTTATATAAGTGTGTGCTTTAAGTAAGCTACAAACGGATCCAATATGTAAACTATTGCTACGCGCCTCACACAGTCCAATATTTTACATATTGGATCGTTTTCGGCTTATATCATATACTTATTGACGCAATTTAACCAACTAATCCCTATATAGCCAGAACTATTTCTTTATTGTTTAATACTTTTATTCTGACCGGGTAGTATGTGAGATGGTACGGTGTTCGCCAGATCTGACATGTGGGTTTTCTCCGGGTACTCCGGTTCCGGGTACTCCGGTTTCCTCCCACACATGAATGACCACATTTACACTTTCATCCGCGCCAACGAGAGTGATTAATATAAATTGTTAAAATTTGCTTCGCAAACTTTCTAAAATAAAGAAAGTTAATTTTTATTTTTTATTTATCATCCATTGGTTAATAGGGACAACGACTCTAGCAGTATATTAGTCATTTTTAGATTTTGGAGGATACAATTTGAATCCTCTACAAATCCAGATGCATATCTGGTTCGTGTACATGCCCGTTGCATCTATATACGATACTGAACAGACCAATAACCTAATAAACTGATAATACATGAATACAAGTATTATTTCCTATGAAAGTTTTACTGGTTACTGTTTACATGTTTCATTGTGCTATTTCATGTTTTAATGTGTTGAGGACCTCATGGTAGATTGACTTAATTGTTCAAATGAGTTCTCTCGTTAAATAAAGACTTTATTATTATTATTATTATTATTATAATGGTATTATTATTATTATTATTATTATGGTATTATTATTATTATTATTATTATGGTATTATTATTATTATTATAATGGTATTTTTTTTATTTTTATGGTATTATTATTATTATTATAATGGTATTATTATTATTATTAATGGATTATTATTATTATTATTATTATTATAATGGTATTATTAATTATTATTATGGTATTATTATTTTTATTATTATCCTTGTTTTCTAATATTGTTAAAACGTGTATTATATTTATTATTATTATAATGGTATTATTATTATTATTATATGGTATTATTATTATTATTATAATGGTATTATTATTATAATGGTATTATTATTATTATTATAATGTATTATTATATAATGGTATTATTATTATTATTATAATGGTATTATTATTATAATGGTATTATATTATTATTATTAATGGTATTATTATTATAATGGTATTATTATTATAATGTTATATTATTATTATTATAATGGTATTATTATTATATATGGTATATTTAAATGGTATTATATTATTATTATAATGTATATTATTATAATGGTATTATTATTATTATTATAATGGTATATATTATAAGGTATTATTATTATAATGGTATTATTATTAATGGATTATTATTATTATAATGGTATTATATTATTATTATAATGGTATTATATTATAATGGTATTATTATTATTATATTATTATAATGGTATTATTATTATTATATGTATTATTAGTATTATTATTATAATGGTATTATTATTATTATTATAATGGTATTATTATTATAATGGTATTATTATTATTATTATTATAATGGTATTATTATTATTATTATTATTATAATGGTATTATTATTATTATAATGGTATTATTATTATTATTATTATAATGGTATTATTATTATTATTTTTATTATTATCCTTGTTTTCTAATATTGTTAAAACGTGTTATTATATAACGTTATTATAATTAGCATGCTGAATGCAATAACATATGATTCAAAGCATGCGATACATATGTTTATAGTACAATATAGTCAGGCACTAACTTGTATGAGGCCATGGCGACCCGGGAGTATGCATGCAGATTGTCCTAGAAAATAAAAAATATAAAACCCCAGCAATGTCATAAAACTGTATCTGTAGTCCAGTGGTAACACACTGGACTGGTAAGCCAGGGATCGCAGGTTCGATCCCCCGGCTGACTCTAATAAAATTAACAGTCTTCCAGATGGGACGTTAAACCGAGGTCTCGTGTCGGTGTTTTACATCATGCACGTAAAAGAACCAGAGGAGATTCTGGAATGGGTCTCTATCTGTATCATTGCACTATCCTCCAAAATCTAAAATGACTAATATCTTCAGGAGGCGTCGCTCATATGGGCAACCGGTAGCGACGATAAATAAACGTAAAACATACAAAACTGTAGTGGGGGTTGGGGGTTTACGAAGAGTTGGATGTCGAGGAGCATGCCCCCAGACCCCTATACCAAATTCACATCATTTCGTGCTCAGATTAGTAGTCGGGACATTCAAAATCGCTAGCTACGCCCCTGGTTAAATATAATTGACTTTATGATAGGTTCTGGAAAGAGCGGATAACTCAAACATGAACTCTGCAGACACCCTTGTCGTGAACTCTGCACAATGTAACCACCACGGGGCAATTGGAACGACGGGACAGTGCGTATGTGAACCGGACTATTTTGGTAAAAATTGTGAATGTGAAAGTACCAGCTGGATGAGTGATGCTGACTCAGCTATATCCTCATGTACACCGTAAATATAAACTAGTTTTCTTAGCAATATGTAAACATTATGCAATGGATATAGACCGATTATTAGGTATATCTGAAAATGGAAGAATGGAAGACCCGTGCACGTGTTACTAGCTTACCTGAAGCGCGAATATTGTATCGAACATTTGTTATTAACCGATATTACCCTATTTTGAACCCACAGTATTTTGCGAGATCACAATGATTGGTGTAAACAGTGTTTAGCTCCAATGCGGAGCCTCTTTTTCAGCTTATATATCACTATTTATTCCATAAACCCATCATCTTGAACCACAGGAACTTGAAATGTTATCCATAAGCCACCAAAGGTCTCGTACCTCTATCCTAGGACACCCCCCTCTATTAAAAAAAGAGGGGGATGTCCTAGGATAGAGGTACGAGACCATTAGTTTATACAAATTTATTTTAGCTCGATTGCGAAACAAGTTCTTATAACTTATACTAATCACTCTCGAGACCTCATTCCTGGTGGAATCCATCGCCACGAAGGGAGAGAGAAGAGGCATGTGGAATTTAAATGCCTTGCCTAAGGACACAATCGTAACGGCTCCAGCGGGGCTCGAACTCCGGGCCTTTTGCACGTGAAGCGAACGCGCTACCACTGAGCTATCACGACTTCCTCGAGACCTTTGGTGGCTTATGGATAACATTTCAAGTTCCTGTGCTTGAACGAGAGAGATTGCCAGTCCATCCCAGTTCTCCATATGTCCTTGGTCGTACATCGTTGAAACAGTCCCACGTTCTTTCCTGATCTTCATAGCGATTCCATTATATGTATCAACGTTTCAAAGTTGATTTATTTAAATGCAGACGGTCTCAGACCCATGTGGCATACATGTACATATAAACAATGGCGACAGCAATTCACTATGTCAATATATCTAATTAATTATGTAACACTAAAGCAAATATTTATATGTGATAATATGTGATAATATAGAAGAAGAATGCTTTAATAACATATGCATGCCATGTTAACTTTTAAATGCTTTTATTTTTTATAAATAACACACAAAACATCGTTCATACAATTATTAAGAATGTATTAAGTAAATATTAAATTTATTATTAATAATTAAAAAAAAATTAATATGTATAGTTAAGAATTTACGGAAATAGTTCTGCATAATCATTTATTATTATCTCGTCAATAGACACTATGGCAGTTCGAGCCTGTGTTCGGGCAGGGGAGAGTGTATATGTGGCATCTGTTCATGCTTTCCACTGCGACATAGTTCAACACAGAGATACTCCGGCAGATACTGCGACTGTGACGACTACTCATGTTCCTATCACAACAACATGATATGTGGAGGTAACGCAACATAATTACACCGTCCAACAAAACTAGCAACATAATTACACCGTCCAACAATACTAGCAACATAATTACACCACCCAACAAAACTAGCAACATAATTACACCGTCCAACACAACTAGCAACATAATTACACCACCCAACAAAACTAGCAACATAATTACACCGTCCAACAAAACTAGCAACATAATTACACCGCCCAACACAACTAGCAACATAATTACACCACCCAACACAACTAGCAACATAATTACACCGTCCAACAAAGCTAGCAACATAATTACACCGCCCAACACAACTAGCAACATAATTACACCGTCCAACAAAACTAGCAACATAATTACACCGCCCAACACAACTAGCAACATAATTACACCACCCAACACAACTAGCAACATAATTACACCGTCCAACAAAGCTAGCAACATAATTACACCGCCCAACACAACTAGCAACATAATTACACCGTCCAACAAAACTAGCAACATAATTACACCGCCCAACACAACTAGCAACATAATTACACCACCCAACACAACTAGCAACATAATTACACCGTCCAACAAAGCTAGCAACATAATTACACCGCCCAACACAACTAGCAACATAATTACACCGTCCAACAAAACTAGCAACATAATTACACCGCCCAACACAACTAGCAACATAATTACACCACCCAACACAACTAGCAACATAATTACACCGTCCAACAAAGCTAGCAACATAATTACACCGTCCAACACAACTAGCAACATAATTACACCGTCCAACACAACTAGCAACATAATTACACCGTCCAACACAACTAGCAACATAATTACACCGTCCAACACAAATAACAACATAATTACACCGTCCAACAAAACTAGCAACATAATTACACCGTCCAACACAAATAACAACATAATTACACCGTCCAACACAACTAGCAACATAATTACACCGTCCAACACAAATAACAACATAATTACACCGTCCAACACAACTAGCAACATAATTACACCGTCCAACAAAACTAGCAACATAATTAAACCGCCCAACAATACTAGCAACATAATTACACCGTCCAACAAAACTAGCAACATAATTACACCGTCCAACACAACTAGCAACATAATTAAACCGCCCAACAATACTAGCAACATAATTACACCGTCCAACAAAACTAGCAACATAATTACACCGTCCAACAAAACTAGCAACATAATTACACCGTCCAACAAAACTAGCAACATAATTACACCGTCCAACAAAACTAGCAACATAATTACACCGTCCAACACAACTAGCAACATAATTACACCGTCCAACACAACTAGCAACATAATTACACCGTCCAACAAAACTAGCAACATAATTACACCGTCCAACACAAATAACAACATAATTACACCGCCCAACACAAATAACAACATAATTACACCGTCCAACAAAACTAGCAACATAATTACACCGTCCAACACAACTAGCAACATAATTACACCGTCCAACACAACTAGCAACATAATTACACCGTCCAACACAAATAACAACATAATTACACCGTCCAACAAAACTAGCAACATAATTACACCGTCCAACAAAACTAGCAACATAATTACACCGTCCAACAAAACTAGCAACATAATTACACCGTCCAACAAAACTAGCAACATAATTACACCGTCCAACACAACTAGCAACATAATTACACCGTCCAACACAACTAGCAACATAATTACACCGCCCAACACAAATAACAACATAATTACACCGTCCAACAAAACTAGCAACATAATTACACCGTCCAACACAACTAGCAACATAATTACACCGTCCAACACAACTAGCAACATAATTACACCGTCCAACACAACTAGCAACATAATTACACCGTCCAACACAAATAACAACATAATTACACCGTCCAACAAAACTAGCAACATAATTACACCGTCCAACACAAATAACAACATAATTACACCGTCCAACACAACTAGCAACATAATTACACCGTCCAACACAAATAACAACATAATTACACCGTCCAACACAACTAGCAACATAATTACACCGTCCAACAAAACTAGCAACATAATTAAACCGCCCAACAATACTAGCAACATAATTACACCGTCCAACAAAACTAGCAACATAATTACACCGTCCAACAAAACTAGCAACATAATTACACCGTCCAACAAAACTAGCAACATAATTACACCGTCCAACAAAACTAGCAACATAATTACACCGCCCAACAAAACTAGCAACATAATTACACCGTCCAACACAACTAGCAACATAATTACACCGTCCAACACAACTAGCAACATAATTACACCGTCCAACACAACTAGCAACATAATTACACCGTCCAACAAAACTAGCAACATAATTACACCGTCCAACACAACTAGCAACATAATTACACCGTCCAACACAACTAGCAACATAATTACACCGCCCAACACAAATAACAACATAATTACACCGTCCAACAAAACTAGCAACATAATTACACCGTCCAACAAAACTAGCAACATAATTACACCGTCCAACACAACTAGCAACATAATTACACCGTCCAACACAACTAGCAACATAATTACACCGTCCAACACAACTAGCAACATAATTACACCGTCCAACACAACTAGCAACATAATTACACCGTCCAACAAAACTAGCAACATAATTACACCGTCCAACACAACTAGCAACATAATTACACCGTCCAACAAAACTAGCAACATAATTACACCGTCCAACACAACTAGCAACATAATTACACCGTCCAACACAACTAGCAACATAATTACACCGTCCAACACAACTAGCAACATAATTACACCGTCCAACACAACTAGCAACATAATTACACCGTCCAACAAAACTAGCAACATAATTACACCGTCCAACAAAACTAGCAACATAATTACACCGTCCAACAAAACTAGCAACATAATTACACCGTCCAACAAAACTAGCAACATAATTACACCGTCCAACAAAACTAGCAACATAATTACACCGTCCAACACAACTAGCAACATAATTACACCGTCCAACAAAACTAGCAACATAATTACACCGTCCAACAAAACTAGCAACATAATTACACCGCCCAACACAAATAACAACATAATTACACCGCCCAACACATTTAGCAACATAATTACACCGTCCAACAAAACTAGCAACATAATTACACCGTCCAACAAATTTAGCAACAAAAGAAACTAAACCGGAAGTCAAGATTGCAAAGATTATTTGAACACGTCGCATGTCACCGTTATGTGATTTCATGGAGGAATTCCGTATTATCTGAAACTGTTTGAGTCGAAATAATCACAAACTTATTCTTATGGTGGCTAAAGTAAAATTGATTGTGATACGTTTACACAGTCATGAATACCAGTAATCTTTATATCATAATACTATAGTTCCATCTTGGGAAATGGCAATTTTCCACAGTAAGAAATGGAAACTCCTGTCAATGCATAAACACGCAATGAGAGACCACATGTCAAAACAAATACCAATCATTGGGCACCTTTCATTTAGTTATCAATTTCAGATAGTTTTCCTCCGCCAAGGAGGTGTTTTTGTCCCTATGTGTTTGATTGTTTATCTTTTAGCACTATTACGCACACAGCTAAGGACGGATTTTCATGAACGTTGGTGGAAAGAAGGGTGGGATTCGTGTCAATGACGAACACATAAACAGGGCGTTCTTTTCACCCGAGCTCTCGGGTTTTGACGCAATGATGTAATTTACCTGCTTGATTTATGCTGTTGTTTTTAAGCTATATTCTACAACAGTGTACATGTATATTGGATCACAGGGATTCGGCACGTTTGGGGGTAATAGTATATATATTTAAGTATTTAAATATATATACTAGTACCCCCAAACGTGCCGAATCCCTGTGTATTAGGTGGTGCAACTATAAACGTTTGCTATAATTATTGTGTATGTACGAGTATATTAAAATTGTATGTTTTAATGTTAGAGGGCGTTAATGAAGATTAGTCACCCTAATAGGCCACCCTCTATAAATAAAGATGTATATCTATCTTTATATCTGCACGGATTGGAACGATATATGTGAGATATATCACTTACAGGTCATGGCACATGTTCATGTGGCAACTGTGAATGTGAAGCCGGGTATAAGGGGGACGCTTGTGAGTGTCCTGTATCCCATGCAACTTGCGTTTCATCAAACGGACAGGTGAGAATGTGTATTATATAACAGCGTTCAGCAAATCTTCTAGGGGCATAAATCAATAAATCAATGTTTGTTTCAATTAGCGCAGTGGTTAGCGCGCTCGCCTCTCACAAATGCAACCCGGGTTCGATCCTCCGACCGGGAAGTATGCGAGATGGTACGGTGGTCGCCAGATCGGACATGTGGGTTTTCTCCGGGTACTCCGATTTCCTCACAAATGACCACATATATACGCTTTCATCCGCGCCAATGAGAGTGATTAATATAAGTTGTTAGAACTTGCTTCCCAATCGTTGTAAAATAAATAACGTTTAAACTTTAAATGTGTTGTTGGGGCTCAAAGTCTCACCAACAGCTTCGGTCATATGGTGACTTTCTCGCTATCATTGGTGGAGGTAAAACGTTGAAAGCAATACATTAGATATTAGTAATAAACCGAGTATCGCTAAGTCGCCGACAATCGTTCACCGGCATGGACATCGGCGATAATCGATTGTGAAAATGTGTAATCGATTATAATCAACGAGTCTTATTATTTTCTTTAATTTTGTCTCTTCTACTTGTGTTTATAGCTAAAATAAATAAAACCACGATTTACTATTGGCTGTATGTTATTAGCATTGAACGAGTGCAACATATATTCGATGGAGATAATCTCAATAAGCGTTAAGCGTTCGAGTAAATCCATGTTCATTCTGTATACAATAGATATGTACTGTACATTATGAATGAATAAATATGTTTAACTCTTTCAGCGCCGAATAAATTCAGAGCATGTGCAAACAACATAGATCCAGATCAGCCGCGGCGTAGCGTCTGATCAGGATCTATGTTGTTTGCTATTCGGACAGGTGCTTCAGCTCCACTGTCTGAAGAGCAATCAGTATGTAGCCTGATCAGACGGCATGTTCTGTTCTGTCCGATCGGGTTCTCTACTTTTTTACAAAGTCGCTTTTATGCGACATTGGCGGTGAAAGAGTTAAACCAAATATTCTAATTATCTTCTAGCACGAGACTTTTCACTAGTATGGCACTAAGTGTTCTGCCCTCTATTAACTTAATTATACTTAAGTAACTTAAAGTCTAGTACTCAGACATAGTACATTTTGTAACTAATTAATGTCGTAGAAACTAGTAACTTGTAAGTTAGATGTAGTAATTTATTAGTACTAAATAGATTGTTCAGCTCACAAATTAGATGGATTGATTTTGATTTGTAATTATATTAATCGGTTTACCCCATCCGATTATTCCGATTGATCGATTATGGATTTTGCACATCACGTTTACATATAGATTTAGTCCGAATATGACTGACTACAAACTGCAGCTATATACGATAGATAATTCTTGTACTAGATCGATTTATGAGTATGTCTCCATGACAACACGTATGTCCTGTCATATTACATCAAGTGAGGACTGCAGCAAGCCAATTGTTTCATATATGTAATGGAGTAGATGAATGCGTGTTTTTATTGTTTCAGATATGTAATGGGGTAGGTGAATGCGTGTGTTCTATTGTTTCAGATATGTAATGGAGTAGGTGAATGCGTGTGTTCTATTGTGTCAGATATGTAATGGAGTAGGTGAATGCGTGTGTGGAATGTGCACATGTAATGGAGTAGGTGAATGCGTGTGTTCTATTGTTTCAGATATGTAATGGAGTAGGTGAATGCGTGTGTTCTATTGTTTCAGATATGTAATGGAGTAGGTGAATGCGCGTGTTCTATTGTTTCAGATATGTAATGGGGTAGGTGAATGCGTGTGTTCTATTGTTTCAGATATGTAACGGGGTAGATGAATGCGTGTGTTCTATTGTTTCAGATATGTAATGGGGTAGGTGAATGCGTGTGTTCTATTGTTTCAGATATGTAATGGAGTAGGTGAATGCGTGTGTTCTATTGTTTCAGATATGTAATGGGGTAGATGAATGCGTGTGTTCTATTGTTTCAGATATGTAATGGAGTAGGTGAATGCGTGTGTTCTATTGTTTCAGATATGTAATGGTGTGGTGTGTTTTTGTTTGTTGTTGGGTGGTGTGGTGTGTTTTTGTTTGTTGTTGGAGTAGGTGAATGCGTGTGTTCTATTGTTTCAGATATGTAATGGAGTAGGTGAATGCGTGTTTTCTATTGTTTCAGATATGTAATGGAGTAGGTGAATGCGTGTGTTCTATTGTTTCAGATATGTAATGGAGTAGGTGAATGCGTGTGTTCTATTGTTTCAGATATGTAATGGAGAAGGTGAATGCGTGTGTGGAGTGTGCACATGTAATGCTCGGTCAGACTACAAAGGACCCACCTGTGAAGATTGTCCGGTTAGTAAACAAGAAATAATTACTTACTTTATTGACTTGCTCTCAGATGTATTTGAGTATTTATAAAACCAACAAGGACCGGTCACAAGGTACGACATTGTACGACATGCATAGTGTACGACATACCTAGTGTACGACATACCTATTGTACATCATGCCTATTGTACAACATACCTAGTGTACGACATACCTATTGTACGACATGCCTATTGTACGACATGCCTATTGTAAACATACCTAGTGTACGACATACATATTGTACGACATGCCTAGTGTACGACATGCCTATTGTACGACATGCCTATTGTACAACATACCTAGTGTACGACATACCTATTGTACAACATACCTAGTGTATGACATACCTATTGTACGACATGCCTATTGTACGACATGCCTAGTGTACAACATACCTAGTGTACGACATGCCTAGTGTACGACATACCTATTGTACGACATGCCTATTGTACGACATGCCTATTGTAAACATACCTAGTGTACAACATACCTAGTGTACGACATGCCTATTGTACGACATGCCTATTGTACGACATGCCTATTGTACGACATACCTAGTGTACGACATACCTAGAGTACGACATACCTAGTGTACGACATACCTAGAGTACGACATGCCTAGTGTACGACATGCCTATTGTACAACATACCTAGTGTACGACATAACTAGTGTACAACATACCTAGAGTACGACATACCTGTGTACGACATTCAGTAATTAACACTATGCATGTTAGCGGTGAAGGTAACGGTCAAATATGTCATATTATTATACCAGATTTGTATAGCACTTTCATACAGAAATGATACTTCAAAAGTGCTCAACATTAAATTTAGCATTGTAAGACATTTTACATTACTATAGTCAACATTAAGGACAACAAGTTGGCAGGAATAAAAAAAAAATAATAAAAATTTAAAAAAATGTAAAATGGCTATCAAATATATTAAGAAACGTACATAAAAGAATAAAGATTAAGAATTAAAATGCAACATTATATTTCATTAGAAATGCATGCAATTCTAAGACATATTTCTAGAGTATTACCTACAAATAATAATAAACATTAATGAATTGTCGACTGCTATACATGTGTGTTTTTACGTTTAGTTATCGTCGCTACCGGTTGCCCATATGAGCGACGCCTCCTGAAGAGATTAGTTATTTTAGATTGTTGGAGGATAGTGCAATGATACAGACAGAGGCCCATTCCAGGGTCTCCTCTGGTTCTTTTACGTGCACGGTGTACAGTACCGACACGAGACCTCGGTTTAACGTCCCATCTGAAAGACTGTTAATTTTATTAGGGTCAGACGGAGGATCGAACCTGCGATCCCTGGATTACCAGTTCAGCGTGTTACCACTGGACTACATATCCGTCTGTAACTGCTATACCTCTAACTATTTATAACCTTTATTTTACCCAGCATGCAAAGAGTTACGGTATTTTACAGACATGTCCAGGGGCGTGCCAAAAGTACAAAGACTGTGTGCTGTGTAAAGTATTCATGTCGGGGACTTTATCTGGTAGAGAATGTTATGAGAGTTGTCCGCATGTGAATATTGTGGATGCCTTGGACGAGGAAGAAATCAAACGTGAGTTATCCTATGTTATCATGGTCAACAAGTCAGTTAATGAATTCCGCAGATTGTCCCAGAAAATCTACAACCACAAATATGCAATAAAAATGTAGTTTATACAAATTTATTATAGCTCGATTGCGAAACAAGTTCTTACAACTTATATTAACCACTATCGAGATCTCATTCCTGATGGAATCCATCGCCATGAGGGCAAGAGAAGAGGCAATGTGGAATTTAAATGCATTGTTTAAGGGCACACTCGTAACGGATACAGTTGGGCGCGAACTCGGGTCCTTTCGCATATGCAGAGGGCTGTAAAAACTGTATGGATGGGGATATTATGAAGAGTTGGTTTGTCACCTTAGAGGTCACATACATTCTGCACAACATAAAGAGGCAAATTTATATCTTTGAAAATATCGAAATTTGAACATATAAGACGTAAATTTAAATGTGCACCATTGACGTTCTGGTATTAAAAATATCCTGGGGAACATGCCCACAGAACCCTCAAGCAAAACCATCTCCTTTGTTACTCAATTTATTATCAGGGCCTACAAATTCAAAATCACTAGATACGCCCCCGAATGTCCGTCAATTGTAAGTGTTTAAAGCAGCATTACATCGTATGAAATAAAAAGATATTTGAAAAATTCAATTTTTTACACTGCTATGCATTCTAACAATATACTTTGTATGCTTATGTTCATTTGGTAAACAGTGTTTTTCCCCCGATAAAACAAGCTCGAAACCGAAAGTAGGACTTTCCGAGTCGATCGGTCACGCACTTGTTTACAACCGGAACGCATCGTCCGCACTTGTTTACATTCGGAATGCATCGTCCCCCATATGTCCCACGTTGTCTTTTTAATTAAATTACTTGATATGTTGATTCATACCTCTGTTAGCTAAGTCTTTTAGGGACATTTCTACATCCCCGCTAGGGGTTCGACATTAGAGGAATATAGATAGTATTTCATGTTCAAAATATATACGTTGTTTTCTACATCCTCTGTTGTTTCACGCATGCGCGCTGTGCGTGTTTACATTTCGTGTGTTGATAAACAAATTCGCGGTATACGACGGTTTAAATTAATTTGAATTTTATCGTTTCTGAGCGACTATTTCCATTTTTGTTTAACACACACACACATTAGTATTTATATTTTACCCAAAACATCCTTTTTTACGATGTAATGTTGCTTTAAAGTCATATTCCAGTTCAAAAGCAACAACATTGCAGTGTTGTATTTTTATTTAAGTTTATTTAAGTTGCTACCGGTTGCCCATTTACGACGGACAGTTGACCTAGCACCACCTTTCGTGATGATGATGTACGTATATTTATCCTCGCCACCGGTAAACCATATGGGCGAGCGTTCTAAGATGATTATTCTCTGTGATGCTTATGGTGACATCCTCAGATGGCTTCTTTCTGTGCCAGGGTGACAAGTCCTGGTCTGTGTGCGATCCTTTTTAGGGCCACATCCTCCACGATTAGTCGGCTCACAGCAGCAAAATGGTTCTGTTGTTCCGTCGTTGTCCACCCCGTTGACGCATCCGGGGTCGAGGTCGCATCCCTCCGTCTCCAACAGCTCGCCCAAGATTGGAGACAGATAAAAGAGTTCGAGGCGACGAGTGCGCCATCCACGCGAAACGACTGCCGTCTTCTCCTACCCAGTCACTCGTCGCCTCTTCAACGCCCCAGTGTTAGCTGTCGTTGATCTAGGTAAGTGTAAGACACTCAAAAAGAGTCGATGCGGGTCCTCGTCTGTATGCGTCAGCGGCGTGGATTGGTCACTTCGGAACAGGTGATCCAATTTCCTGCTGTGAGCTGTGCCTTGTTCCCGCCGTGCACGGTGTGGAGGCACCACCTTTCAGTTCTATTTCCGTATTATATACTCTATCACACACACACGCAGTATGAAAAAGTTGGCAGTTTCTTATGGGGGTTGGTGATCCAAGTACTTGTTAACCATTGGAGCCTGCCCAGGAAAGGTGATGTTAGGTAATCTTCCCGTCGCTGAAATGAGTAACCGGTTATTATATCGATCTCCTCGCTCAGAATGGTATATTGAAAAACCCCGGCGAAGCATAGAATGGACACGTCCCGGACCGGATTAGGTAAATATCACGGACAGGTATATGCCAATTTTGTTACACTAGCAAACAACATACTATATCCTGATAAGATGCGGCGATACACCTTGGCTGAACTGGATCTATGTTGTTTGCACATTCCTTCCAATTTATTCAGCATGTTAAGAGTTAATGTTATGAGAGACCCACCGTTAAGACGTATGTTGGTGTACCCGTCGGTGGTCGTTACAGGCTGGTTAACCTATCACTTACATATTCCAGGCGACAATGACACAAACTTCTGTTAGTTTAAAGACGTATGTTGGTGTACTCGTCGGTGGTCGTTACAGGCTGGTTAACTTATTACTTACATATTCCAGGCGACAATGACACAAACTTCTGTTAGTTTAAAGACATATGTTGGTGTTCACGTTGGCGGTCGTTACAGACCGGTTAACTTATTACTTACATATTCCAGGCGACGATGACACAAACTTCTTCAGTTTAAAGACTTCTGTTGGTGTTCACGTAGGTGGTCGTTACAGACTGGTTAACTTATTACTTACATATTCCAGGCGACGATGACACAAACTTGTGTCAGTTTCAAGACCCGCATGATGATCAAATGTTCTTCTTCACTTACACATGGCTTGAGAACAACGTCATTCAATTGGACGTTCAACGGACGAAAATAAGTAAGATATATATACGTGCAATCTTCAATTCACGAAATCATTAAGAGCATTGAACCGAAAGCTATATATATATATATGTACACATCATGTAAATATGTATATGGTGTAATTGTTATTGATTTATTAATACGTACACGCGGTTTTGACAAGTAGATATATATATATATATATATATGTACACATCATGTAAATATGTATATGGTGTAATTGTTATTGATTTATTAATACGTACACGCGGTTTTGACAAGTAGATATATATATATATATATATAAATATGCACACCTGTCGACTTCAGTGGACCATGACCATTTAGATCATTAATTAAGCTTTAATAGTATGTGTGTTTTGAGTTTATTTATCGTCGCTACCGGTTGCCCATATGAGCGACGTCTCCTGAAGAGACATTTTACATTTTAGAGGATAGTGCAATGATACAGATAGAGACCCATTCCAGAGTATCCTTTGGTTCGTTTACGTGCACGATGTAAAGCTACACGAGACCTCGTATTAAAGTCTCATCTGAAAGACTGTTAGTATTATTACGGTCAGACGGGGGAGTCCAGCGTGTTAACCACTGAACTACTGATCCGTCTGTGTTTAATATTGTTCTGTAGTTGTACATATTTATAAACGTAGATGTACATATGTTGATCACAGTGGGTGAGATTTTCGCATCTGTATTTTAAATGTAACTACGTTATGGTGAGCACTCAATTAGTTACGTTGGTAGTAAGTATAACATCTGTGAATGTCCTCTATACAGTTACGAGTTATACAATATATAACATCTGTGAATACCCTCTATACCATTACGAGTTATACAATATATAACATCTGTGAATGCCCTCTATACCATTACGAGTTATATAATATATAACATCTGTGAATGCCCTCTATACAGTTACGAGTTATACAATATATAACATCTGTGAATGCCCTCTATACAGTTACGAGTTATACAATATATAACATCTGTGAATGCCCTGCCCTCTATACAGTTACGAGTTATACAATATATAACATCTGTGAATGCCCTCTATACAGTTACGAGTTATACAATATATAACATCTGTGAATGCCCTCTATACCATTACGAGTTATATAATATATAACATCTATGAATGCCCTCTATACCATTACGAGTTATATAATATAGTACACGTTCATTTATTTAATTATGATTTCATTTTTAGAACCCATGTCGTAATTATCAGTGCAAGTGGATATGTGCACGTTGGAGAGTACGTTGCATGACGACAACAGTGCAACATCGAGTGTCATAGAATCCACATTGCTTCAACACCGGACAAAATACGTTTTCTTTCTTAAAGTATTTAGTATAATCCTGTTTGGCCGAACTGAATTACTAGTATATATAACTTTGTGTGTCTATAAACGCTGCTATAAAAAATAAAAGAAATCACGCACCTGTATAGTGTTCTTCAATAAATGTTTTGGTTTGTGAAATTAAAACATGCATTCATCTAAACCCACATAGCTGGATATAATACAACGGTAAGGTTTTATGATATTGAAGTTGCTTCCCTTTGTATCATGACGCCATTTACACACTGAATAATGATAAAGTGAGACTACATATTTCGATTAGTATATTATCTGTTATAATGCAAGTCTATTTCTTTGCTTAGATTTGTTCGACAGGTTCGAGTATAATTCATGTCACTAAAATAGGAATCCCCGTGTAACTATGGCAACGACCCTATATCAAAGTACTCGCCTCGATATACAAACAGTATCTAATGCCCTTAGCCTAGGTATCTAGTCTAGACATTTAGTACAGGCGTGTGGTACAAGATGTGCAATAAGATATTCTGAATTTATAAACAATATGTATTTAGTAGCCTACATGTACTTTTATAGTATAATTAATTATCATCCAATGTGTCAAAACGAAAACGCATAGTTACATATGTGTATTACTAGGTAAACATTGCATATTGGTACTACATATGTGTGGAAGTCGTGATAGCGCAGTGGATGCGCGTTCGCTTCAGGTGCGAAAGGTCCGGAGATCGAGCCCCACTGGAGCCATTACGATTGTGCCCTTAGGCAAGGCATTTAAATTCCACATTGCCTCTTCTCTCTCCCTCGTGGCGATGGATTCCATCAGGAATGAGGTCTCGAGAGTGATTTATATAAGTTGAAATAACTTGTTTCGCAATCGAGCTAAAATAAATTTGTATAAATAAACATATGTGTATTACTAAGTAAACATTGCATATTGGTACTACATGTGTGTATTACTAAGTAAACATTGCATATTGGTACTACATATGTGTATTACTAAGTAAACATTGCATATTGGTACTACATATGTGTATTACTAAGTAAACATTGCATATTGGTACTACATATGTGTATTACTAAGTAAACACTGCATATTGGTACTACATATGTGTATTACTAGGTAAACATTGCATATTGGTACTACATGTGTGTATTACTAGGTAAACATTGCATATTGGTACTACATATGTGTATTACTAGGTAAACATTGCATATTGGTACTACATATGTGTATTACTAGGTAAACACTGCATATTGGTACTACATATGTGTATTACTAGGTAAACATTGCATATTGGTACTACATATGTGTATTACTAAGTAAACACTGCATATTGGTACTACATACATGTATCACTCATGTTTTAGAATCAGTAATATATAGTTTATACAAATTTATTTTAGCTCGATTGCGAAACAAGTTCTTACAACTTATATTAATCACTCTCGAGACGTCATTCCTGATGGAATCCATCGCCACAAGGGAGAGAGGAGGCAACGTGGAATTTAAATGCCTTGCCTAAGGGCACAATCGTAACGGCTCCAGCGGGGCTCGAACTCCGGACCGTTAGCGCATAAAGTGAACGCGCATCCACTGTGCTATCACGACTTCCATGGTTATTGTCAGTAATATATGTAATGGCGTTAACGGTAATTGATTGATAGCATACGGTTTACATTAAAGACATACACACTTAAATGAATTTTTCATAAGAAATGCATGGAAATTTGCACAGATTAACTTTAAACCTTAATAAACAACTTGGTGCAAAAATAATTCTAATTTTGTTCACACTCTTTTCAAGATAGGGTATCTTGATGATTCACGGACAATTTCGCATGGTTATTTAGGATTTCTTGTATAGTGTCATCAAAAGCTGATAAAAACTAACTTAACCATGTTTTCATTGTAAAACATCTCATTTCAACTAAAACAAATGTTACAAAGTGAGTGAAAGAAAAATATTGGACTGTTTAGTATTTTATTAAAAAAATATGAACAAATTTCTTGAATCACACAATAAATTATGCAGCCGGAATTACCGCTATTTTGTAAGAGAAAAATTAAGAAATTGACAAATTTCAAAAAATCTACTAATAAGAAAGCCATCAAACTTTAACATAAGTTAGTTAGTCCTATCTGCAGCAATAATATGGTATGAAACACTTTTGTCACCATATTATTTTTACAATTATTGTAAATATTGTACATATGGCCCTCCTTTTCATTTCCCCCCGAAAATAGTCCGATTACAGAGCATTATTCAGTCAATCAGTCACAATCATTACTAACTTGTATATACATGTTCTATGCATCTAGCTAATGGTATCTGGTGATATATACACTCTCCCGTACTCAATTCAGTTCTGATTGAAAGTAATCTGACAAAGAATCTAACACTTTCTTAGAAGACGTGACACGGGTTACACCACCGTTCTTTTCACTCAGAAGCTGAATTAATCCATTCTTTCCATCTCTATGAAAGGCTAAGCACAAATGTCTGTATTCAAGTCCAGAACTTGCAACTTTGTTGAGCATATGTGTAGACATAACCTTTCTTCTCAAACATTCCATTGTTCGTACATTTGATGCGGTGATGCCCCTGAACGTTGTCTTCAAATTCCCACTTGGTAGAAAAACTGTTTTCAACCATCACTTCTTCTGACACGTTTGAAAATTCAAACAACTTCTGCAAGCTGATCACATCACCTAGGGCATTATGAGCAATGTAGTTTTCCTTCATCAGTGTTTCAAATAAATATTGTTGTTTATAGTTTTCCATATTCGGGTGAATATTCTTGAAAATAGGCAGCGAATCGATACCACCTACACATGAAGTCATAAAGTCTTCCTCTAAATTCACTGCACGGATTGCTATCAATAGTCTTGGAAAATCGAAACGTTTCATGTTGTGTCCAACAAGCACTACACGTCCGATGCCTTGAAGCCAACTGAGAAATAGTAACAAAGCTTCTTTCAGCAGTATGGCAGAAACAGGTGATCCATGTAAAAAGAGAACACCTCCATTTGCCGTAAGGCCCGTTACTCTTGATGATGCCGGTGAAATGGGTTTCCTTGGTAATACATACTGGTTAAATGTTTTATCGTTACAACTGGCTGCAATTTGTAATATATCCGTGTCCCGAGCAAGTGATCCTGTTTCAATGTCGAAGTATACAATATTTTCTACAGAACGGATGTGGGTTAATTTTGGAGGTTGACTGAAAGTAGGGATGTTGTCATCAACATCGGTCGACATGGCAACGGCTGTTTTGTAGGTTGTGCCCTCTTCGTTCTCTTTCTTATTTAGGTCCAGCCTTTCCTTAAATTTCCTATGCAGTTTCTTTAGTTTGTTTTCTTTTTTGTTGCTGTACAGTGTTTGTCGTTTTCTCTCGGTATCTCTTGCTTCTTTCAAATATATTCTTCTACACTGTAAAACGAAACATCTTTATAATAAATTGATTATCATTTTGAATATATACGCATGTTAAATGTATTGTATTACGTGACCTATATACTATTATATATTTGTATGTTTATGACGATGTACCACCTACAAGTTTTTAAATAAACATCTATTATGTTCTGTTCTGTTCTGTTCTGTTCTCCATTAAAACAACATAACACATAATTATTGGAAAGTGAGAATGTACACAATTATGAATGCATGAAATAGTTATTAATTTACTCTGGTATTGTTTATCTGTAATATTAAAAGAATACCATATTAAATCAAAAGGTTCAATACATTGAATCAGAGATCATTCTAGAGGGCGATGTGGGCGAAATAGTCGCCCTAGGGACCTGACTTCGTCCTCTGGGGGCCCCACTTCTCCCTAAAAAAAATAATTTTATTTTGGTTTTTACGATTTTCAAACAAAATGTTGTCTAAGTAAGATACACTGGCCCGTTATAAAGCACTCCTATTCAAATGTTGTATTTAATGGTTGTACTGTGCATTTTAACCCTATTTTGCAGAAGTATATTAAAGAACACCATTTAAGGAAGCGATCACGTGCTTTCTCACTTCTCCCAAAAATTCTGACCTAGAATGAACCCTGCATTAGATGACATTACATTTGCAACCGTCCACTAAGACTGTGATCCATCGTTTGGCGTCCACATCTGCGTTTTCTACTCGCCTCACGCCTATGTACATACAAAGCATCGAGCCGCAACGAGACGAGTGCGGTTATTGGCGCTATCGAGAAGGTAACGGCTTCAAAACCTAAATTTGTGAGATCAGGCCCCGAGGTTATAAAACTGTTCTCCAATCTCAAAACTCAGTCTCAAGCATCTGATTGGTTCAGCTGATAGTAACACTCAGAATCAACCAATCAGATCATTTGAGATCTGAGAAAAGTTTTATAACCTCGGGGCCAGATAATTTGCAACAACTACCAAAATATTGAAATATTAGCGACAACCACTGGTGTTCATCAAACTGATTATGCTAGTACAACACTAGCAGATCTGGGGGAGAGCAAATCACCCACCCCTTGCATTCTGTCCAGCATTGGCTTAATATGTGTATACAGTCAAACCTGTGTTAGTGGTCACCTCTACTAAGCAGCCAACCTGTATTAACCCATTCAACACCAAGTAACTCACATGGACTGGTCCATGATATTCATAAACCAATAAATGAATCAGAAAATCACATTTGGACAAGTTCATTTATCAATATGGGTAATTATGTCTAAAAATAGTCATATCACTGGCAAAAAGTGCAGATCCTGATGAGACGGCTCGTCACGAGCCGGCTCATCTGGATCTACACTTTTTGTAAGCCTATTTAGAGGTATGTGGTGTTGAAAGGGTTAAGCAGCCTGGTTCCAGATTCCCAATATGTTGTTTTGTTATATATTTGACCTCTATTAAGCAGTCACCTGTGCTTAGCAGCCACTTTCTGTTAATCCCTTGGCTGGCTGCTTAAGACAGGTTTGACTGTACATGTATATTTGTATTACGTTTATAATCAGTCAAGACGTCGCTTCAGGCAAGGCTGCCTTTGAAGAACAAAAGAAACTTGCTGTGATCAAGGGCCTCCCTTGTGATAAGAATGAGACAATGGAGGCTACCGAGAACAAGATCAATGCCACGATCCGGGATGGTTGCAGACGGATCTGTAGTCCAGTGGTAACATGCTGGACTGGTAATTCAGGGATCGATCCCCCGTCTGAACCTAATAAAATTAACAGTCTTTCAGATGGGACGTTAAACCGAGGTCTCGTGTCGGTGCTTTACACTGTGCACGTAAAAGAACCAAAGGGGACTCTGGAATGGGTCTCTGTCTGTATCATTGCACTATCCTCCAAAAATCTAAAATGATTAATCTCTTCAGGAGGCGTCGCTCATATGGGTAACCGGTAGCGACGATAAATAAACGTAAAACACACAAGGGATGGTTGCACACTGTCTGATGACAAGGTTGCAGGCATCAGATCGAATATTGAGGCAGGTGCTCAGGGTGTCCAAGATATTTTAAGCAATGATATTAATGGTGCAATTTCCAGGCTTATAATTGTATTTAAATCCTTATTTTTTCTACGACATGCTTATGGGTCTATGCTAATTTAAATACAATTATTTATTTAAAGCTGTTTGGTTACTTTTTATCACACGATCTCTTAGAAAATTCAAAATTATGTGGTTATTTTATACAAATATATTTTAGCTCGATTGCGAAACAAGTTCTTACAACTTATATTAATCACTCTCGAGACCTTATTCCTGATGGAATCCATCGCTGACCCGTGTATAACATTCTTAGTGAATACAATGGAACTTTAATAGTGACACAGTTTACATGGGAGATTAGTATGGGAGACCAACAGTCTGGTAACTGAATGCTTAACATTTTCACACATGAATACGTACACTCACATATAAGTGTATTTCTATACATACATGTATATGGTTGAAATTTACCGAACAGAACAGAACCATTGGATAATGAGTTAACTTACAAACCTCACCTCCAAAGAGGTTCCTGGGAACTTTAACCCTTTGCCTGCTAAGTAAATAAAATCACATTTGCAATCAACATAGATCCAGATCAGTCACGGCGTTAGATCAGGATATATTTTGGTTTCTATTCAGTCAAGTGTTTTAGCTCCACTATCCGAATAGCATACAGCCTGATCAGGCGGAACATTTTGTGATCTGGCTCTTATGCTGTTTGCAAAAGTGATTTTATCTGCCGCTAGCGTGCAAAGGGTTAAGCTGGCCTTTGCTATGCAATATTACACTTGCTGACTACTAATACGTGTCAATGTGCGTAGAATTGTTAATGATGCTGAGGTGTATCTATGTGGGATAGGGTTAATAAGTCAAAAAACTGCTAACACAACCCGAATTGACTATACAGTTTTTAATCCTACATTTTTCATCAAACAATTTTTGATCAAACAATTGATCAACGTTCTTGTATAGACTTTACAACCTCCAAAAACAAAATACATGTATACATGTCAAGTCAAATCGGTATACATGACCTTCTCCGTACAAAGTCTACAAAGCAATATTTCTTTGTAGATGGCAAGGATGATCAGAATAGTATAACAGTAACACTTTGTGCAAAAACAAAAACAAAAATGATAGCTATCAAAACTATATTAATCTATCAAGTTCTCTCAATTTAATAACAATGCCATAACAACTTGCACACATAAATTATATACGTTTTCCACAGCAGAAAATAACAGGCTGTGTTGCAAAAAACTAAACACGTTTTTCTCGAAATCTCATTATATTTCATACCAGGATATAACGTTCTCTGACCATGGGGCCCATTATAATACTGTTTGTCTCAGAACAACACATGCAATTTCTAAAATAACACAACAAGTGTAGTAAAAACAAGTACAGGTACTCTTCAGATATCTCCTTACTGAAGATCAATTTCGGGAAAATGACTAATAGGGTGAATAATATTACATTTCAATGAAAATTAATAAATTTAGGGTGACTGGAAAACACATATCTGTCTCATAGAATATCACCGCTGGTGCCAAATCTGACAATCTCACCGCTGGTGCCAAATCTGACAATCTCACCGCTGGTGCCAAATCTGACAATCTCACCGCTGATGCCAAATTTGACAATCTCACCGCTGATGCCAAATCTGACAATCTCACTGCTGGTGCCAAAACTGACAATCTCACTGCTGATACCAAATCTGACAATCTCACCGCTGGTGCCAAATCTGAAATCTCACCGCTGGTGCTAAATCTGACAATCTCACCGCTGGTGCCAAATCTGACAATCTCATCGCTGGTGCCAAATCTGACAATCTCATCGCTGGTGCCAAATCTGACAATCTCACCGCTGCTGCCAAATCTGACAACATTATATTGAACAACTCATACTGTATTTAATATTTCCATTATTTATGTAGATAGAAATTTGCAGTATGTAAATATATATATTGATATCATAAAAACATTGTGAATTTAAATTAAATTGATTTTAATGTTAGAAACAGGTCAAATTAATCTTATTCTTGGAAAATAATGATATATAATATATCACACAGTATATATGCATGTTGCTCAAAATCCATATATTCCTATGTCATGCTTTTCTATTCAATGTACATTGAAACATTTCAAATTAACTCTGTAGACTTCCCATTGAATTCAATCAGTTATTAACATGTACTCTATATGAATGATTTACTATATGCATTTGTTAATTCACTGTTCGTCTATATCATATAGATATTGTCCTCATGGGCTTTTTAGCCTAAAGGAATTGAAAAATAAAAACATACAACTATTTAAAAAACTGATCAAAATTGCTTCATTGACTTTTAATGTACATGTAAAACAAACTTTTAATAGTTTTATTTTTTAATTTTAAAAACTAAAGCAGTCCTGATTATCATTGTATATATATAAGATATGTGAAAAGAATTGAAGAAGACAAGTTTCCCCTTTTCTTTGCCAAAATGGATAAAATGTTTAAAATATTACAAGCCTTGATTGCATCAAAGCTAAATCTTGATTGACATCTATAAAACATTACTAGAACATATAAACTCATAAAAACTACTTGTTTTTCCAAAAAATGAATGGATCTAAGAATGTCTGCTTAAATATACTGTTACACAAATGTGAATATTCTATTTATAATTTACAAGCAGTAGTCATAGAAATAGAAACCGCCCCATGATATTGGGGGGGGGGGAGGGGGATCTTTATAAGTTGAAAATAACCTTCTTAACCAAGTGACATTTTTTAACATAAACCTCCTGAACCATGTGACCTAGCACTTGTTGAACATAAACCGCCTGAATGAAGGGCACTAGAGCTTGTTGAAGATAAACCTGCTGAACCAAGTAAACTAGAGCTTGTTGAAGATAAACCTCCTGAAACAAGTGAACTATAACTTGCTGAAGATAAACCTGCTGAACCAAGTAAACTAGAGCTTGTAAATACACCTCCTGAAACATGAACTATAGTTTGTTGTAAATAAACCTGCTGAAACAAGTGAACTAGAGCTTACTGAAGATAAACCTGCTAAACCAAGTAAACTAGAGCTTGTAATTACACCTCCTGAAACATGAACTATAGTTTGTTGTAAATAAACCTCCTGAAACAAGTGAACTAGAGCTTACTGAAGATAAACCTCCTGCCACAAGTGAACTAGAGCTTACTGAAGATAAAACTACAGAAGTGAACTTGAGATTGTTGAAGTTAAACCGCCTGAAACAAGTGAACTAGAGCTTGTTGAAGATAAACCTACTGAAGTGAACTTGAGATTGTTCCAAATATGGAAAATAAAACATTGAGTCAGGCGTGACCTTGCCAGGTTGTTTATCAATTGGTCCATATAGAGTCTATTGATATTGGTTTAATATGAGAAGTTCTGTGCGAAAATGAGTAAAACCGGTACCCTCTGTATTCGAAAAAGAACAGAAAGTATGTCGCCTGCCACAACTTCTTTATTTCTTGGAATATTTTAATACTTTCCAGAAACTACACGTATATTAAAATTAAATACTTGTTAAAATCTGTAGATTACATTTTCACCTTTTTTGGAATTTTTAAAATGCCTATTTTAGAATATTAGTATTGTTTGATGGCGTGTGAAATGTTGGTTGGATTATCGATAAGTTTGACTGACAGATGGCGACGGTCAATTGTACACATGTGCAAACGCACTCGCTAATTTAGAAAGGTGTAAAATGCCCGATGGTCAAGTGTAAGTTTGTTCAGTTTCATACACGGTCTTTTAATAGATATCATTTAGCCTGCTGGGCCAGATTGTATGTGGTCGCTGGTCCGCATAATGAAAATATCGTTTAATGGAATGTATATATATAGCAAAAATGTTCGGGCGGAATTTATAATGATCGTTTAATAGAGGTGGGTGGTCGACTGTACAGTCAAACCTGTGTTAGTGGTCACCTCCATTAACCCATTTGATTATGGATACCGCAAACAGTATTTGCAAAGAACATAAGAGCCAGATCAGCCGCCATAGAACGTGCTGTCTGATCAAGCTCTATGCTGTTTGCTATTCCGATGAACTAGCTAAGACACTTGGCTATGTAGCAAACAACATAGATCCTGATCAGCACGCAGCGTCACGCTGCGGCTGATCTGGATCTATGTTGTTTGCAAAAGCCTTTAAATGTATCCAGAATGAAATGGGTTAAGCAACCAGTTACTAGATTCCCAATATGTTGTTTTATTATACATTTGCCCTCTATTAAGCAGTGAAACATGACCTGCTCTACAACAGAACAACACGACTATAGTGAATAACAGAAAAACAATCCATTTAAACCATAACAAATGTAAATGTAAAAGTAACCATAGTAACTCCTAGGCTATGATAAAATAATCACCGTAATCAACTAAAAACTTGTAAAATATATCTCTAATATGAATTGCATTTATAGGCGGCTGCATTTATGAAAAAAGCCACTCTACCTCTAGGATAAATAATGAAGACGCAATTGAGATTTTATGGATTTGGCGGCCATCTTGGACGCCATCTTGAAAATTATTACTTTTTAGTGGTCAGATTTTGGTAGAATTTTAGTATGTTATTAAGCACACCTGATACTATAGAAAACCGTTGAGAAACCTTTTGTAGCAATTTTTTTGGGGTCAAACTCTATTTGCAGCCGCCTATTAGTGATTAGTTTTCATAGGAACAATTGTCTTTCCCTTCTAGGAATACTTTCTGTTTCATTGGGAAATATCAGCAGAATAAACAAAAACACCATACATGTCTAGAGATTCTAAATTGTTGTTCCCTAAATGCTCTCTGCTTGTGTTACTGCGTGTATGGAATAATCTCACTTTAACGTGTGTGTTTTACGTTTATTTATCGTCGCTACCGGTTGCCCATATGAGCGACGCCTCCTGAAAAGATTAGTTATTATAGATTTTTGGAGGATAGTGCAATGATACAGACAGAAACCCATTCCAGAGTCTCCTCTGGTTCTTTTACATGCACGGTGTAAAGCACCGACACGAGACCTCGGTTTAACGTCCCATCTGAAAGACTGTTAATTTTATTAGGGTCAGATGGGGGATTTTAACATACACTGTACTGTACATATGTAGTAGCATTGTAATAGGGTGAATTCCCTCCCTTTAACACAGTACAAATTACATACTTGAATTATCTCCCTTAAAACATACAATGTGCATGTGAATTATCTCCCTTTAACAATGTACATGTGTAGTAGCTTTTTTTATGTACATGTGTAGTAGCCTTACACGAGGTAAATTATCTCCCTTTAAACACAGTAGCAAATTACATTAGTGAATTATCTTCCTTTAGCACAGCAACAAACTGCATTGGTGAATTATCTCCCATTGCTACTCAGCCTTTTTCTCTTGTTCCTCCATATCCTTACTCACTGAATTAGCTCTTTCAGATGCCAGGCTGCACACTCGTACTTCTCTCTTCTCCAATGTTCTCATGACCGGTTCCCCTTCTGGACTGGTCAAGGGACGTGATGGCAGTATCGGCGCCTGGCCACGAATGAAGCTATGCAGTTTATCGATGCAGGCATCCTGGTAATCATGAATCCACCTGTCAATCAAAAAATAGAACACAATTATAAACAACAAACAATATAATACACATATATGATTAGTGTTAAACTTAAAACTTTCCGCAGTAAGCTTGATTAAAGTGTGTATCTATTATGGTTGTGTGCTAAATTGGCATTAACCCATTCGACACCAAGTAACTGACATGGACTGTTTCTTGATATTTTTAGACCAATAAAATGAATAAGAAAATTACATTTGGACCAGTTCATTTATCAAAATGGGTAATTTTGTCTAAAATAGTAATATTACTGGCAAAAAGTGCAGATCCTGATGAAATGGCTCGTCACGAGCCGGCTCATCTGGATCTACACTTTTTGTAAGCCTATTTAGAGGTCTGTGGTGTTGAAAGGGTTAAAGTACCTATACATTTGAAAGGCAATCAATCTGAAATGGTGACGTTAGTCCATATTTACTGAATTTCCTCGCAGTTTTCGCTAGCATAGTCGTCTTCTGGAAACAATAAATCACCCATTTTGACGGTGTGTTGTGTTTTAACCCATTTCATTCTGGATACCGTTCAAACAGTATTTGCAAAGAACATAGAGCTAGATCAGTTGCCATGGAACGTGCCGTCTGATCAGGCTCTATGCTCTTTGCTATTCAGATGATCTTGCTAAGATACTTGGCTATGTAGCAAACAACATAGATCCTGATCAGCACGCAGCGTTACGCTGCGGCTGATCTGGATCTATGTTGTTTGCAAAAGCCTTTAAATGTATCCAGAATGAAATGGGTTAAGGATTATTACAGGTTAACCAAAACACTGTTACTTTTGTGCCAATTCAATTCGCAACCATATTATTATATATACCTACATGCCAGTTAATGCAATAAACACTATTATTTGTGTGCGTACACTATTGTTTATCAGCAAACAGGTGCAATTAAATTTAACCCTTTGCATGCTAGCGGCAGATTAAAATCACTTTTGCAAATAGGATAGAGCCAGATGAGACAGCACAGAATGTGTCATCTGATCAGGCTCTATGATGTTTGCTATTCGGATAGTGGAGCTAAAACATTTGGCTGAATAGCAAGCAACTAGATCCTGATCAGACGCGGCGCTATACCGCGGCTGATCTGGATCTATGTTATTTGCAAATGTGATTTTATTTACTCAGCAGGCAAAGGGTCTTATACGTGTACGTTATTGAAACTGACAATTCACAAAGTTAAATATCATTAACCCTTTCAACCCCAAGTAACTGACATGGACTGGTCCATGATATTTTTAGACCAATAAATTAATAACAAAATTACATTTGGATCAGTTCATTTATCAAAATGGGTAATTTTATCTAAAAATAGTAATAATTATTACTGGCAAAAAAGTGCAGATCCTGATGAGACGGCTCGTTACGAGCCGGCTCATCTGGATCTACACTTTTCATAGGCCTATTTAGAGGCCTGTGGGGTTGAAAGGGTTAAACTGTCTACTATTTACACTCATCCAAATATAATTTTGTTTAGGTGTTTTGTAAATAAATTGCATACTGATTACGTAAAAAACGAATATGGAAAACCAAAATAAATGTAAGCATGTTATCATTAGATATATAGACTATGTATTCATGCAGTGCTATGTATATTGTTAACATGTGAAAACAATGTTTGTATGTCATAAAACAAACAAAAACTAATACAAAAAATAAAAATTGTATAAATACTTCTACAAGTTATTAAACTTCTATGGGTGAGAGTTTTGGGGTTAAGTGTTGGGAGATTTTACCACCACCAAATAATATGCCATTTATAAGAAAGCAAAGATGGCCAGAATACTGCAAGGATATGAGACAACAGTTGAAGATATTTTCCATATTTCACCCTTTGCGTGCTGAGTAAATAAAATCACATTTGCAAACAAACATAGATCCAAATCAGTCACGGCTGAAACGTTACTTAACAGAAAAACAAGACGGACAAGAGATTATCTGATTCTATAAATAGCTCACTTCCGCGAATTCCCACGGTAGTATTTAAAAACATCACTTGACTTTCATTCATAAAACTTTACACGCATTGTATAAATGGAATAGCCAAAACACGGTGCGCGCGCAGCATAGTTCAAGGTAGGTATATCGCAGAAAAACCCGAGGTAGATTTTACTCTACAAGTATGTATGTTATTAGCTGGGTCGTGTTAGAATATAATATAATGCTTGGAAACTTTAATGTTTAAATTGTGATTTTAACATACAGTCAAATCTGTGTTAGTGGTCACCTCCATTAAGCAGCCAACGTGTATTAAGCAGACCGTTTCCAGATTTCCAATATGTTGTTTTTGTATACATTCAATTCGACCTCTATTAAGCAGCTACCTGTGCTAAGCAGCCACGTTCTTTGACTCACTTGGCTGGCTGCCTAAGACAGGTTTCACTGTAGTCTCAACATTGGTTGAAGTCCTGATTTTAAAAGTGTTTCATTTCTTTCAATCATCAAGAAATTCTGAGATCAAGTGAAATATTTAATTTCAAAATGGCTACATCTGCCAATTGACCCAAATTTATTAATAGTATTCTTCTTTGATTATTTATTATAGAATGTCTGTACACATTTTGGTCTACGCACAATTATTAAGAGTGTACATACCTTATTAGCAAATATATTATTAAACCATTTTTAGATTGGTGGCCATTTTGAAAATCTTGAATATTTCAAATTGCCCAAAGGTGAGAACTTCACACACACACCTGGATATCATTATATATAATAATCTTTATCTAAAAACTTTATCCGGGAATTTCAGGTTAGGGTGAAAACTGCTGTTTCACTGTCAGACAGACTATGTATAATTATTAAATTTATGTATAATTATTAAATTTTGAACCCTTTTGAAAAAGCAAGAAATACCATTTGTGTGATACACTAGTCAACATGCAGATGATATTTACCATTAGATGATGCAATCGTGCGCTTTCTCACTTCTCCCAAATATTTGGGTCTAGCTTGAGCCCTGATTCATATTCCTTATTTCTTAGATAGAGTAATGCTTTCACTTTATCCTGCAATTTCAGTTACTTCTTCCATTGCACTGACTACCTCCTGCCTTATTTCTTAGATAGAGTAATGCTTTCACTTTATCCTGCAATTTCAGTTACTTCTTCCATTGCACTGACTACCTCCTGCTTTATTTCTTAGATAGAGTAATGCTTTCACTTTATCATTCTGCAATTTCAGTTACTTCTTCCATTGCACTGACTACCTCCTGCTTTATTTCTTAGATAGAGTAATGCTTTCACTTTATCATTCTGCAATTTCAGTTACTTCTTCCATTGCACTGACTACCTCCTGCTTTATTTCTTGCTTATTGGTTCATTCCAATCCATGACATGGTATATAATCTATTACAGACATACTGAATATTTCAATGTTTCTGTCAATTCAAAGAACAATGTGTCCGATTAGCGCAGTGGTTAGCTCTCGATTCTCACCAATGCAACCCGGGTTCGATCATCGGGAAGTATGTGAGATGGTACGATGGTCGCCAGATCGGACAGGTGTGTTTTCTCCGGGTGCTCCGGTTTCCTCCCACACGAATGACCACATTTACGCTTTCACCCGCGCCAACGAGAGTGATTAATATAAGTTGTTAAAACTTGCTTCACAATCGTTGTAAAATAAATAAAATTTTAAAAAAGAAAGGAAAAAAAGAACAATTGTTATGGTTTAGTATTTGGATTTCCCCCCATACATTTAGAAACATTTCAACACGATCAAGTTCAGAGTGAATACTTACAACAGGTGAGTTAACATAGTTTAAAAACATTCAACAACACAGAAAGCAGGGATAAACAGAAATGTAAGGTCAGTACATTAAAGACATCCACTAGGATCCATTACAGGAGTGCATAAAAGTTCCAGTCTGTCGATTGTTCACTTTATTTACTTCTGACAAAATGACATTATGATATCAGAAACTCAATACGACTCAATTAATGGTATCGGTGTTAAAACTATATTAATATGACTGCCATTGCAAAATATATCGACACCTGTTCCCAGGCTAGACAAGCAGAAACATCACCACTCTTTAGTTTAGTTTAGTTAGAGAACCGTCTCGGTATGGCATTATTCTATAAATTAAAAGCTACTCCGTGTAATCCATGGGTATGTTGGCATTTTAGTTAATAGCGCAGTTAATTGAAGAAACACTCACACCGATCACACTGTTTGCAATGCTATGACATTACCACAAGACTTCCAGAACTGCTGAGCGCCGCTTTATCAACGGTCGTAAGTCCATCTTAGTTAAGATTATGGCTTAAGACCGAGTTATGCCATCGTAACGTCTTTGTTAAGATCACGGTCCATTTTATCAACAAAGTCGCAGCTTTGATGCAGTCGCAAAGCCGAAGAAAAGTCTTAATACTGACAGCGATTGATGCAGTCGAACCCGTGCATAGACCTGCTCCAAGGATATTCAGGGACAGAGGAATGATTGGAGACATGCGGGAAGCCGAACCCGTGCATAGACCTGCTCCAAGATATTCAGGGACAGGGCAATGCTTGGAGACATGCGGGAAGCCGAACCCGTGCATAGACCTGTTCCAAGGATATTCAGGGACAGGGCAATGCTTGGAGATATGCGGGAAGCCGAACCCGTGCATAGACCTGCTCCAAGGATATTCAGGGACAGGGCAATGCTTGGAGACATGCGGGAAGCCGAACCCGTGCATAGACCTGTTCCAAGGATATTCAGGGACAGGGCAATGCTTGGAGATATGCGGGAAGCCGAACCCGTGCATAGACCTGCTCCAAGGATATTCAGGGACAGGGCAATGCTTGGAGATATGCGGGAAGCCGAACCCGTGCATAGACCTGCTCCAAGGATATTCAGGGACAGGGCAATGCTTGGAGACATGCGGGAAGCCGAACCCGTGCATAGACCTGCTCAAAGGATATTCAGGGACAGGGCAATGCTTGGAGACATGTGGGAAGCCGAACCCGTGCATAGACCTGCTCCAAGGATATTCAGGGACAGAGCAATGCTTGGAGACATGCAGGAAGCCGAACCCGTGCATAGACCTGCTCCAAGGATATTCAGGGACAGAGCAATGCTTGGAGACATGCGGGAAGCCGAACCCGTGCATAGACCTGCTCAAAGGATATTCAGGGACAGGGTAATGCTTGGAGACATGCGGGAAGCCAAACCCGTGCATAGACCTGCTCCAAGGATATTCAGGACAGAGCAATGCTTGGAGACATGCGGGAAGCTGAACCAGTGCATAGACCTGCTCCAAGGATATTCAGGACAGAGCAATGCTTGGAGACATGCGGGAAGCCAAACCCGTGCATAGACCTGCTCCAAGGATATTCAGGGACAGAGCAATGCTTGGAGACATGCGGGAAGCTGATATTCTTGCCAGATATCGCCCGACGTGACATGATTGTCGTAAGATAAGAGCGACTTGCGACCGACTTTGTTGATATAACAGGGGCCCAGGGAGTGCCAATTAGATTCAATACTAGAATCGAGGGACCAGCACTTAGCTTGCACATGCCAGCAGTTTTAAGAATGGTTCCAACTTAAATATCGAAGATAAATGCTAGACTGGTTACTGCCATTTTATGCTCCCCTGATACACTTTGTAGCATATTAGATGCTTTATTGTATACTAGTTTGTACTCGTTCACTATCATAATAATTTTCGTATAGAAAGTTTTGAAATTGTATATTTTCATTGTCCATTGAAATCTAGTCTCGAAAAGACACTGCACCTATATTACCCCCACCCCCTCACCGCCTCTTTACTTTAATTGCATGTTTGTCGTGTTTTTCTTCGAACCTAGGTGTATGCCTCGGCCAAAAAGGCTGATAGGCAGCTATGCGCCTGACCGCTAGGGTGCAAAGAATGAATATGGTGCAGTTTCCTCTCTTGACTATTTTTAAACTTGAATGAATGTGGACATCAAGGGTATTTCAGCAGCAACTGCATAGTAACTGCATAGCAACTGCATAGCAACTGCATAGTAACTGCATAGTAACTGCACAGTAACTGCATAGTAACTGTATAGTAACTGCACAGTAACTACACAGTAACTGCATAGTAACTGCACAGTAACTGCATAGTAACTGCATAGTAACTGCATAGTAACTACATAGTAACTACATAGTAACTGCATAGTAACTGCATAGCAACTGCATAGTAACTGCATAGCAACTGCATAATAACTGCATAGCAACTGCATAGTAACTGCATATCAACTGCATAGTAACTGCATAGTACTGTATAGTAACTACATAGTAACTGCAGAAACTGCATAGCATCACATACTGTGCATTGCATCACATACTGTGTGTTGTGTGATTGTAGAACGGAATATAGAGGCTATATCATTATGATTATCTCCCTTTTCCAGAGTTAAATTAGACATATTGCTTAACAGATGTCTTTAAAGGTTAAATAGGTATACATAGATGGTCTACTGGCTGGAGTACCCTTAGCCGATGTCTTTAAAGGTTAAATAGGTATACATAAATGGTCTACTGGATGGAGTACCCTTAGCCGATGTCCTTAAAGGTTAAATTGGTATACATAAATGGTCTACTGGATGGAGTACCCTTAGCCGATGTCTTTAAAAGTTAACTAAGTATAAAGTGACTTTCTACAGGTTGGGTAGGGTTCTAAACACCATTGGCACTAGACCACTCTATCTTCCATTATAAGGGTACGGATGATAGAATGTTTTGTGCCAAGTGAGGTTCTATCAAAAATAATTGTTTTACATACAAAATAAATGACGATTAGTTCACATCTACAACTACTCAAGGTATCGCACCAATAAACCAACGACGGGTGTGTCCTCGATCGTCCAATCTGTTGGCTTCGGAAGGTCAAAGCTGCCCTGCGGGGTCAGGCTGCCCTTTGACCTCCGGCTCGATACAGCCGACGCTGATTTCCTCAATGGCTTAGCTTGACACATTTTATCAGGCAGCGATTTAAGCTGACCACGTAGAAAGCTCTCGAGTTTGTTAATACACGCATCTTGATATTCATGCACCCATCTAAGTGGATAGAAATATAATGTTACTAAAAATGTTATGCTGCATTCCTTTTGGGTCCTGGAGTTTATGCACACAATGTGGACACTTACATGCTGGTATAGGTTCAAGCAGGTAGAACTCCCTGAGCCCCATTCATACTCGTGGTCCCATTTTGGTGTATACACATGCACGTATACTTGAGTTTGTTAGCTAAAAACGGTTCTTATAACTTTTAGACTAATTGCTCTGGAAACCTAATTCCTAATAGATAGCCATTAACCCATTCAACACCAACTACCTGACATGGACAGGTGCATAATATTTTTTAGACCATAAATTAATAAGAAAATGACATTTGGGCCAGTTCATTTATCAAAATGGTAATTTTTTATAAAAAATAATAATATTACTGGCAAAAAGTGCAGATCCTGATGAGACGGCTCGTCACGAGCCAGCTCATCTGGATATACACTTTTTGTTAGTCTATTTAGAGGTAGGTAGTGTTGAACGGTTAATGAGACGAGAAAATGTGCATTTCAGCATCTTGCCAAATAGACAACATGAAAATGTTTATGGCAGATCTCAAACCAATAACCCCATGGTTATAAAGTGTAGTTGTCGAGGAAAATGACGTCTGTTTGATAACGCTTACGGTTGCTGGCTGAAGGTGTGTCACTTTATTGATCGCTGATTGGATTATCGCTGGCTTGGTTGATTGACAGCTCACGTCATGTTAATTAATTTATGAACATGTTCTGTAACACATTAGTTTCATTCCAGGAATACTGTAAATGTTTTTAGTATGGATAAAATATTCTAACTTCATATTTGTTACAAAAACATGGTCAGTCAAATGGACCTCCGTGCTGTATTGGTTATGGTCTCCTCCACTTTATAACCAAGGGGTTATTGGTTTGAGATCTGCCATAAACATGGTCAGTCAAATGGACCTCCGTGCTCGGTGTCTAGAAAATCTGATCATGTGACTAGTGGGAGGAGCTATGGTCTCATGCGCTTCATGTTAATTTCTACACCACTATCAAACACCCATTTATCATTCAATCCTGCAGTAAATTTAGGAACAAAATCTTTCATAATCCAATCGCAAAATAGGAAGAATATTATGTTGTTATTATTCACAGATATAAGAACGTCATACATTCACAGATATAAGAACATCATACATTCACAGATATAAGAACATCATACATTCACAGATATAAGAACATCATACATTCATAGATATAAGAACATCATACATTCATAGATATAAGAACATCATACATTCATAGATATAAGAACATCGTCCATTCACAGATATAAGAACGTCGTACATTCACAGATATAAGAACGTCGTCCATTCACAGATATAAGAACGTCATCCATTCACAGATATAAGAACGTCGTACATTCACAGATATAAGAACGTCATACATTCACAGATATAAGAACATCATACATTCACAGATATAAGAACATCATACATTCACAGATATAAGAACATCATACATTCACAGATATAAGAACATCATACATTCACAGATATAAGAACATCATACATTCACAGATATAAGAACATCATACATTCACAGATATAAGAACGTCATACATTCATAGATATAAGAACATCATACATTCACAGATATAAGAACATCATACATTCACAGATATAAGAACGTCATACATTCATAGATATAAGAACATCATACATTCATAGATATAAGAACATCATACATTCACAGATATAAGAACGTCGTCCATTCACAGATATAAGAACATCGTACATTCACAGATATAAGAACATCATACATTCACAGATATAAGAACGTCATACATTCACAGATATAAGAACATCATACATTCATAGATATAAGAACATCATACATTCACAGATATAAGAACATCATACATTCATAGATATAAGAACATCATACATTCATAGATATAAGAACATCATAGATTCATAGATATAAGAACATCATACATTCACAGATATAAGAACGTCATAGAGTCACATTATGTCTGGCTGCAGGCAATTAATCACAGGCGTTAAATCAAAGATCACAGGCGTTAAATCAAAGATCACAGGCGTTAAATCAAAGATCACAGGCGTTTAACCACAAGTGTTTGAAGTCTCGACAAAATTAACGCATTTGATAATATTTTATTTTTTTAAAAAGATTTTTATAAATACCTATAGTAAACATTTTTTATCTTAGTTAATAAAAAGTCAATGTTTTTAAAATGATCAAACAACAAATACCTGTGCTGAAACAAACATGGAGGAACTATTACAGGTGCGTAGATAGGTTTGTGCATGGGTTGCATCCTGATACGAGCGGCATTCATTAAATAATTCAGCAACAATTGTAAAACATTGACTGGTATCCCGATGTTGTATTTTTACCTATTTTAGCGTTTTCAGAACATACTTGGTGATTCTTTGTAAAAACATCTCTTTTTTTCAAATGAGAAGAAAATAAGATCAGTTTTCGAATACATGTTTAGTTTTTAGTGGGTTTTTTTCTTATTAAAAAAGATAAATTATAAGAGGATATTTTGTTTATTTCAGTGTATGATCGAATTATATTTCACTGAATGTGAGCATTATTATCATGAGTGGTGTCAACCAGAAGTGATAATAATAGCTTTCTATGTTCATGAGTGATATAGTATGCTGTCCAACTAGCGCAGTGGTTAGCACGCTCGCTTCTCACCAATGCAACTCGGGTTCGATCCTCGGATCAGGAAGTATGTGAGATGGTACGGTGGTAGCCAGATCGGACAGGTGGGTTTTCTCCGGGTACTCCGGTTTTCTCCCACACTAATGACCACATCGCTTTCATCCGCGCCAACGAGAGTGATTAATATAAGTTGTTAAAACTTGCCTCACAATCGTTGTAAAATAAATAAAGTTTTAAACTAAATAGTATTCTCTTATTCACTTAAATAAACAAATTTAATATAATTTTTTATTTTAGGAGGAAAATTGTTTTTATGATAGAAACGAAGCAACCGTGTGCTAAATACCGCTAGAACGTCGTGATTAGATGACCATTAAATAAATGTCATGAAAGATGTCATAAATGACGCCATTGACAGCTTGAGTCAGAAAACATTCGCATTGACAACATTTCAACATGCAGCGTCTAGGTACTACACGTGCAAAGCAGTGAGAGAAATAAAATGTGTTATTCCACCACTTTCATTTAATCTCACGGATAAATTTCTACATTTCATAGCAAAGCATGAACAATAGATAAGATAGATAGAATGGTTTATACAAATTTATTTTAGCTCAATTGCAAAACAAGTTTTTAGAACATATATTAATCACCCCCGAGACCTCATTCCTGATGGAATCAATCGCCACGAGGGAGAGAGAAGAGGCAACGTGGAAATTAAATGCCTTGCCTAAGGGCACATTTGTAATGGCTCCAGTGGGCTGGATAGATAGAATGATGACAATTTGAATTATGCTTTAAAACAAATCATGAAACATGTTTATAATGAAACGTCCATGGTGGCATGTGTAATTCATAACTGTGAGAAGCTATGTGTCCATGGACAATTATTTGCTAGTATTGTAAATATTGACAATTGATTTGCAAGTTTTATATTCCTTTTCATGTATACATGTATTTTGTCCATAAACTTGAAGACGAAGATTGCCTAGCACATTTGTCATCACACATGGAACTGTTGCACGAAAAATGCTTTCAGACCACATGCTGTTGATGGTATCCGGTTATGGAGTGACAGTACATTCCACACACCCTGTATATATATTTTTTTTTATTTAAGTTTATTTAACGTCGCTACCGGTTTCCCACCTTTCAGCGACGGGCAGTTTACCTAACAACACCTTTCCTGGGCAGGCTCCAGCGGTTAACCAGTACTTGGTGCACCAACCTCCGTAAGAAACTGCCAACTTTTTCATATAAATGAGACACGGTATGAGCGGGGCTCGAACCCGTGACCATCAGAGATGATAGGTTACAGTGGTATACAAGTCAGCGACCGTAACCACTCGACCACGGAGGCGGACTCTGTATATTGTTCCAGACTAATCGACTTGTAAATGTCCACTATCAATGGACTATTCCATCGCATTCTGCAAACGTTTCCGAAATGCGGATTAAAAAAACATGTGCATTCTATAAAAAGTAAATAAATTGAATGGATTGAATATTAATATTCTTAAAGCAGCATTACATCGTATGAAATAAAAGATATTTGAAAAATTCAAATTTTACAATGCTGCAATTTTAGCAATGCTGCTACACATTCTAACATTATACTTTGTATGCTTATGTTCATTTGGTAAACAGTGTTTTTTTGCGATAAAACAAACTCGAAACCGAAAGTAGGACTTTCCGAGTCGATCGGTCACGCACTTGTTTACAACCGGAACGCATCGTCCGCACTTGTTTACAACCGGAACGCATCGTCCGCACTTGTTTACAACCGGAACGCATCGTCCCCCATATGTCCCACGTTGTCTTTTTAATTAAATTACTTGAGATGTTGATTCATACCTCTGTTAGCTAAGTCTTTTAGGGACATATCTACATCCCCGCGAGGGGTTCAACATTAGAGGAAGATAGATAGATAGTCTTTCATGTTCAAAATATATACGTTGTTTTCTACATCCTCTGTTGTTTCACGCATGCGCGCTGTGCGCGTTTACATTCCGTGTGTTGATAAACAAATTCGCGGTATACGACGGTTTAAATTTATTGGAATTGTATCGTTTCTGAGCGACTATTTCCATTTTTGTAAACACACACACATTAGTATTTATATTTTACCCAAAACATCCCTTATTACGATGTAATGCCGCTTTAATACATTCTTCATGCGGTGGTTTATAAAGGTAGTTCATATATAATGAATGCCCCTCGTACAGTATGCAAACTGGTGTTATGCGGAGTATTTATGATATGGTTGAAAACATTGATTTGGGGGCATGGTTGAAGTGGCATGCTTGGTTGGGGGCATGGTTGAAGTTTGTCTCTACATGGGGTCTACAGGGGTCATGAAGATACGACAAGAATTGTAAAGCAAGAAAATATTTCCATAAACCACTATATACATGTTCTTGTTTATTACAGTTCTTACACCATTTGCATTACACCAACCCTCATACTAATGTGTTTATTACAGTGGTTACACCATTTGCATTACACCAACCCTCATACTAATGTGTTTATTACAGTGGTTACACCATTTGCATTACACCACCCTCATACTAATGTGTTTATTACAGTTCTTACACCATTTGCATTACACCAATCCTCATACTAACGTATTTATTACAGTTCTTACACCATTTGCATTACACCAACCCTCATACTAATGTGTTTATTACAGTTCTTACACCATTTGCATTACACCAATCCTCATACTAATGTGTTTATTACAGTTCTTACACCATTTGCATTACACCAATCCTCATACTAATGTGTTTATTACAGTTCTTACACCATTTGCATTACACCAATCCTCATACTAACGTATTTATTACAGTTCTTACACCATTTGCATTACACCAATCCTCATACTAATTACTAATACTCGACGTTTCATCATATAGTCGAGTATTTTTGTCCAATCGGAATTGATAACAAAACTTATTATGTTATACTCGAATGATTCGAGAGTTATTGTTCGAGAGCTCCGTGCTTTGTAAACCAGTTTTAGCGACCGCTTCTCGTCGAGGGAACACACACCCACAAATTTCAAATTCAATGCCTATGAGAGATGTTCAAGGTACATAATGGATATTTTAGATGTATCATTGATTAGTGATGTACTTTGCATGTTATTGTTATTTAAATGTTTTGCAAGGATGGGGACCCACATCTAGGTGGTAGTACTATGGGGACAGTATGCTCGCTTGCCGGTAACGGTGACAAAGGGTTACAGGGTTCCAGAGTTTTTACTTTTTCCTATCAAAATTGGGGTTTTCTCTGGTTTTACCTGGGCGATACGGCCACCGATTGCAGAACATGTAAATAAATTAGAATATCGCCTTTGTGTATATGTTTCCTAAAATAGAAGCGTCCCCTCGCAAACTGCAGACTGAGTTTGTTCTTATTTGATACTATCAGTTTTATATTGATGAGTATGGACTGATACAGTATCTTGTAAACAGAGACACACCCCAAAACAGCCGATAGAAGAAAAGGATGCCAATATGTCCTGTCTTCAACAATATGTTAACCCTTTCAACACCACAGACCTCTCAATAGGCTTACAAAAAGTGTAGATCCAGATGAGCCGGCTCGTGACTCAGTCGTCTCATCAGGATCTGCACTTTTTGCAGGTAATATTACTGTTTGTAGACAAAATTACCCATTTTAATAAAATGAATTGGTCCAAATTTAATTTTCTTATTAATTTATTGGTCTAAGGATGTCATGGACCAGTCCATGTCAGTTACTTGGTGTTGAATGGGTTAAAGCCCCTATATGCATCTTTACTGAGAATGCGCTGTACAACAAGATATTCTAAGAAATAGATAATAACAAATCGGGATTAAATTCGGTAATATTTTTCGATAATTATTTATTCATGTTTGAAAACAAAATATTGAAAATTTAGTAACAAATGTAATACATTTGTAGTTTTAGCGAAAGAACTACGGTAGCGATGATAAATAAATGTAAAACACACACAATAAAATCAATACAATTCTGTCCTCAAGAAGAAGCAACTATAACATATGCCCAGAATCAACCACATATGCCCAGAATCAACAACATATGCCCAGAATCAACCACATATGCCCAGAATCAACCACATATGCCCAGAATCAACCACATATGCCCAGAATCAACTACATATGCCCAGAACCAACCACATATGCCCAGAATCAAGTACATATGCCCAGAATCAACCACATATGCCCAGAATCAAGTACATATGCCCAGAATCAACCACATATGCCCAGAATCAACTACATATGCCCATAATCAAGTACATATGCCCAGAATCAACTACATATGCCCATAATCAAGTACATATGCCCAGAATCAACTACATATGCCCAGAACCAACCACATATGCCCATAATCAACTACATATGCCCAGAATCAACTACATATGCCCATAATCAACTACATCAACCAATATGCCCAGAATCAACTACATATGCCCAGAATCAACTACATATGCCCAGAATCAACCACATATGCCCAGAATCAACTACATATGCCCAGAATCAACCACATATGCCCAGAATCAACCACATATGCCCAGAATCAACCACATATGCACAGAATCAACTACATCAACCAATATACCCAGAATCAACCAATATGCCCAGAATCAACCAATATGCCCAGAATCAACCACATATGCCCAGAATCAACCACATATGTCCAGAATCAATCACATATGCCCAGAATCAACCACATATGCCCCGAATAAAGAAACAGTATACAAACCTGATTCCGTTGAAGTAACACACTTGTCGCATATCCTCCGGGAGCTGTTCCGGTTCCGGCCAATCACAGTTGTCCAGGATCGGTATTATATTACACTGACAGTCCAAAGCTGTGACAATCTCCTATAAAAGTTAAATGTTTCATTGTTTTTATGATCATATCAGAGAACACAATTACCTGGCCCGGTAATTTCTTTTTACACATTTAAAATCGGGTAATAACCTAATGGAGGCTACAGGTTATAATGAAGAGAAAGCCTATTAAAATTTGAATCTTAAGCTTTATTTGATTTATTTTACAATGATTGCGAAACAAGTTATAACAACTTATATTAATCACTCTCGTTGGCGCAGATGAAAGCGTATATGCGGTCATTCGTGTGGGAGGAAACCTGGTCCGGTAAATTCTTTTTACACATTTAAAATCGGGTAATAACATAATGGAGGCAAAAGTCTACAGGTTATAATGAAGCGAGAGAGCCTTTTAAAATCAAAATTCACCAAATTTGGACATTGACCCGTAACCTGCCAATCACAACTAGTCACTTTTTCATACAGCATAGAGCCAGATCAGACAGCACGTTCTTAGAGCCAGATCATTCTGTGCCATCTAATCAAGCTCTATGCTGTTTGCTTTTGGGATAGTGGAGCTAAAGCACTTATCTGAACAGCAAAAAACATAGATCCTGATCAATAACGGCATTGCTCTGGATCTATGTTGTTTGCACATTCCGTCCAATATTTTCGGCAGATTAAGGGTTCAGTACACATTTGCTCTCATCAATACCTTATTCAGACTTATAGATATGAAGGTACACGTAGGGGTCAAGCCTCTATGGGTGAGTGACCTTTGGTCCCTCTCTTACAGTGTTGTCAGGTGGACAGAAAATACAATACAACAACGAAGGAGCCTACATGTATATTATGAAAAAATAAAAAGTATTCTGTCAGGAAGTATCAGACTACCATTATAAGTATTACGGTATATACCTTATGTACCAAGTCCTGCATATCACCATCCCCGATACACCGGTCCAGGACCATTATCAGTATTACGGTATATACCATATGTACACAGTCCTGCCTATCTCCATCCCCGATACACCGGTCCAGGACCATTATCAGTATTACGGTATATACCTTATGTACCCAGTCCTGCCTATCTCCATCCCCGATACACCGGTCCAGGACCATTATCAGTATTACGGTATATACCTTATGTACCCAGTCATGCCTATCTGTATCCTCGATACACCGGTCCAGGACCATTATCAGTATTACGGTATATACCTTATGTACCCAGTCCTGCCTATCTCCATCCCCGATACACCGGTCCAGGACCATTATCAGTATTACAGTATATACCTTATGTACCCAGTCCTGCCTATCTCCATCCCCGATACACCGGTCCAGGACCATTATCAGTATTATGGTATATACCTTATGTACCCAGTCCTGCCTATCTCCATCCCCGATACAACGGTCCAGGGCGTTGGTAGTGAGTACCAGCAGGAAGTGTCTTGCAAGTTTGATATTCATCAGCAGATTTTCATCAAACTTTCCTGCTCGTAGTCGATCAATATCAAGAAACACGGAGAACCCTCGCAGCTGTAAATGGACCTTCAGTAAACTAAAATGGAGATATAAACGAATGTAATCAAATTGACTAAGTGGTTTCCTCTGTTTTTAGCTTGACTGGAGGCTATCTCAAAAATGTAAACTAAAGTAAGTTTCAGGTGTTTTATCTAACGTTTTGGAGTTTCTAAACAATTAGAAGTGTGGGTTGTACATAAATACAACAATAAATGACAATGGATTTAAATATGCATGTTCTTAAGCTAAGTATCGTCAACATCCTTGATATCTGCTGGCGCCTGTTTTCGGCGTTTGTTTATTCACATGATTTTTGTTTACAGCAAATGACGTCATTAGGTTATTGTCTTATAAATTTAAATTATTAGGCTCGTCTCCAAAAAAATACAAGGCTCGGTGTATATTTTCTCTATAACTCGCCTAATAAATGAACATTTATGAGACAGAAACCTAATATTCTCTGTATATAGAGGAAATTTGTTTGTTTGACTTGTGATGAAATTGTATCTCACTGGCTGAACATTAAAAGCAATATTATCATAGAGATTTAGGTTAATATACTATTATATCTCCATACAAACGACAGCCATTTAACCCTATCCTTCATAGAGATTTAGGTTAATATACTATTATATCTCCATACAAACGACAGCCATTTAGCTATCATGCAGTGGATAAGTAGTCGCCATATCTATCCCACCTCCATAGATATTACTGGGCCTACATAGAGATTTAGGTTAATATACTATTATATCTCCATACATACGACAGCCATTTAGCTGTCATGCAGTGGATAAGTAGTCGCCATATTACCCCACCTCCATAGATATTACTGGGACTACATAGAGATTTAGATTAATATACTATTATATCTTCATACAAACGACAGCCATTTAGCTAACCTGCAGTGGATAAGTAGTCTGCCATATCTATCCCACCTCCAATGATATTACTGGGACTACATGAGATTCTGGCCTTAATTATGAACATAGGTTTGACTGCTACATTGTCAATGTATGTCGTATTGGTTATGGCGTCAAGAGGTGCTTCTATGAGGGAAAGGGTTAATGAACATAGGTTTGACTGCTACATTGTCAATGTATGTCGTATTGGTTATGGCGTCAAGAGGTGCTTCTATGAGGGAAAGGGATAATAACAGTGTTCTATGTTATAATTCGATCATTCACTTAAACAAATTTTCTTTTTATTTTAGACTGAAATTTGTTGTTGTTGCATTAAATCACGCTACAATGTCACATTTCGACGACGTCATTGATGCAGATTGAGTCTGAGAACGGATTGACAGGATTTGAAACTGCGTTGGCTGGGAAACATAAATGTAAAATAGTGAGATATAAAATGTGTTATTTCATTGCTTTCAGCCAGTGGAATAACACATTAATTTTATTGATAAATTTCTATATTTTCTTGAAAAGCATAAAAACAAAAAGATTTCTCCTGGTGTTGCTATCTCCATATAATTGATGAAGATTCAAACTCCTGTGGAATAAGACAAACCTGGCTAGCTGTGAGCCTGTGGCCCTTCTATAGCTTATAAACACATCTACAGGTCTCGGACAGATGGACAGACTGGCTCCGCAGTCTATGCTGGGTCGTGTCACTAGGCCGCAAGGCCCCCGCAAATCTGAAATGTAGTATAATATAGAATGATGTCGAAAAAAGAAAACAATTCTCGCTCTGAATGGTTATCAATATAAAACGTTGCTTAAATCGGAAACTCAAGTTCAATGTATTTGATTGGTCGAAATATGAGACTTTGTCTGAACAGTAGCCAATGAGAATTGTTGAAATTTGTGTTTGAGTGGCAAGCATTTCTTCAATCTCTGGGTGGGAATGTGTGTGTGTTTTATGTTTATTTATCGTCGCTACCGGTTACCCATATGAGCGCCGCCTCCTGAAGAGATTAGTCATTTTAGATTTTTGGAGGATAGTGCAATGATACAGACAGAGACCAATTCCAGAATCTCCTGTGATTCTTTTACGTGCACGGTGTACAGCACCGACACGAGACCTCGGTCTTAAGTCCCATCTGAAAGAATGTTAATTTTATTAGGGTCAGACGGAGGATCGAACCTGCAATCCCTGGATTACCAGTCCAACATGTTAACCACTGGACTACAGATGTGTCTGTGGGATTGTGAGCTTGTTATGAGACATAGTGAGGATATATACACAACCACCAGAGATGCGATTATTTTAATATCTTTTCAATTCAGAGGAAACATGTCCATAAACCTCATTCATCTGAAGTTTCCCCTCTCTTTGACTAAGTGGTACTGTCCACACTCAGAACCCTTCCAGGTATTATTACACGTGTGTACATACAAGAAAATATGTGATGGCTGTATTACACTGTATACCAGCAAAGTTATGCGTTAAAACAAAATACTGAATGAAAAGACAAAAGACAGGCATATGTTCATTGTAATAATATACAGTTTAATCATAGTGTAGTTGCTAAGTTACATATATAAAAAAGTGTGCTTATGTTTACATGTTTTACTATGGTAAACAGGTTCATGATATTTCTTAAATGTACGGTAATAGGGTTGGGGTAATTAACAAGTGCTAATATTATTTTAATATAGTTTTAACTGCCCGCCCAAACATACAATGTAGTATTTAATAAATGTGGCAAATAGAATGAAAAGTTTGTATTATACATACATGCACAGCATGCTTGATAGGTAAAACACAGAATGAAATACAGATATTAGACAATTTATACAATAAAGTATGTCTACAAAAGTGTCCTAATAGTGTGTCAATTATTTCAGAAATAAGACTTTTACTGAATAAGACTTTTAGGAAGTATTTAGGGGCAGTAACTGACCGATGTCTGTCATTATGACCACATCAGTTGCTATGGTTACACATGAACACTTTCCAGGTTAAAAGGTCAACTGAGTTTATTCAGTATATTTTTTCATGTCTTATTTCTAAGTGTGTGTTTTACGTTTATTTATCGTCGTTACCGGTTGCCCATATGAGCGACGCCTCCTGAAGATATTAGTCATTTTAGATATTTGGAAGATAATGCAATGATACAGACAGAGACCCATTCCAGAATCTCCTCTGGTTCTTTTACATGCACAGTGTAAAGCACCGACACAAGACCTCGGTTTAACGTCCCATCTGAAAGACTGTTAATTTTATTAGGGTCAGACGGGGGATCGAACCTGCGATCCCTGGATTACCAGTCCAGCGTGTTACCACTGGACTACAGATCCGTCTGTAAAGGGGGGTTGGGAGTAATAGAAAATTACAGATGTCTCTCATTCAGCCTCATTCAGAACATCAATCAGAATTCACTAGGTTAATTATTCATGACTTATCAGCTTGATCTTACGAGGCATTGGACGATCTGTGACAGGGGTGTAGCTTCAATTTGATGTATGTGTAGGCAGCAATAGAATAAGGGTATCCGGGGGGTATTTCCCTAGGGAGGATTTGGTGGGTATCTCCCCCGGGAAGATTTTGGAAGAATATATCGTCACAGCTGCATTCTGGGGCATTTTAAGGCATGCTTTGCAAAGAATTAAGGAACATAGTTGTGTAGTTCTGAAAATCTTCTGTTATTAGTTTAAACTTTTATTTATTTTACAACGATTGCAAAGCAAGTTTTAACAACTTATATTAATAACTGACACAAGACCTTGGTTTATAGTCTCATCTGAAAGACTGGTTAATTTTATTAGGGTCAGACGGGGGATCGAACCATGAAATGGCCATAACCCCAATAAGTTTATATATACATAGTGTTTATAACATGTGTAAGAGTGAATATAAAAATATTAAAAATTAGTTTGGCGTTAAAAAGTAGTTCGGAATATAATAATAATAATATAATAATATCAGAAATAGTTCAAAATGTACTGCAATGTACATGTATTAATTGTTTATATTTTTAGTTACACTTTTATACTTACATTGAAATAGTTCTGTAGACAAGTCATCTGTTGAGACATTCAACAAATAAAATCCATTCTAATATAGTATTTAAAGCTGGGATTTACACTTTTAGGCTGACTTCATTACAATAAACTTACTTCATAATTATACACGGTGTTTAAAATCCATTATAATATATTATTTAAAGCTGGGATTTACAATTTTAAGCTGAATTTATTACAATAAACTTACTTCATAATTATACACATAATTATACACGGTGTTTAAAATCCATTATAATATATTATTTAAAGCTGGGATTTACACTTTTAAGCTGAATTCATTACAATAAATTTACTTCATAATTATACAGTGTATAAAATCCATTATAATATATTATTTAAAGCTGGGATTTACACATTTAAGCTGAATTCATTACAATAAATTGACTTCATAATTATACACAGTGTATAAAATCCATTATAATATATTATTTAAAGCTAGGAGTTACACTTTTAAATATACTTCATATACACATTAGTTATCATTCATTGTGTAATTAATTAGCTTCATGAATTGTACTTTAAGTAATTCAGTATCATAAAAATATACATAGCAGGGCTGCTAACAACATGGCCGGTCTATCGATCTTAACACCTATTTTTAATATAAAATCACGTGATTCTAAAACCCAAAACTGGTAAAAAATCGGTCCAAAATATTCCCAAAAAATAACATCATTAAATTATCAATTATCAACCGTCATTAAAGACTTCAAAACATATTTGAAAGATTCCAATCAATTAAATAGAGTTATTACATCTCTGCTGGATGACATAACAGCTGTGTGACTATAAGTGTGGCATCCGTGGTCAAGTGGTGAGCGTCAGATTTGGAATAGAAGGGTCCCGGGTTCGATACTCGGTCAGGGTACGTATGTGGTGTCATTGAGAAAAGCACCTCACACACATTGCTTAGTACTAGGTAACAGCTTAGGTCAGCTAAGCCAACATGTCTAGGTCCCTGCAAGGTGTTTATGACATTAATGGAACATACACATGTATACATAAGGTGCCTTGTGCAATGATAGAGCAGTGTTAAAATTTGTTTTGTTTTGAAACTATGGATCAATTTGTTAACAGTGTTTTGGCTGTCCGATTAGCGCAGTGGTTAGCGCGATCGCTGCTCACCAATGCAACCCAGGTTCAATCCATGGACTGGGAAGTATGTGAGATGGTACGGTGGTTGCCAGATCGGACAGGTGGATTTTCTCCGGATACTCCGGTTTCCTCCCATACGAATGACCACATATACGCTTTCATCATTTCCAACGAAAGTGATTAATATAAGTTGTTAGAACTTGCTTCGCAATCGTTGTAAAATAAATAAAGTTTAAACTTTAACAGTGTTTTGTTCTAGATTTGATCTTCTGGGTAAAAACCAATCGGCCTAGTAGTTTAAAAAACCTTGTCTTACAGTATCAAGGGGAGCTTCATAATGAAACCCTAAAAGCTATTTATAGTAACAACAGCAGCTATTTTAGATCCAATGATTTTTTTCTCCTATACATGGATGTTCTAATTTGTGCCCAATCAGACTGGATAAATTTCCTCATTATACATAATACATATTCCCTATTCTGGATCTACATTTTTTTGTAAGCTGATTTAGAGGCCTGTGGTGTTGAAAGGGTTAAGCAAGCATGTTATATGTCATGATATCTTAACACCAAGTAACTGACATGGACTGGTGCATGATATTTTTAGACCAATAAATCAATAAGAAAATTTTGAACCAGTTCATTTATAAAAATGGGTAATTTTGTCTAAAAATAGTAATATTACTGGCAAAAAGTGCAGATCCTGTCTGGATCTACACTTTTTGTAAGCCTCTTTAGAGGTATGTGGTGTTGAAAGGGGTAAACGGAATTCCCAATAATGAAACATTAAAGATAACCTATTTATAGTAATCAGTCGGCCATCTTGGAATTGATGAACTTTGACCTAAAAACACATGATAACTTTCAAGATGATGACTTAAGCAGTTTGCACGTAACACAAATGAAACATTACACATTGTGTCCACATCCGCCGATACAGGGGGTGACACAACAGTTCTACGCACTTCTGTTATGGCGAGCCAATGATTTTGTATTTCCCATTCCAATTTAATCCCAACCTACATAAATGGTTCTATGGTAATTTATTACTTTATTTACAATAAGTAACGCAAACTATAGAGACGACACAAACTATAGTGACATGTACCGAACATGCAGTGCGACATTGTAATCATTTCTAGTGAAAAAAGTAGCAAAAATGCATGCATGAAGCCATAACTGTACCACTAGCAAACTAGTTAATATTAACACACACAGAATTAAGGCATATGGACACCTGAGTTAAGCTTTAGAAACCCATAACGTAACCCATTCAACACCAAGTAACTGACATGGACTTGTCCATGATATTTTTAGACCAATAAAATAATATGAAAATTACACTTGGACCAGTTCATTTATCAAAATGGGTAATTTTGTCTAAAAATGGTAATATTACCCGCAAAAAATGCAGATCTTGATGAGACAGATCATCATGAGCCGGCTCATCTGGATCTACACTTTTTGTAAGCCTATTTAGAGGTCTGTGGTGTTGAAAGGGTTAAAATAACTTGACATTTGATGAAACTAATATACTGGTAGTGGTATTAAAAATTGCCATATACACCTGGTACTAACATCTAGTACGCAGTGGAAAGAATTACCGTAAGCTTTTAGCTTTCAGTTCAATGCACATATCACGATATAAATGTATATTTCTGGATATTTCTCAATGTATATTACATGTATCCTGATAAATAAATATGTTTAAACCAATCCATATAGCACGATATAAATGTATGTTTCTGGATATTTCTCAATGTATATTACATGTATCCTGATAAATAAATATGTTTAAACAAAGTAGTGGTACATAACTACATGTACCGCATACAATTTCCAACGATGGTTTCAAATGACAACACATGTTTCTGGTGTAAATACTAGTATTCATTTTGGATTCGGAGCGAATAGGTAATCAATAAATTTATATCTTTCCAGATTTTAAGCTCTACAACTTGACTATCGTTTTCCCAACTGGTGTCCATATACCTTAATGCTCAGTAGTCCGTGCTTGTCCTACTTTCTACCTGAACTTACAACTTGCTTCAGGAGATGGGTCATTTTCCATTCCATATGCCAATCCTAAAATAGCACATGCTTGTTCTGCACACTTATTGTTAGTGTAGCATTTATATACATGTAAACAGGGCTGTGAAAGGGAAATTGTGAAAACTGAAATAGAGATCACGCCCACGCCCACGCCCACGCCCACCTAAAAGGCTAAATAACAATATTTTCTGAACAGATTAGACCAAATCCGACAATATCTATTTTTCAAAATTTTGTCCGAACAACAGGAAATTGTTTAACTCTTTCACCGCCAATGTCGCATAAAAGCGACTTTGTAAAAAAGTAGAGAACCCGATCGGACAGAACAGAACATGCCGTCTGATCAGGCTATATGCTGATTGCTCTTCAGACAGTGGAGCTGAAGCACCTGTCCGAATAGCAAACAACATAGATCCTGATCAGACGCGGCGTTTGCACATGCTCTGAATTTAATCGGCGCTGAAAGAATTAAGAAGAGGAAAATTCACAGTCCTGTATACAGTATATGTATGAACTTGGAGATCATACACAAATATTAAAGACTATTTCGACATTGGTACGTTTACACATCTAACTTTTAAAATGACAATACTACTGTAATTTTATGGAAGTCGTGATAGCGCAGTGGATGCGCGTTCGCTTCAGGTGCGAAAGGTCCGGAGTTCGAACCATGCTGGAGCCGTTACGATTGTGCCCTTAAGCAAGGCATTTAAATTCCATGTTGCCTCTTCTCTCTCCCTCGTGGCGTTGGATTCCATCAGGAATGAGGTCTTGAGAGTGATTAATATAAGTTATAAGAACTTGTTTCGCAATCGAGCTAAAAGAAATTTGTATAAACTAAAGAGACAATAGTCACATGTTCGCAAATATATTTCATCAGCTTCATAATTACATGTATGTCGATGTTCATGTACCATTGTGGAAAACATCTTTATAGGTATTGCCAAGATATATCATAACAAACAGTAATTGGAAAATATTACGGTAAGCTCTTTTCATTGTCAGAAATATAAATGCATAATATTTCCAAATACTCAAACATAAAATAAACAGAAAATTTACCATGAACTACAATGGAAAAATAAATATATTTCGATTCATTCTATAAATCAGGTCAACTAATTACATGTATATATAACAAGTAGGTCATTATCGGCAATGTCTGTTTATCAGACATATCACAATTTCTTTCTTTCTAATCCAAAGCAGGGTTTGTGCACAAATTCAATTTGGGAGATATAGCGACTCACTTATTTAGAATTTGTAAATAAACTATTGCATTAATTATATAGAACCCTTTGCATGCTAGCGACAGATAAAATCACTTTTGCAAACAGCATAGAGCCTGATCAGACGGCACAGAAAACAGAATGTACCATCTGATCTGGCTCTATGCTGTTTGCTATTCGGATAGTGGAGCTAACACACTAGGCTGAATAGCAAACAACATAGATCCTGATCAGACGGCTGATCTGGCTCTATGCTGTTTGCTATTCAGATAGTGGAGCTAAAACACTAGGCTGAATAGCAAACAACATAGATCTTGATCAGATGGCTGATCTGGCTCTATGCTGTTTGCTATTCGGATAGTGGAGCTAAAACACTAGGCTGAATAGCAAACAACATAGATCCTGATCAGATGGCTGATCTAAATCTATGTTGTTTGCAGATGTGATTTTATTTGCTCAGCAGGAAAAGAGTTAAATATATTCCTATTTTGAAGGTCCAGCTACAGCCCTGAGGGATTAAACACTGAATGCAGACTATTTGCTTGTTTCAAAGCAAACTATTCTATCCTACATTAATTAAATTAAGAATTAATATTTGTCTTTCAGTTGTTTATTGGTAAATAAAACAGGGTTTGCAGTTCAAAACACATAGGAATCAACCATGCATGCCATATGCCTAAGTGGTTCATTTCGGCGCTAAGAACGACAAACCATGTTTCATTTGACCATAAATACCAAAATACAAATATTATTTCGATTCTAACATGACCACCATGCAAAAACAGTTGATGTTATTTTTTAGAGCGCGTAAGCATCATCGCAAAACTACATAAACGCTCGTAAATTAACGTCACGTTTGACATCACACGTTAAACCATGTTTTATTGCAGATTTAAACACGGTATATTCCTTCTTTACGATTACGACTAAATGCCGAGTCATGTTAGAATTGTATATAATGTACAGTAAGGGAAACCAAATCACACAAAATCTATAACTCATTATCTACACCATTCAGTTCCTGCACTAGATAATAGACTCTCCCATCTTACCGTCTAGGGCTGAAACGTTTACCCAATTTACTATTGTAGATAATCGTGGAAATTGTGGAAGTCGTGATAGCGCAGTGGATGCGCGTTTGCTTCAGGTGCGAAAGGTCCGGAGTTCGAGTCCCGCTGGAGCCGTTATGATTGTGCCCTTAGGCAAGGCATTTAAATTTCACGTTGCCTCTTCTCTCTCCCTCGTGGCGATGGATTCCATCAGGAATGAGGTCTCATGAGTGATTAATAAAAGTTGTAAGAACTTGTTTCGCAATCTAGCTAAAATAAATTTGTATTAACTATGGTAGATAATCGTTATGACGTATTCGAATAACATCTGGTTAATCTTTCACCTATCAAACTTTACTGTCCATGTTTCTATGACTTTTCGTTTTTCTTCGGAGAGTTCAAAAATATTATCCAACGTCACTTTTACCTTTACCGGCAGCTGTTTCATAACGAATACTGTCTGAAGATGGCAAAGAACAGCATAGTGATGTCATTTCATGCTTATGACCTACATGTATAAGGCCGATTCCGAACGTTTGTGAAAGGATAATTAGTAAATTACTGTTATACGCGCATAACGGTTACCCGGATACCAGAACACTAACCAGCTACTCACTATATCGTATCCGTGTTGATTAACCAAGTAATCGCACCCATACTGGTACCTACGTGGCGAGGAGAGGTTTACTGTCTAGGGATCTAGGGTTAGGTCTAAGGTTGCTATGAAAACTTTTATGTGGCTATGAGTGTCATTTACATTGCTATAGAGAACAATGGGATAACAAGTTAAGTAAACAAGTGGCTGTCCGATTAGCGCAGTGGTTAGCGCGCTCGCTTCTCACCAATGCGACCCGGGGTCAATCCTCAGACCAGGAAGTATGTGAGAGTACGATGGTCGCCAGATCGGACAGGTGGATTTTCTCCGGGTACTCCAGTTTCCTCCCACATGCATGACCACATATACACTTTCATCCGAGCCAACGAGAGTGATTAATATAAGTTGTTAAAACTTGCTTCGCAATCGTTGTAAAATAAATATCCGTTTCAGCCCTACATAATTATCAATATTAACCCTTTCAACTCCACAGGCCTCTAAATAGGCTTATGAAAAGTGTAGATCCAGATGAGCCGGCTCGTGACGAGCCGTCTCATCAGGATCTGCACTTTTTGCCAGTGATATGACTATTTTTAGACATAATTACCCATTTTGATAAATGAACTTGTCCAAATGTGATTTTCTGATTCATTTATTGGTTTATGAATATCATGGACCAGTCCATGTGAGTTACTTGGTGTTGAATGGGTTAATAAACAAAATGGTATCATATAATCCAGATGGCAGGGGTGAAATGTTTTTTAAATGCTCCAACGGAAACCTATGATCCTACCATTAACATGCTGCAGGATGATCCTCCGATGAATTCCATTCACGACACCGCACATTTCCTTCAGCTCCTCGTCGGTTGTTGTTGACAACAGAGTTCGGTCCATCCCATTCCTCAACATGGCGTACGTGTACTGAGAAAGTTCGGGAAGTACGCTCATCAGCCACGGATCAATTTTTGTTGGGTCGTACGAGGAGTAGTCAGCGGTCACTTTTAGGGTGACCAATTCACGATGAAATCTGTATATATACATTAGTATTAATAATAATAGCAATATTGTACAATTCTAAAATCTTTATTATTATATTTTTCAATATGGATCATGTCAGGAACAGGTTTTTTTACTGATGTATCATTATGTATTAACTCTTTGCATGCTGGGTAAAATAAAAGCTATAAATAGTTTCAAATAATTGTAGCAGACGACAATACATTGATGTGTTTTTCTTATTTGTAACTGAAATCTCTTGTCATATTTCATGGAATTTCATTATGATATCTTTATGACACAATTCTAATGAAATTCCATGACATGTTTCGATGCAATATTTACTAAAAAGTTTAAACTTTATTTATTTTACAACGATTACGAAGCAAGTTTTAATAACTTATATTAATCACTCTCGTTGGCGCGGGTGAAAGCATGGTCATTCATGTGGGAGGAAACCGGAGTACACAGAGAAAACCCACCTGTCCGATCTGGCTACCACTGTACCATCTCAAATACTTCCCGATCCAAGGATCGAACCCAGGTTGCATTGGTGAGAAGCGAGCGCGCTAACCACTGTGCTAATCAAACAGCTTATATTTACTGCTAGTAAGCACAGAGTGAACATTGATTTGATTTATTGGGGAGCGCACTAGCCAATGTTCCTAGATTATTATCAGTGTTCAAGTATAAACATTATAGATACAGGCATAACAGTTTGTTCGTACATTTATCATGTTAGTTTATACAAATTTATTTTAGCTCGATTGCGAAACAAGTTCTTTCAACTTATATTAATCACTCTCGAGACCTCATTCCTGATGGAATCCATAGCAATGAAGGAGAGAGAAGAGGCATGTGGAATTTAAATGCCTTGCCTAAGGGCACAATCGTAACTGCTCCAGCGGGGCTCGAACTCCGGACCTTTCGCACCTGAAGCGAATGCGCATCCACTGCGCTATCACGACTTCCAATCGTGTTCATATTTGTAATTATATTTAAAAAACAATAAAATATGATTAAACAATCTTTACAAGAAAACCACAGTAACAGACAAACATGAGCAGAAAATGAAAGGCAATTGTTAAACAGACCAAACGTTGCTCACACATTAAGGATTGAACCCAACCCTTCACGTCATGAAGAACAGACGGATTTGTACATACAGGGATCGCAGGTTCGATCCCCCCATCTGACCCTAATAAAATTAATAGTCTTTCAGATGGGACTTTAAACCGAGGTCTCGTGTCGGTGCTGTACATCATGCACGTAAAAGAACCAGAGGAGACTCTGGAATGGGTCTCTGTCTGTATCATTGCACTATCCTCCAACAAATCTAAAATGACTAATCTCTTCAGGAGGCGTCGCTCGTATGGGCAACCGGTAGCGACGATAAATAAATATAAAACACACACACGTCATAAAGATGTTTTAAAAGTTTGAATGGGGTAAATGTAATATGAAACCAAATCGGAGAACTTTAACGTAATACCGGTACTACATGTAATATACCGGATGCATTGGTTAACCCATTCAACACCAAGTAACTGACATGGACTGGTCTATGATATTTAACCCATTCAACATCAAGTAACTGACATGGACTGGTCTATGATATTTAAACCATTCAACACCAAGTAACTGACATGGACTGGTCTATGATATTTAACCCATTCAACATCAAGTAACTGACATGGACTGGTCTATGATATTTAACCCATTCAACATCAAGTAACTGACATGGACTGGCCTATGATATTTAACCCATTCAACACCAAGTAACTGACATGGACTGGTCTATGATATTTAACCCATTCAACATCAAGTAATTGACATGGACTGGTCTATGATATTTAACCCATTCAACATCAAGTAACTGACATGGACTGGTCTATGATATTTAACCCATTCAACATCAAGTAACTGACATGGACTGGTCTATGATATTTAACCCATTCAACATCAAGTAACTGACATGGACTGGTCTATGATATTTAACCCATTCAACACCAAGTAACTGACATGGACTGGTTGGTGCATGATATTTTCAGACCAATAAATTAATAAGAACATTACATTTGGACCAGTTCATTTATGAAAATGGGTAATTTTTGTCTAAAAATAGTAATATTACTGGCAAAAAGTGCAGATACTGATGAGACGGCTCGTCACGAGCCGGCTCATCTGGATCTACACTTTTTGTAAGCCTATTGAGAGGTCTGTGGTGTTGAAAGGGTTAATGAAGCCAGTTAAGATTGTGTTTCCTGCGATCCTATATATCTCTCCCACTGTCAGAGGTAGAAGAAGACCCCGGGTGCCACTCCGAGCAGGCGGGCACCCAGGTAGAACCATTGACCTGCCAGCTGGGTATATTTCCTACATGAATCACATGAATGAAATCGACACCTCCAGTGTGATCTGATCCTACATCAGTGAGTGGAAAGTGATTTGAAGTGAACGACGTTTAACCCTTTCAACACCACAGACCTCTAAATAGGCTTAAAAAAAGTGTAGATCCAGATGAGCCGGCTCGTGATGAGCCGTCTCATCAGGATCTGCACTTTTTGCCAGTGATATGACTATTTTTAGACATAATTACCCATTTTGATAAATGAACTTGTCCAAATGTGATTTTCTGATTCATTTATTGGTTTATGAATATCATGGACCAGTCCATGCGAGTTACTTGGTGTTGAATGGGTTAAAGTTTAAACTTTATTTATTTTACAACAATTGCGAAGCAAGTTTTAACAACTTATATTAATCACTTTCGTTGGCACGGATGAAGACGTAAATGCGGTCATTCGTGTGGGAGGAAACCAGAGTACCCGGAGAAAACCCACCTGTCCGACCTGGCGACCACCGTACCATCTCACATACTTCCCAGTCGGAGGATCAAACCCGGGTTGCATTGCTAATCGGACAGCGTTAACAAGGTTAACAACTCGGCGCAGGAATCCACTATTTAGTTGCAACAAAGTAGAATGTTAGACCAACCTTCTTCGTATCATGCCTGGATTCATCCCCACACTATCAATCAGATCTGTTTCATCCATCTCAAGCAGCAAGTCTCCGTCAATCTTACATTCCTCAAACACAGGAACGTATTCATGAAATCCAATCTAAATCATAAGTTAAAACACTGTCGTGACGTCATACCTTTGTACATTGTACTTGCAGTCCATTGTTATTAATATTGGACTGCTGTCAAAGGGCCAGAGTATTATATTAAATCCTAGGCGTACCGGTACGAAATTTACAATTTTAATTAGTAGGATCTAATTCTTGTTATATAAGTGTGTGTTTTAAGTAAGATATAAGCCTCAAACGGATCCAATATGTAAAATATTGGTACTGTCTTCACACAGTCCAATATTTTACATATTGGATCCGTTTGAGGCTTATATCCTATATATAAACAATACAGTGACATACAGTGAACCTCTTAAAACCGGAACCCCTCTAAACTGGAATTTCCTCCAAACCAAACAAATTTCTTGGTCCGGAATTTATCCCTTCTTTGTTCATTGTAAAATACCTCTGCAAACCAGAAACTCTTTTCTCCGAATACTGAACAGATTTTTATTATAAAATATGTGCATTTTCAACTGTAATTTATCACTGTACACCAAACAGCAACAGTCACTTGTCTTATATCAAATATGAAATTAAAGTTTAAACTTTATTTATTTTACAACGATTGCGAAAAAAGTAAGTTCTAACAACTTATATTAATCACTCTCGTTGGCGCGGATGAAAGCGTATATGTAGTCATTCGTGTGGGAGGAAACCGGAGTACCCGGAGAAAACCCACATGTCCGACCTGGCGACCACCGTACCATCTCACATACTTCCCGGTTCAAGGATCGAACCCAGGTTGCATTGGTGAGAAGCGAGCGTGCTAACCACTGCGCTAATCGGACAGCTTATATTAATCACTCTCGAGACCTCATTCCTGATGGAATCCATCGCAATGAGGGAGAGAGAAGAGGCAACGTGGAATTTAAATGACTTGCCTAAGGACACAATCGTAATGGCTCTAGCGGGGCTCAAACTCCAGGCCATTCGCACCTGAAGCGAACGCGCTACTGCGCTGTCACGACTTCCACAACAACATAACTTTACACCACTGTAAGTATGACAGCCTGCCACTTACTTCTGAGACCCAGTGCGACACATCTTCCGTGGTCCACAGCGGGACTTGTTGTGACAGTTTATGTGGAGTTTCCTCCCCTATCGTTTGTAAAGCTTCTCTTGCCAGACGTGATGCGACGGCGTTAGGGCTGCTAGCGATCTTCCGAAGTGGCTCAATCACACCGATGTCGTAGAAAACCTGAAAAGCACAGTGTAACCTCGGTGTAACATCGGTGTAACATTGTTATAACCTCGGTATAACCTTGGTGTAACTTCGGTGTAACCTCGGTATAACCTCGGTGTAACATCGTTATAACCTCGTGTAACATCGTTATAACCTCGGTGTAACCTCAGTATAACCTCGGTATAACCTCGGTGTAACCTCAGTATAACCTCGGTGTAACCTCGGTGTAACCTCAGTATAACCTCGGTGTAACCTCAGTGTAACCTCGGTGTAACCTCGGTGTAACCTCGGTATAACCTCGGTGTAACCTCGGTATAACCTCGGTGTAACCTCGGTATAACCTCGGTGTAACATCGGTGTCTGACATCATTGCACTTAGCGTTGTTAAGAAAAGAGTCTTAAAATACAACATTTTTATTTAGACAACGACTAGGTCCAATGAAAAAGCCACATTTCTCGCTTCTAAATCGCATAGACGTGACCTACTTATGTACATTGTCTAAGTCAGATAGATCAACTCATTGGCCCGCGAAGCGAGATGTATATTTCGTTAAGACGGGCCAATTCGTGATCTATCCTATACATATTGAATTGTATATTTATTGTACAATGTATTGTATTGTATATGTAAATGTTCTTTAAAGTGACACTATATCAGTGAAAACTCAAATTTATACAGAATGTAATTTCCTATTATATGGTATAATATTTTTCCAAATATTTGCCCCAAAAACTGAATATTTCAACAAATAAACAAGCGTCATATACGCGGTTTGTTGACATAACAAAATAATATAAACAGGGTCGACAGTCATGCATAATACAACCTGTGTATCCCAAATAATTTGAGATTTATGGTACAGATTTACCGTTATATCTCATATTTTGTGCCTATGCATATTTATTTGTAGACTAATCTTAGTTAAATTTATTATCTCTAAGAGACTTTATCAAGCGTTTAGTATTGACTACAATGACAAAGAAATGTCAATTCAGGAGCGTGGATGACCGGTATATGAAATCCTACTTTCACTTTTGAAAGTATGTAGACCACAAACACACTGTTTATTGATTCAATCGAATGTATTCGGAAGAATTTGTTGTAGCAATGCATTTATACGTGAACAATGCATTTGTTTGGCTTTTTGCGATGCAATGTCGCTTTAACTGTTTTGTATATACTACGTTATTTTTGTTCTTTGTAAGGTGCATGTGGGATGGAATCGATTCGCATGCTACCTATGACAAGGAAAATAAACAGACTTTTAACGGGACTCCAAAAAAAGAAACGGAAAGAGTTTGTCGTCTTATTGGAAATACTTATAGAATACCCATGAAATAACATGTAGAAAATTATATCTAATAATTTGAGCTGGCACTAAAATTATATCTAATAATTTGAGCTGGCACTAAAATTATATCTAATAATTTGAGCTGGCACTAAAATTATATCTAATAATTTGAGCTGGCACTAATTCTTTCTAGTGATAATTAGTTTTGTCGTAGAAGGTGTTCAGTTGGGCTAATTCTCAGAATTGTATGTAGAAATATATCAATAGAAATGTATCAGCTAACCAAATGTTTCCATAATTTTCTTCAGTAGGGTTTATTCAGGGGGGGTCTGAAAAGGGGCAGGGTGCATTTTGAACCGTGATGAGGTGCGGGAAGGGGTATTTTGGGGTTAGCCTCGACAAAATGCTGGTAACTTATGGTGATTGATCAAAGAGGCAGTAAGGCAGTACATATTGACAGGCCTGTCCCTAAGATTTGAAGTAGAAGAGGTAAACCAGAAGGCAGAAGGGAGGGAGGGGGTCCTCCCCCATCAAGGGTAAATGGTGCAGCACCCCTTTGTGCTGGAAGGTTCAGTTCGGAAATTGATTTTAACATGATCAAAATAAAAAAAAAGTTTTTGGCACTTCTCAGCACTTCTCAGTTTTCAAACAATATTCGCAATCACTTAGGAAAGCTTAAGAGGTCCTGGCCGGTGAAAGGCATTTATGACTTGAAAACAAAACAGTTTAAAACCAATTTGACTTTCATTTAATTTTGTTTTATTGTTTAATAAAGTAGCCAGTGGTTTGGGTGTGAATAGCTGGGTAAAATACCTGCCCCCCCCCCACCCTTAGGGACAGGCCTGTATTGATGAATCAGTTCTAAGTTATAGGTCCGTCCGTCCGAATGCACTCACCTGTTGAGGCATATATAAAAAAACAAATAACAAATTAAATATTTAAAAAGGCAAAAGGTCATGGCCAAAAAGGGCATTCTGCTCCAGAAAAAAACCCTATTAAACAGTCTATTTGAAATAGCAGTCAAGGGAAGTAAATTATGTATGATTTTTGGGCTGGGCTATTTTGAGCTAAGTAATTATTTGTTAAAATAATTTTGACATGAGATGCTTTACTGTTTCATGTTGGTACATGTATTTATTTGGCAATATTGACCTATTTAGATGGTAAAATAATGAGAGAGAAAAAGACATCAATACTTCCTATGCATAAACTTTAACCCTTTTGATTCTGGATACCGTTCAAACGGTATTTGCAAAGAACATAGAGCCAGATCAGCCTCTACGGAAAGTGCTGTCTGATCAGGCTCTATGCTGTTTGCTATTCAGATGATCTTGCTAAGACATTTGGCTATGCAGCAAACAACATAGATCCTGATCAGCATGCAGCGTCACACTGTGGCTGATCTGGATCTATGTTGTTTGCAAAAGCCTTTAAATGTATCCAGAATGAAATGGGTTAATAAAAGATACTAATGGCAGTATATCTATGGCACAACTGTAACCCATTCAAACCCAAGTAACTGACATGGACTGGTGCATGATATTTCCAGACCAATAAATTAATAAGAAAATTACATTTGGACCAGTTCATTTATCAAAATGGGTAATTTTTATCTAAAAATAGTAATATTACTTTCAAAAAGTGCAGATCCTGATGAGACGGCTTGTCATGAGCCGGCTCATCTGGATCTACACTTTTTGTAAGTCTATTGAGAGGCCTGTGATGTTGAAAGGGTTAAAACAGCACTAAAATTTCAGAAATACACAAGTTTCTTTTTCAGGATTATTTTGTCAATCTGATGTTTTTGTCTCTCTCAATTTCAGAGCTCATTCTGGGTCAGAATTTTTGGGAGAAGTGAGAAAGCATGTGGTTGCCCCTTTAAATGGTGTTATATATCGTAATAAAGGATGTTGTTTGGTAAAATATAAATGCTTATTAATGTATGTGTGTTTACAAAACTTAACAAAATAGCGTTTAAAAAATTACACAGCATGACAATTAAATAGAACATTTGAATAGAAGCAGTGCTTCTTACTGGACAACATTTTGTATGAAAATTGTAAAAAAAATATATATTTATTTTTAATTATTTTATTTTAGTGAGAAATCGGGCCACAATGGGGGTGAAGTCAGGGTATCTAGGATGACTATTTCGCCCCAAGTCGCCCTCTAGAATGAGACTTGAATTTATCTCATTTAAAAAAATTGTTACAATGGGAATGGGTCATAATGAAGAATGCATTGATGTGAAAATCTTGTGGTGTTTAGTTTCTTCATTGACAGTAATGTAATGCAACATCACGCCAATTTGCATTCTGGCATATGGGAAAAGACAATAAAATTAGTATGCTGATATAAAGAAATATATTCTATATATAAAGATTTTGAAAATTATAGCGAATTTGAAAAACTTGGGGCTAACTAAGAGCCATATACCGGGTACTTCACAGATAAATATTTGAAGCCATGTATTTGACAAAAATAGAAAGAAATAAAGTTGCGCCAAATATTTTTGGCAATTTACCAAATTTAGCGTAAGTATTTGTTTTTTTGTCGCAATTGGCACCATTGGCGACGACAGCGGGAACCCAGATAGTAACGCTTAAAGACATGTGCTCTAACCAACAATATCATATATTTTACCTCATTTTTGCCCTGCTCCGATTTGATAAAAGCCTCCATGGCAAAATGGAAGGCAGCAAGAGCCTGGGCTTCTGGCCGTCTGCTATACAGTAATGGTTTCAGTCTCTCCAACCATACCGAGTCCCTACCCTGCCGATGAGCATAATCACTCTTCGCAAACACTTCTGGCTTTTCCGTGGACACAAATGGAATCACAAGATCTAGGGTTCCTGATTTTGTAACTTGAGCTTCGAGTTCCTTGTTTGCTACAAGAACTGCTACAGATAAACACGCGTAATATTTCACAAGTTTGTCTTCGAAAAATGCAAGAGGGAACAACCATTCGGGAACTTTCTGCTGAGTCATCAATTCCTGATTCTCCGGCCCGCCGAATAGGGATAGGTTTGACAAGGCCTTAGCACACTTGCGAAGAACTTTCGTGTCATTGCTACGACACCAGTACAAAACAGCATCCAAACCACCGTACTGTATCACTTTGGAAGAAATATCAACACTAACTTTGAATAAATTTTCAAGAATTCCCGTTGTACTCAGTGCGAGACTGTGATCTCCAATTGACCTCTGACTCATTCGGACTACCTTCTCTAACCCTTCTTCTGTGATCTGTTCTCGGTTTTTCAAAGACATAACTTGTTCTAACAGAGCCGCTGATGCCAACAGAATTTCTGGTGTCTCATTGCCACAGTTTTTCACAAGGAGACTCAGTACACTTTCATTTCTGATAATATCACAAAGTCCATATGCCAAATCTCTCCCATATACCGGGAAATTCCAAGCATCAACCATTGATTCCAGAATACTCTCAAGAGGTTTCACTTCATCAAGTCCTGTTGCTCTCTTCAAATCAGATATATCTTTTTCGAGACTAGCACAAAACTGTTGATATTTCAGTTTGAGATTGTTTTTGTTTTGCCATGATGCATGATTATCGGCAGATCCTGGATTTTTCTGACTTACAAGTAATGGATATTTACTGTAAAAGCTAGACGATATCTGTTCGTTAAGCACAACATCAGCATATTCAGCTGCAAACTCATTCTCAATTGAGTCATCACTCTCTTCAATGTCATCAAGTGTGTCTGAGGAATATGTTCTAGAGCTCAGGGAGCTATATGAAAGTTTTGATGACTTTTTCGTAATAAGAACTTCATTCTGAGGTATAGTTTCTAATGCTTGATTCATTCTTAGTTTAAATCTAACATCCTTCATGGCACTGGAAGCTGTGCTGGTACTGGAATTTGATAATTCTGATTCCAGGTCGATTTTGGACAAATCGAAGTAGACTCTTGAACTCTCGGATATGCGATTCCCTGACAATGGAGGATCATCGTTCATCTCATTAAAGCTATCTATCGACATTGCACTCCCAAGCACCACATGCTCAATATTTCTTCTAGTGAGTTCAGCATCAGACATAGATCGATGAGGCACGACAGAGGGATCAAACTGGTCCAGTCTGAATGACTCATCCAGCTCATCATGATCTAGACCATTTCTTAATATGTCGTCCTCATCAAATAAAATACCCTCATCATCAAAATTTGCTTCTGCCATCTTCACACAGTGGCTGCACTATAATACCTTCATAGAAAAAGAAGAAAATATCATGATTATTGATAGAGTATACTGGTTTGTTGACGACAACTCAATTTTTAAACAGTAGCGTGTCAAATTGTTGTGACATCGGATATGATATGTGACATATTTATTTCCGTTAGACTGGTACAATGTATAGAAACAAATAGCAGCGATCTAGACGATGCGATAGATAGTCAGACAGGGTCGCTAGCCTACAGTTCAGGTACAATGTATAGAAACAAATAGCAGCGATCTAGACGATGTGATAGATAGTCAGACAGGGTCGCTAGCCTACAGTTCAGGTACAATGTATAGAAACAAATAGCAGCGATCTAGACGATGTGATAGATAATCAGACAGGGTCGCTAGCCTACAGTTCAGGTACAATGTATAGAAACAAATAGCAGCGATCTAGATGATGCGATAGATAGTCAGACAGGGTCCCTAGCCTACAGTTCAGGTACAATGTATAGAAACAAATAGCAGCAATCTAGACGATGTGATAGATAGTCAGACAGGGTCGCTAGCCTACAGTTCAGGTACAATGTATAGAAACAAATAGCAGCGATCTAGATGATGCGATAGATAGTCAGACAGGGTCCCTAGCCTACAGTTCAGGTACAATGTATAGAAACAAATAGCAGCGATCTAGACGATGCGATAGATAGTCAGACAAGGTCGCTAGCCTACAGTTCAGGTACAATGTATAGAAACAAATAGCAGCGATCTAGATGATGCGATAGATAGTCAGACAGGGTCCCTAGCCTACAGTTCAGGTACAATGTATAGAAACAAATAGCAGCGATCTAGATGATGCGATAGATAGTCAGACAGGGTCGCTAGCCTACAGTTCAGGTACAATGTATAGAAACAAATAGCAGCGATCTAGACGATAGATAGTCAGACAGGGTCGCTAGCAGACCTGGGGTAATTGAAAATGTAATGGTAATTAATTGCAATTAATTACATAATTTCATGTAATTGAATGTAATGTGTAATTAAAAGAAAATCAATTACATGTAATGGTAATTAATTACATCAAAATCACATGTAATGCCAATTACATTTAAATTACTTTACCATCACAATGTATGTTTGAAGGTGCCAAAGACTGTCTACAATATTTATGTTTTATGTCTACATTGTACAGTATACATACAGAGTATTATAAGATTTAATTGAAGCAAAAAATAATGTGACTGTATACTCAGGTTAATAGATGGATAATGATTTTCAGAAAACGGGTAGATTTAATATAAAGCAATAACCAAATGATATTTATTGATAAATAATTATATGAAGATATATGTTGCCTTAGGATATGAATGAAGTTCTCTTTGTACTGTTTGTTCAAGTGTGAAAACTGTTGCATTGTTAAATGTTTTGTGTGTTTCTGAAATAGGGTATTATAGTTAATATCGAGCAATAATCTAATGGATTTATTAACAAATCATAATCTGAAGATAAAGTTTGCCTTAAGGTATGAATGAAGTTCTCTTTGTATCACTGTTTTTTTATCTAAAATTACTAATCTCTTCAGGAGGCGTCGCTCATATGGGCAACCGGTAGCGACGATAAATAAACGTAAACACACCCGTTTTTTATTGTTAAATGTTAGTGTGTTACTTCAATTCTGGAAAGTGAACAGTTTAAGACTGAATCTAATGTCCATTCTTGCAGCAAAATATCTAGCAATCCCAGCCTCCTCGGCACCAGTTGAACGTCTCTTCAGTATTGCTGGGAAGACCTTCAGGCCAGACAGATGCTCATTGAACGATGCAACATTCGAAACACTTATGATGATAAAAACAAATGCTAAGATAGTAGAATAAACTTACTAAACAATGATGATTCATATGATGGGACAGAAGTTAACCTGCATAAAACTACATACCTTGCTTGTCTGATGTACAAAGTACCAATTATTTCTAATAACATTATGTATATGGAATATAATTATTATGTTGTGTATGCTCGTTGATCATTTATAATATATAGTGCAACAGTTAAATAAAATACTTTTTCACTGTGTCTGAATGTTCATGTTCAAATGTAATGGGTAATGGTAATTAATTACATTGGCAATGTAATGGTAATTTAATTAATTACATTGGGAAACTAATGTAATGGTAATGGTAAAATACTAAAGTAATGGTAATTTAATTAATTACATTTCAATGTAATTGACCCCAGGTCTGGTCGCTAGCCTACAGTTCAGGTACAATGTATAGAAACAAATAGCAGCGATCTAGACGATAGATAGTCAGACAGGGTCGCTAGCCTACAGTTCAGGTACAATGTATAGAAACAAATAGCAGCGATCTAGCCGATGTGATAGTCAGACAGGGTCCCTAGCCTACAGTTCAGGTACAATGTATAGAAACAAATAGCAGCGATCTAGACGATGCGATAGATAGTCAGACAGGGTCGCTAGCCTACAGTTCTGGTACAATGTATAGAAACAAATAGCAGCGATCTAGACGATGCGATAGATAGTCAGACAGGGTCGCTAGCCTACAGTTCCTCCTGCGTTCAGGTTCCAATGTAAGCAGAAAAACAAACCAAAATCAACAAAAGCATGTAGGATATATATGTAGGGTTTCATTCAAGTTTCTTCTGCTTCCAGGGTCAACTCTGAGTGTATGTTTTAAGTTTATTTATCGTCGCTACCGGTTGCCCATGAGCAACGCCTCCTGAAGAGATTAGTCATTTTAGATTTTTGGAGGATAGTGTAATGATACAGACAGAGACCCATTCCAGAGTCTCCTCTGGTTCTTTTACGTGCACGGTGTAAAGCACCGACACGAGACCTCGGTTTAATGTCCCATCTGAAAGATTTTAATTTAATTAGGGTCAGGCGGGGGTTCGAACCTGCGATCCCTGGATTACCAGTCCAGCGTGTTACAACTGGACTACAGATCCGTCTGTGGGTCAACTCTGGAGCATTGTTGTAACTTTCTATATATATGGAACATACATGTATATATTCATCATTACATGATGCCTGTCGAATTTCCCACTATTGGGATAAATGATTAATTATTGCCAATTTAACCCTTTCAACACCACAGACCTCTAAATAGGCTTATAAAAAGTGTAGATCCAGATGAGCCGGCTCGTGACAAGCCGTCTCATCAGGATCTGCACTTTTTGCCAGTGATATGACTATTTTTAGACATAATTACCCATTTTGATAAATGAACTTGTCCAAATGTGATTTTCTGATTCATTTATTGGTTTATGAATATCATGGACCAGTCCATGTGAGTTACTTGGTATTGAATGGGTTAATATTTCGAAATATTTTTTTTCCAAGTTCTATTTATATATATTAGATATTTCACAATACTCATTTTGTGTAATAGTTATTGTGATCTAGCATAGTAACCCATGCTAAATTTGATAGTAGATTAATTAATTATGATGTATACCAAAAGATCTTATGACAGGTCTACCTTCTTTTAATGACAAACCCCTCGCGGGGATGTATTTGTATGTAGACATGTATGTGGATCATGTTTTATATTCCTACTACTATATAGTATTTTAACTTCTGATTGTTGCTTTCTCCAGTGTACATTAGGCTGTCCGATTAGCGCAGTGATTAATGCGCTCGCCTCTCACAATGCAACCTGGGTTCAATCCTCGGACTGGCAAGTATGTGAGATGGTACGGTGGTCGCCAGATCGGTTTTCTCCGAGGACTCTGGTTTTCTCCCATATGAATGACGGTCAATGACCACATATACGCTTTCATCCGCGCCAACGAGAGTGATTAATATAAGTTGTTAAAACTTGCATCGCAATCGTTGTAAAATAAATCAACTTTAATCTTTATACATTGTACGTCTAGTTCAGTTTTGAAATCATCTACATTTTTAGCAATTACTAGATATTCTGATGACGAGTTCCAATAATTCACTATATTGACATGAATAAAGGAATTTAGTTTTATATATGTTTGTTCGTTCTTGGTTTCAGCAATTTCTAGGTATGATTATGACCTCTGAACTGGGTACTTGTGTTCATGGTAAATAATGATCTATAGTGAACAGCATCTAGTGTGGCGTCCGTGGTCCAATGGTAGAGCGTCGGATTTGGAATCGAACGGTCCGGGTTCGATACTCAGTCAGGCCACGTATGTAGTGATCAAGGCACCTCACACACATTGCTTAGTACTGGTTAACCGCTATAGTCGGCTAAGCATGCCCAGGAAAACATGTCTAGGTCCCTGCAAGGGGTTTGACATTAATGGAACATTAATACTGTAAATACATATATTGAATTAATTAAATCATGTCCATTATATACAATGTCACATTTATTAATTTTATAAAACAATACAACAATCAACTCAATAATCGTTCTAATAAGACACACGTACGGATGTATGCAATGTCAGATGTCAAATCTTAGCTACTGTACTGCATCATTATCATGGTCAAAAACTGAATACAGAATAGTGTTGAAATGTTACAGATCAATGTTGTTCATGTCAATGGTTTGCGATCTATTGGCTGTATACTTGAAACAATAATATCATACCTGAATTACGCAATTAGCTACATTATACTTGTGAAATGTCATCAGAAAACATGATCTGCCAAAAAAATCAATTCTAAATTTGGTCAATTGACAAGAGCCTTCTTTGTGAAGAGTATTCAGAGGCGGAAGTGCAAAGCGTAAACAACCAGTACATTTTAGAAGCATGGCACAGGGAGCAACTAAGCTAAAATCTAAAGGATTTAGTTTAAAGAAAGAGAAAACTAGACAACCTAAGCAACGTATGAGAAAAGGAGGTATAATTCATTAATCTAATTATCATGCGAGTTGATTAAATTGACCGTATTTTGATTACCAACAATTCTCGAATTTCAGTCGTTTCGTACCTTGGACGTTTCGTACTATGAACATTTCGTACCAGTTTGGACGTTTTCATACCAAATATTAGAGACGTTTCGTGGCCAATGTCTGAGACGTTTGTACCTAACTCTGGACAGTTCATAACCATATGATTAACAATGATTAAATTTGATGTTTGACTAGAGAAGTTACGTACCTAAATGTGAACAGTTGGTACACTAGGATTATGATATAGAGTGGTGGAACCTATGCTCGGCGTATTTTTCCATTTACATCCGTATTTTAAATATTTAAATAGTTTTAACCTATTTTCGCTGACAGAGGTGAAGCATGGTTCAATAACATTCCGTTGTGCGTACCGGTAGCCTAATGCAACTGTCACCTCACTGGTTCAGTTGCCGAATATAAACAGACAACTTGTTGGGAACTTTTTTTCCACCGAAATGTGCGGTTTATGAGCATTTCAGGTGGCTCTCCGGATTGGGAAAAAATGTACAAATAACCAGAAAAAAGTTTTCTTATGAGTTGTAATATTGTTAGTTAATGATGTTACTAAGTCTAAGTCAAAATAATATATTCAACATTTACCCATGCATAAATAAAAAAATTCATGTACGCTGTGCATAGGTGCCCTAATGTATCTAGTTCCCCATGGAAACAGGTGCCGTTGCGATAGCTGTATTTAGGCGCATGGTTACGTAATGAAGCTAAAATCTTCAACAACAATTTTATGAAAGTTGTGTTCACGACTTAAGAAAATAATAATATACGGCAAGTGCATTTAACTTTTTTTATAGGCCATGCTATGTAGGATTTACGCCGAGCATAGGTTCCACCACTCTATGTGTTAGCGTTAGAGACGTTGTGTGCCCCCAAGTCTGGACAGTTAGTACTATGGTACCCCAGGATTAAGCATTTTGTACTGTACCATATCTGTATAACTTGACATACAAGATCCATCCAATATGATATAAATACCAAATTTACTTATTACAGGGAGTGTTATTTATAGCCGGATAATTAAAATTATGACCAAAATGTAATTTTTGTGTCCTGCGTTTTTCGCATTTATATCATATTGGATGGATCTTACCTACAGATACATGTATATACAGATATGGTACAAAACCCATAATCCTAGGGTACAAACTGTCCAGACTTGGGTACAAAACATCTCAAACATTGGGTGCGAACTGTTTCGGACATTGGGTACGAAATGACTCGGACACTCGGACGAAGGGAGAATAAATAAATCATAGACCGTCATTAAAATAATATATTTATTGTACATCAAAGCATTAAATTATTTACAATGACATAAAATTACATAAAAAAGGTACATAGATTAATACAATGAAATTTACAGTGTGTATCTATTTTTTATTGTATTTGTATTGTATAATCAGCAAAAAACGCATGGAAATATAGACGCCATGGTTGTAATGAAATTGATGTGAAGAGCATGATATTTATACATGATGTAAGGGCTTGGACATATGGCACGGCTCAGCTCTAAAGCTGATAAAACACGGGCATACAAGCCAGCATCTATACGAAACCACTGACACCCGAACAACCACATCGTGTCAACTTTGACATTAAAAGACATGAAATATGCCACCGTCTTGAGAGACTCGACCCTATGCCTCCTAGAAGACTCGAACATTAGGCCCAAAAACTGAACACCAGTACGTTCACTGAGCTAATATGGGAATCCCACAGCTCTGCACATGCATGGGTACTATTACTTCTATCTGATCCCTAGTCCACCATCCACGACAATATGTATGAACCACATGTATAATTTTAATCACCATTATACTCACATATCTCTTGTGAACAGTAGATCTATAAATGCAGAATATATTTTATTATGCATAAATAAATTAATTTCAACTTACTTGTGTGCAAATATATATGTTTGCATTAATTTTGGATGTATTCAGCTGGTCGTCCACACAACTTAATCCACCTTAGACATTTTTCAAGATTTGTCTTGGGTTTGGAAATGGCACAAATTAAACGTCACCTATTAATCGATCTGGATATCTACTATCACTGTCACACAGCATAAATTAATAAAACAGCCCGTAACTACATCTTTTCACCATTGTCAATGACAGACAGCATTAATTAATTTGTAATTATTTTTCAAAAAATAATTTCAGATCACGATCACTCATTATCAGATTTGATTAAAATTTTACTAAATAACTCGTTTGTCTGACAGAACGATAAAACAATGACTCGGTGTAGTAATCAATACTATAATTGTGTGCACACATTTTATAATTGACCAATTATTAGCACAATCAGTGCTAAATTCCGATGTGCAACACTTTGATCTTGACAGTAGGCCTCTAACGGGATATTATGTGGCGGTCTCTGTGATGTACCGGTAAGTTGTTGATTACTCCCAATAAACAGTGTGACACGCTTAAATTTGATTGCTGTGTTTGCGATAAAAGAATGACTATATGGGGTCAGTCGGTGTTTTTATAGATGCATTGTTTTTAAAGCAGCTGTCTGGTATTTTGTGGTTCATATACACACTTTTAGATTTGTCCAAGGATTTTGAAATGGGTTGAATTTAACGTCGATCACCAGGATATCGACTAATTTTGTACTATAACTAACCCACACACCAAAGCTACACATTTTCAACATCATTAAAACAATTTTAAACCCGTATTTTCGATCAAATTCACGCCTTTTCAAATTTGTCTACTCGTTACTAGTTTGTCTAATATGCATTGTTTGTCTAACAAGATGGCGGCGATAAACCGTTGCCGGGAGTGTGCGCGAATGGTGCGATGCGATTGGCTAACGCCAGCTGTCAATCAAAATCGGCAGAAAGGTCAATTATGTATAACGTAGAAATACATGTATAACTTAAAAAAACTAAAAATTGAAACCCCAATTCAAATCAACAGAATTGGGTCAAACATTTTGTCCTGTAAGATACACTGGCAATTGTAAAGCACCCATTTTCAAATGTTGTTTTTCAGTGGTCATAATGTGTATTTTAACCCTATTGTGTTGAAATTTATTATATAATACCCTGATACAATCTCGCGCTTTCTCACTTCTCCCAAAAATTCTGATCTAGAATGAATCCTGTATAAACTTGAGAATGATTATGTATACATGTACATGTATCCAGACATAGATGTGTCAGTAGTCTAGTGGTCAACATGGACTGCGAATGCAGGGATCGCAGGTTCAATCCCCCCATCTAGTTCTAATAATGCATGTATTAACAGTCTTTCAGATGGGACTATAAACCAAGGTCCTGTGTATCAGTGCTATACACCGGGCATGTAAAAGAACTGTGCTCCAGGAATTGGAGTGTCTTCTGTATCTTGCACTATCCTCCAAAAAATAACACGATTAAAATACATCTGACGGCATCACCACGATTAACCAAGAGATAATAAATAAACATACAGTCTACCTCCGTTATATCAACGTCGATTATGTCGAATTCTCCGGTTATCTCGAAGTCGGATCAAAGTCCCGTTTCAGATACAATTTTACATATAACTGGCTCCGTTTATATAGAATTCTGTTACGTCCAGGTTATGTCGAAGTATTTTGTTCGGTCCAGCGGAATGACATGTATTTTAAAAACAATTATATCCAGATTCGCATCACTGAATTTACATGTACATAATTATGACCACATGAAAACATGAGATGTATAAGTGTTCATTTGGATATGTGTAACTTGTAAGAAAGAATACTGCTCAGCTTGTGGTAAGTGCGTAAGTATGATCCGAGGTGGCTACAGTTCCAGTATTCTACTTCATAGTACTGCTAATAAATTGTCTTATAAATATGAAATGTTTCAGAAAATCAATATCTGTATCTCCAAGTAGATGTACCTGTAACAAAAGTTTGTCATTGACCTTTGATTGCCTTACGCATTCCGGAAGGTGCAAATATATTTGTTACGGGATTATATAAATTGTACTACAAGACGGATCTATAGTCCAGTGGTAACACAGATCTATAGTATTAGTCCAGTGGTAACACGCTGGACTGGTAATCCAGGGATCACGGGTTCGACCCCCCGTCTGTCCCTAATAAAATTAACAGTCTTTCAGATGGGACGTTAAACCGATGTCTCGTATCGGTGCTTTACACATATGGAATGGGTCTCTGTCTGTATCATTGCACTATCCTCCAAAAATCTAAAATTACTAATCTCTTCAGGAGGTGTCGCTCATATGGGCAACCGGTAGCGGCGATAAATAAACGTAAAACACGCACACAACAGGATTATATAAATTGTACTGCAAGAAGACAAGCTATCCACTCTAGAAGTGTCTTTCTAGAGCGGAATGGCAGGGAACATCACCTTGCCATTTTTAGCTCTGCCCATTTGCCAATTATCTCCGACATTTAAATTCCACGTGGCCTCTTCTCTCTCCCTCTTGGCGATGGATTCCATCAGGAATGAGGTCTCGAGAGTGATTAATATAAATTGAAATAATTTGTTTCGCAATCAAGCTAAAATTAAATTTGTATAAACTAATTATCTCCGACCTCTTGTCCTTTTTAAAATATAAATATATGTTAACCCTTTCAACCCCACAGGCCTCTAAATAGGCTTATGAAAAGTGTAGCTCCAGATGAGCCGGCTCGTGACGAGCCGTCTCATCAGGATCTGCACTTTTTTGCCAGTAATAATTATTACTATTTTTAGATAAAATTACCCATTTTGATAAATGAACTGGTCCAAAGGTAATTTTCTTATTAATTTATTGGTCTGAAAATATCACACACCAGTCCATGTCAGTTACTTGGGGTTGAAAGGGTTAATATATGTTTAATATAAATTATGTTTTTTAAAAATTTGTTATTAATATAAGCCTCAACAGGCGCCTTATATAACTTACAACGGGCACACATATATAACTTAGAACTTCACCAATATGTACTGCCTTATTGCCTCTTTGATTAATCACCATAATTTAACAATCTTTTCTAGGGGCTAACCCCAAAATACCCCTCGTACCTCATCATGGCTGAAAAGGCACCCTGCCACTTCTATGACCCACCCTGCCTATTTTCTGACCTACCCTGCTCTTTTTACCACTCTAGAATAAGTCCTATCTAGCCTACTCACTCTCAAGACCTCAGTGCTGATGGAATTCATCGCCATGAGAGAGAGAGGAGGCAATGTGCATTTATGCCTTCTTTTTTTTAAAACTTTATTTATTTTACGATTGCGAAGCAAGTTTTAACAACTTATATTAATCAGAGATCATTTCATCTAGTTGGCGCGGATGAAAGCATAAATGTGGTCATTCACGTGGGAGGAAAACCAGATGTACCCGGAGAAAACCCACTTGTCCGATCTGACGACCACCGTACCATCTCACATACTTCCCGGTCCGAGGATCGAGCCCGGGTTGCATTGGTGGGAAGCGAGCGCACTGTCCACTGCGCTAATCGGACAGTCGATTTATGTCTCTTGCCAGGTATATACAAATGTAACATGAGGTCAGAGTAATATAAAACTTGTGTTCCCTGGTTTCGCATTCCAACATATTTACCACTGACCCGTTAAATTAATTTTCAACTATTGTATACATGTGTACCCCCTGGTTTACAGGGTTCCCGCTGTCGGCGAAAATATTTGGCGCAACTTTTTTTTTAATTTTTTTTTTTTTTGGCACATGTTTTGTCAAATATATGGCTTCAACTATTTATTTGTGAAGTTTATGGCTCTTAGTTGACTCCAAGTTTTTTCAATTGGCAACAGAAGTGGCGCAGACAAACATTCAGACAGAGGGAACCCTGGGTATCGTAGAGCCGGGATGCATAACTGTCCATGCTTGTGAATCCATCTTACATGTCATACAGTAACTCTATTATCGATTTGTGTATTTTCAGCACGCTACATAGCGCCAAAGAAAGCCAGAGTGTTGGAACAAGAAAAGCTGAAACAGGTAACGTTAATTACAGTGATTTTACCTCGTTTAATTTCAGCTGAATAGCGATATTGTTGCATATAGCGGCATGTGGTGGGCTGATCATGTTTTGCCATCCGTCTGTCCGTTGGCATTTATCTTGTAAATTTATACAGATCATAGAAAGAAATTTAAGATTAGATTAAACTTTATTTATTTTACAACGATTGCGAAACAAGCTTTAACAACTTATATTAATCACTCTCGTTGGCGCGGATGAAAGCGTATATGTGGGCATTCGTGTGGGAGGAAACCGGAGTACCCGGAGAAAACCCACATGTTCGATCTGGCGACCACCGTACCATCTCACATATCAGGAGTAATTTGTGCCAAACTATTTTTGGGGTACATATAATGGGGTATACATACTAAATAATACGTGCACGTATCTAGCTGATACCTAGCAGTGTCTGACCTAGTCAAGCATATGTAAGTGGTCACCTCTATTAAGCAGCCAACCTGTATTAAGCAGCCAGTTTCCAGATTCCCAATATGTTGTTTTATTATACATTTGACCTCTATTAAGCAGCCACCTGTGTTAAGCAGCCACTTTCTGTGATTCCCTTGGCTGGCTGCTTAAGACATGTTTGACTGTATATAACAGGGATCATTCTAGAGGGCGATGTTGGCGAAATTGTCGCCCTAGGGACCCTGACTTCGCCCTCTGGGGGCCCCACTTCTCCCTAAAAAAAAAAAAAAAAAACATTTTGGTTTTTACAATTTTCAAACAAAATTTTGCCCCATTATAAAGCACCCCTTCTATTCAAATGTTGTATTTAATGGTTGTACTGTGTATTTTAACCCTATTTTGCAGAAGTATGTTAAAGAACACCATTTAAGGAAGCGATCACGCGCTTTCTCACTTCTCCCAAAACATTCTGACCTAGAATGAACCCTGATATAATAGATCATACGCATGAAGTATAGCCCACTTCACAAGACCGAAAATACTCTTGAATGCTGCATAAATAATTTCTGATTTACAGGGTTTGGAGAAAGCAATTAAAGCCAACATCGAACAGGAAATAACGCAGAAGGTCAAGTCTGTCGAGGCGAAAGCGTTCAATGTCCTCTCCGCTCCATCTACATCAGAAAAGAAGCCGAAACAAGCCAATGATACCATAAACACTAAACAGAAATAGAAATAAATGATTGGGGAAAAAATTAGAATTTCTGTTTTTTGTATTTTTATATTTAGTGTGTACATGTACATGACCGATATTATTAACAGTATGTATCGATATAGTCAATGGTGTAGTCAAAGGTCACTTTGATGCTCCTGGTATGTACTACATGGTAGTGTGGAAAGTGATAGGTAATGAACACCTTATTGTGTGTTTTACGTTTATTTATCGTCGCTACTGGTTGCGCATATGAGCGACGCCTCCTGAAGAGATTAGTCTTAGATTTAAGGAGGATAGTGCAATACAGATAGAGACCCATTCCAGAGTCTCCTCTGGTTATTTTACATGCACGGTGTAAAGCATCGACACGAGACCTCGGTTTAAAGTCCCATATGAAAGACTGTTATTTTTATTAGGGTCAGACGGGGGATCAAACCTGCGATGCCTGGATTACCAGTCCAACGTGTTAACCACTGGACTACAGATCCGTCTGCCCTTAGCTTTGTTGGCAGTAATTTATTGAGGTATATTATAGGGTGAGAATTGATGATACTATCTCTACCAACAACGTGACAGGTGAGACTGTATAGACAGATAATGATTTCGCTTTCCCAGTCTGACTGTCAATCTTTCCAAGATCCTTCTGTCTGGGATTATGCCATAGCTAATACTGCTTGCATTTTGATGAAACATATTGAAAGCATTGGGATAAAGAATAGGTGCATCTACAGTGAAACCTGTTAGTGGTCACCTCCATTAAGCAGCCAACCTTTATTAAACAGCTTGTTTCCAGATTCCCATTACAGTCAAACCTGTGTTAGTGGTCACCTCCATTAAGCAGCCAACCTGTATTAAGCAGCCAGATTCCCAATTGGTTGTCTTATATATTTGACCTCTATTAAGCAGCCACCTGTGCTAAGCAGCCACTTTCTCTGACTCCCTTGGCTGGCTGCTTAAGACAGGTTTGACTGTATGTTGTATTATACAGTTGACCTTTATTAAGCAGCCACCTGTTCTAAGCAGCCACTTTCTGTGATTCCCTTGGCTGGCTGCTTAAGACAGGTTTGACTGTACATGTATATTCCTTCTGTGTATTAGCTATGGTTTGGTGCAGGATTCTCCTACATCGACAGACTGGGGCTGGGCCACCCTGTTTCAAGCTACTCAGTTTGAAATTATTTTGAGCTCACCTGAGCAAAGTTCATGTGAGGTATTGTTACCGCAATCTGTCTGTCCATCGTCCGTGAACATTTTCAAACGTCTTCTCAGTAACCATTGGGCCTATAGCCGCCATTTATGGCAATGATGCCTGGGTAGGTGGGGGATTACATAATTGTTAAAATCATGTTATTGTGTAATCCAAGATGGCCGCTGTCTCAAAATAATGCTAATTCTTAAATAATCTTCTTCTCACGAACCGCCAGCCGGATTTTGGCGAATTTTGGTTGGAATGATCAATGTACAATGCTCTTTCAAAGTTGTTCAAATGATGACCCCGGGATCAAAAATGGGCGTGACCCGCGAGGTAAAAATATTTTGTCAAAAAATATGGTCATGTCATATATCAAATCGAAGGTGTCGACGAGGCGATCACTCTAATGCTGTTATCATCAAATTAGGATGATTACGGCATCTACGATGGGCGTCAAAATGCCAAACGGTCAACTTTTATGACAATATTTCAAACGTCTTCTCAAGAACTGATCAACCAATGTTCAAGAAACTGAAACTGTACTTGTATGATGCGTAGGTAAAAATATCCCCTGAAATCCAAGATGGCCAACACCATCTAAAAATAGCACAAATTCTCAAAACAAATCGTCTTCACCCGAATGGTAGGAATGCTCGATGTACATGTACAATGATTTTACAGAATTGTTCAAATGGTGACCCGGGATCAAAAATGGGCATGGCAATCAAGTAGGTTTAAAATTTTATTTTTGAGCAAATATGGTCATTTCATATTATGATATATAGCTGATTGTTCTGATGTAACTGTTTCAAAATCAGATGATTTAGTCATCCAAGATGGCTGCCAAAAGGCTAAAAAGATTTTCTTTTTTTTATAGTTTTCTAAATCACCAAAACCGCTTGGCGAATAGTAGCCAAATTTCACAGTTATTGTCCATGGGTGTAGCCTTTTCAGATTTCTTAAAATGGAGGTTGTCGCGAATAAAAGTAAAATAACACAAATTTTTCAAACATTTTCTCACAAACCAGATGATGGCAACGTTTGATAGGAGTGATCGGTGTAAATGCTCTTCAAAGTTTATAAAATGGTGACCCCGGGGTAAATAATTAGTCAGGTGAGTGATACAGGGCTATCATGGCCCTCTTGTTTTGGAAATATTATGTTTATTTTGCTGAGAAATTCAATGATGATACGTGGAAGTCGTGATAGCTCAGGGGTTGCGCATTTGCTTCATGTGCGAAAGGCCCAGAGTTCGAGCCCCACTGGAGCCGTTACGATTGTGCCCTTAGGCAAGGCATTTAAATTCCACATGCCTCTTCTCTCCCTCATGGCGATGGATTCCATCAGGAATGATGTCTCGAGAGTGATTAATATAAGTTATAAGAACTTGTTTCGCAATCGAGCTCAAATAAATTTGTATAAACTAATGATGATACAGACAGACACTGCGATTATAATGCAATATTTTATGTTTAGTTTGCTCCTTCAATGCATCTAAATTTTTAAATATTTATGCACTTTTTGTTTAAACTTTATTTATTTTACAACGATTGCGAAGCAAGTATTAACAACTTATATTAATCACTCTCGTTGGCGCGGATGAATACGTAAATGTGGTCATTCGTGTGGGAGGAAACTGGAGTACCCGGAGAAAACCCAATAATTGCTTAATACAGGTTGGCTGCTTAATGGAGGTGACCACTAACACAGGTTTGACTGTACTTGTTATTTGCGAATACATCGGTTGATAGGGTAACAGTTTAAAAATGGAATTGAAAACGGTATGATATTGCTTAATGTGGTCTTTTCACAAATTAATGATTTTGCCCTCTGGGGGCCCCACTTCTCCCTAAAAAAAATAAAAATATATTTTTTGGTTTTTACGATTTTCAAACAAAATTTTGTCTAGTAAGATACACTGGCCCATTATAAAGCACTCCTCCTATTCAAATGTTGTATTTAATGGTTGTACTGTGCATTTTAACACTATTTTGCAGAAGTATATTAAAGAACACCATTTAAGGAAGCGATAACACGCTTTCTCACTTCTCCCAAAAATTCTGACCTAGAATGAACCCTGGGAAACTGGCGGCTTAATGGAGTTGACCACTAACACAGGCTTGTGTTACTGTAATTAGGAATTAGGACATTAATTCTTCCATACACTTTATTAGTGGAAGTCATGATAGTGCAGTGGTCCCTTCAGGTGCGAAAGGACAGAGTTCAAGCCCAGCTGGAGCCACTATGATTGTGCCCTTAGGCAAGGCATTTAAATTCCACATGCCTCTTCTCTCTCCCTCGTGGCAATGGATTCCATCAGGAATGAGGTCTCGAGAGTGATTAATATAAGTTGTTTTGCAATGGAGCTAAAATAAATTTGTATAAACCCCCAAATACAATGTACAAAGGCTATCCGATTAGCGCAGTGGTTAGCGCGCTCGCTTCTCACCAATGCAACCCAGGTTCGATCCTCGGACTGGGAAGTATGTGAGATGGTACAGTGGTCACCAGATCAGACAGGTGGGTTTTCTCCGGGTACTCCGGTTTCCTCCCACACGAATGACTACAATACGCTTTCATCCGCGCCAACGAGAGTGAATAATATAAGTTGTTAGAACTTGCTTAAATTTAAATAAAGTTTAAATACAATGTATATGGTATTAGTAGCCCAAAAGCAGAATCCCGAATTACAAAATAATATAAGTAAAGTTTAAATACAATGTATATGGTATTAGTAGCCCAAAAGCAGATTCCCGAATTACAAAATAATATAAATAAAGTTTAAATACAATGTATATAGTATTAGTAGCCCGAAAGCAGATTCCCGAATTACAAAATCTATGAATCAACCACCTGTACAAAATGGCCACTTTCTGTACTTCTCTTGACTAGCTGCTTAAGACAATCTAGATTCGACAGTAAAAAATATTGTATTGTGAATCATTTCTCAGTCAAGTTACTTTATTTATTGTTCTGTTCTGCTCGATAGATTTTAGTGGAGTTACGGCCCCTTGAAAGTTTCAATTGAAAACTACACCACTACTCCACCAAATACCCTGTTTGGATCTTGAAACTTGGCTGCTGAATCATTGTAGTTTGGGATGATCGAGCAAACTAGATGTATCTCTGTGTGCAGCACATTCTAATCATCCATTAATTAGAATATCTCAGTGTATAGAACATTCCAAGGAAACACAATGGAGGCTTTAACCCAAATATTTGTAGTACCATCCATACTCACCTATAAGACGGGTTTTTACCACCAGATTATGACCTCCCGTCTTATAGGCAGAGTGCTACCATACATACTCACCTATAAGACGGGTTTTTTACCACCAGATTATGGCCTCCCGTCTTATAGGCAGAGTGCTACCATACATACTCACCTATAAGACGGGTTTTTTACCACCAGATTATGGCCTCCCGTCTTATAGGCAGAGTGCTACCATACATACTCACCTATAAGACGGGTTTTTTACCACCAGATTATGGCCTCCCGTCTTATAGGCAGAGTGCTACCATACATACTCACCTATAAGACGGGTTTTTTACCACCAGATTATGGCCTCCCGTCTTATAGGCAGAGTGCTACCATACATACTCACCTATAAGACGGGTTTTTACCACCAGATTATGGCTCCCGTCTTATAGGCAGAGTGCTACCATAATCTACCTATAAGACGGATTTTACACCAGATTATGGCCTCAAAGTGGCCTCCCGTCTTATAGGCAGAGTGCTACCATACATACTCACCTATAAGACGGGTTTTTTACCACCAGATTATGGCCTCCCGTCTTATAGGCAGAGTGCTACCATACATACGCGCCTATAAGACGGGTTTTTTACCACCAGATTATGGCCTCAAAGTGGATTCCTGTCTTATAGGCAGAGTGCTACCATACATACTCACCTATAAGACGTGTTTTTTACCACCAGATTGTGGCCTCCCGTCTTATAGGCAGAGTGCTACCATACATACTCACCTATAAGACGGATTTTTTACCACCAGGTTGTGGCCTCAAAGTGGCCTCCCGTCTTATAAGCGACTGCTCAAAAAAAATTAAATGAAAGGAAAAAAAATTGTTTAAATGTATAAAAATTTATGGTATTCAAAGAAAGCACACTGACACTGAAAATGTCTTCAACTTGCAGTCTTGCACTGGCCAAACATGCAATATATACATAATCTAGTCATATATACGAGTGTGCATGCTAAAACCCACATATTTCATGACCAGAGTAAGGGGGGTCGTCTTATAGGCGAGATCGTCCTATTGCAGAGTATGGATGGTAGCTATCTCTGTGAACAAACTTTTAAGCTCCTTTTAACCCATTCAACACCAAGTAACTCACATGGACTGGTCCATGATATTCATAAACCAATAAATGAATCAGAAAATCACATTTGGACAAGTTCCTTTATCAAAATGGGTAATTATGTCTAAAAATAGTCATATCACTGGCAAAAAGTGCAGATCCTGATGAGACGGCTCGTCACGAGCCGGCTCATCTGGATCTACACTTTTTGTAAGCCTATTTAGAGGTCTGTGGTGTTGAAAGGGTTAATGGGTTAGTGGAGATGGAGGGGGTTGGTTGTGACGAATGATTTTACTGACACAAAATGATTAATTATTAAAATTGCACAGTATTGTAAAATGAACATTGTTATGTTAACCCTTTCAACACTACAGACCTCTAAAATTTAATAGGCTTACAAAATGTGTAGATCCAGTAGTATTACTATTTTTAGACAAAATTACCCATTTTGATAAATGAACTGGTCCAAATGTAATTTTCTTATTAATTAATTAGTCTAAAAATATCATGCACCTGTCCATGTCAGTTACTTGGTGTTAAATGAGTTAATAAAGAATAATGTATGCTGTTACAAGCTATCATATGTAACATAATAATGTTACTAACATATGATACCACAGTAATAAGATTAGAAATGCATAATTGCTTTAACCCTTTCAACTCCACAGGCCTCTAAATAGGCTTATGAAAAGTGTAGATCCAGATGAGCCGGCTCGTGACGAGCCGTCTCATCAGGATCTGCACTTTTTTGCCAGTAATAATTATTACTATTTTTAGATAAAATTACCCATTTTGATAAATGAACTGGTCCAAATGTAATTTTCTTATTAATTAATTAGTCTAAAAATATCATGCACCTGTCCATGTCAGTTACTTGGTGTTAAATGAGTTAATAAAGAATAATGTATGCTGTTACAAGCTATCATATGTAACATAATAATGTTACTAACATGTGTTACCACAGTAATAAGATTAGAAATGCATAATTGCTTTAATACATACCATATGATATGACTCATTGAATACATCCTATAGTAGTATATGTGAACAAGCCTACACATATACCACCAGGTTTATTTATATAGATCATCTAGAAATAGTCCACCTAACTAAGTGTAGAGGGATAGATATAGACAGGGTTACTGCACATAAACCACATCATAAAGACTGAATAATTCATAACATACTACCAGTAACATAAACTGTTACAAGTAAAGTAAGTATAATATTACCCAGTATACATTAACCATATTGCATACAGTCAAACCTGTGTTAGTGGTCACCTCCATACAGCAGCCAACCTGTATTACATGTAAGCAGCCAGTTTCCAGATTCCCATTCGGTTGTTTTATTATATAGTTGATCTCTATTAAGCAGCCACCTGTGCTAATCAGCCACTTTCTCTGACTCCCTTGGCTGGCTGCTTAATATAGGTTTGACTGTATATCAATTTGGAGTGTTTTCTACTTATATATATTACAGTGTATAAAACAAACAATTCGGCTCCACCGAATGATGGGTAGTTTCATGTTATGCTTAATGCTTTGCATGCTGGATAAAATAAAAGCTATAAATAGTTCAGATTCATTATTTGAATCTGAAAACTCTAGAGGAATTTCATCATATTTGACTTTTATTTTCGACATATTTGACAGTTATATCCAACATATTTGACTGTTATTTTCAACATATTTGACAGTTATATCCAACATATTTGACTTTTATTTTCGACATATTTGACAGTTATATCCAACATATTTGACTGTTATTTTCGACATATTTGACAGTTATATCCAACATATTTGACTGTTATTTTCAACATATTTGACAGTTATATCCAACATATTTGACTGTTATTTTCGACATATTTGACAGTTATAACCAACATATTTGACAGTTATATCCAACATATTTGACTGTTATTTTCGACATATTTGACAGTTATATCCAACATATTTGACTGTTATTTTCGACATATTTGACAGTTATATCCAACATATTTGACTGTTATTTCCGACACATTTGACTGTTATTTTCGACATATTTGACTGTTATTTCCGACATATTTGACTGTTATTTTCGACATATTTAACTGTTATTTCCGACATATTTGACTGTTATTTCCGACATATTTAACTGTTATTTTCGACATATTTGACTGTTATTTTCGACATATTTGACTGTTATTTTCGACATATTTAACTGTTATTTTCGACATATTTAACTGTTATTTTCGACATATTTGACTGTTATTTTCGACATATTTGACTGTTATTTTCGACATATCTGACTGTTATTTTCGACATATTTAACTGTTATTTTCGACATATTTGACTGTTATTTTCGACATATTTGACTGTTAGTTTCGACATATTTGACTGTTATTTTCACTGCAAGCATACAAAGGGTTAACAATGTGTGTCTGTAAAAGAAACAGACAAAACATTACTCACTTTTTATTTACCTACATGTATAAAATATTAAGTTCTAAAATGATTTTCTCTTTCAGAAACTAATGACATCAGAGGAGAAAAATTATATAAGACTCTGTCTTCCATTCTAATCCTGTTTCTGTATTCTGATTATGCTTGTTTCAATATGTATTATATTGGGAAATAAAATATGTTTAAACTAACAGAATGAAGTGAAGGAAGAGCTCATGCCATTGGACAGGTAGAGTATTAAAAATACATGTACCGGTAACCAGACACTAGTTAACCCATTCAACCCCAAGTAACTGACATGGACTGGTCCATGATATTTAACCCATTCAACCCCAAGTAACTGACATGGACTGGTCCATGATATTTAACCCATTCAACCCCAAGTAACTGACATGGACTGGTGCATCATATTTTTAGACCAATAAATTAATAAGAAAATTACCTTTGGACCAGTTCATTTATCAAAATGGGTAATTTTATCTAAAAATAGTAATAATTATTACTGGCAAAAAGTGCAGATCCTGATGAGACGGCTCGTCATGGGGTTAATGTCTGACCTACAATACATAGGGATCAATGGGGTTAAAGTGTGGCCTACAATAAATAGGGATCAATGGGGGTTAAAGTATGGCCTACAATAAATAGGGATCAACAGGGTTAAAGTGTGGCCTACAATAAATAGGGATCAATGGGGGTTAAAGTATGGCCTACAATAAATAGGGATCAACAGGGTTAGAGTGTGGCCTACAATAAATAGGGATCAATGGTGTTAAAGTATGGCCTACAATAAATAGGGATCAACAGGGTTAAAGTGTGGCCTACAATAAATAGGGATCAATGGGGGTTAAAGTGTGACCTACAATAAATAGGGATCAACAGGGTTAAAGTGTGGCCTACAATAAATAGGGATCAATGGGGGTTAAAGTGTGACCTACAATAAATAGGGATCAACAGGGTTAAAGTGTGGCCTACAATAAATAGGGATCAACAGGGTTAAAGTGTGGCCTACAATAAATAGGGATCAACAGGGTTAAAGTGTGGCCTACAATAAATGGGGGTTAAAGTGTGACCTACAATAAATAGGGATCAACAGGGTTAAAGTGTGGCCTACAATAAATAGGGATCAACAGGGTTAAAGTGTGGCCTACAATAAATAGGGATCAATGGGGGTTAAAGTGTGACCTACAATAAATAGGGATCAACAGGGTTAAAGTGTGGCCTACAATAAATAGGGATCAATGGGGGTTAAAGTGTGACCTACAATAAATAGGGATCAATGGGGTTAAAGTGTGACCTACAATAAATAGGGATCAATGGGGGTTAAAGTGTGACCTACAATAATTAGGGATCAATGGGGTTAAAGTGTGACCTACAATAAATAGGGATCAATGGGGGTTAAAGTGTGACCTACAATAATTAGGGATCAATGGGGTTAAAGTGTGACCTACAATAATTAGGGATCAATGGGGTTAAAGTGTGACCTACAATAAATAGGGAAGAGGACATAATATATAAAAGGCATCCTCTATTGACTTGTCGTTGTATGCAAACAATTCTGCTTGAACTTAACCCGTAGCCTTCCAATCACGACTAAAGTTGCTTTTAGTTTAAACATATTTTATTCGGATCAAATACATATATACATATATAAACACAATTTTATACATTGGAACTGATATGGGTCGAGAAACAAGCTTAAAGCTTATATGAATCCCTTCCCATGTTGGAGTACGTTTAAATGGTACAAAATGCTTGGCGAATAGTAATGGCGAGTTTATGTGTTCAGTATATATAAATTGTGGAGAAACTATTGAATACTTAACAGCAGTGGCAAATATTTGGACTTGATTTTGCTAAACATCCGCATATATTTACAGCATCGCGTTATTGTAATTTTAATGTAGCAATACGGAAACGTTATATCCAAATATGTAAACTATCAAAAAACAATCTGGTATTGTCACACGACGGGCCGGGACAAAAACGGAGAGAACCCCCACGTTCACCTAGGTATCGAAACCTTTTGTTGCTGCAATATAGCTCTGGACATTCAGGTAAAGTGTTGTGTTACAGTGTGTAGTGAGATGCTCATCGCCAAACAAGAGATTGTTGAGTGTGGCAGCACATGGAAGGTTAGATAGGTGTTGTTGACGTTGATGATTATACCTTGGGCAATGCAGAAGGAAGTGAGTGACTGATTCGATAGTCCCGCATGCGCACAAGGGAGAATCGATGATATTTTTCCTGTGAAGGTCGTAGCACAAAGAACTACATCCTAGTCGTAGTCGGGTGTGGAGTATCTGATTCCTTCTTGATCCAACATTGTATAACGGGGATTGTCTTTTCCTGTTTTTACTTAACATGTATTTGAAGGTTGCTACTGTATCGGTGTTCCGTGTCTCGTTTGGCAGCGAGTTCCATATTAGAATAGTTGATGGAAGAAATGTAGAAGCATGGGATTGAGTATGTGCAGTTATAGGTTGAACGGCGGGTACGTGTCGAAGGTTATATAATTGGTCAGCTTGTTCTGGAATGAGATTGGAGAGGTAATGGGGACAGCGACCAGTCTTCATGTTGTAGAAGAGGGTGATCTTGTGATTGCTACGTCTTTTGGCTAGGGTATCCCAGGACAGGTCCGACAGAAGAGAGTTTATGTTGCAGAGTTTAGTAGCTCCAGACACAATTCGCACTGCCTCGTTCTGTACAAAAGTTGCTTTTGCAAACCGCATAGAGCCAGATCAGGCTATGTGCTGTTTATTATTCGATAGTGGGGCAAACACACTTGTCTGAATAGCAAACAACATAGATCCTGATTAGTTGCGGCGCTACGCAACGGCTTATCTGGATCTAAGTTGCTTGCACATTCCGCCCAATTTATTCGGCAGGTTATAACAACATTACATTGCAAAAAGCAAATAAAATGCATTTGTTCACGTATTGCTACTACAAATTCTGCTCAATACATTCAGACACTAACATTGAATCAATAAACAGTGTTTTATGGTCTACAAACTTCAAAAGTGAAAGTAGGATTTCATATAACGGTCATCCACGCTCCTAAATTGACGTTTCTTTGTCACTGGAGTCAATACTAAACACGCGATACTTTGGTTTAGAGATAATTTAGATTAGTCTACAAATAAATATGCATAGGCACAAATGTGAGATATAACGCTAAATCTGTAAAATAAATCATGTTATACAGGTTACACGCATTGCATTACGCATGCATGTCGACCATATTTACATTATTTTGTTATGTCAACAAACCGCGTATACGACGTTTATTTGTTTATTGAAATACTCAGTTTTTGAGGCAAATATTTGTAAAAATCATACCATATAATAGGAAATTACATTTTGCAGACATTGCATTTTCACCGATGTAGTGTCGCTTTAAGGGTTAAAATAAGGAGGAGAAGTGAGACTGCTTATGAAAACAAATCTAGCTCCATCTCTTATCTCTTAGGTATCAATGGGGTTATTATTGTGCAACGGAGAGATTTATGTTTATGATGCCCTGGCAGTTTAATAGACAATTTACCCACTACCTTAGTGTTTCCACTGTGAATCTTGTCTATTTATAACCATGTTCACTCTCAAATCATACCCAAGAACCATTAAAACCTCTTTTATAGCTACATCCAGCATGAGTTTGCATTAGCAATATATAGATGTGGTACAATATATATACATGTACGAATCCTGGGTCGGAGGAGTATAAAACTGTTCTCAGATCTCAAACTTGAGCTGCAGTGAAAACTGTTCTCAGATCTCAAAGTTGAGCTGCAGTGAAAACTGTTCTCAGATCTCAAACTTGAGCTGCAGTGAAAACTGTTCACAGATCTCAAACTCAAGCTGCAGTGAAAACTGTGTTCTCAGATCTCAAACTCGAGCTGCAGTGAAAACTATTCTCAGATCTCAAACTCATGCTGCAGTGAAAACTGTGTTCTCAGATCTCAAACTCGAGCTGCAGTGAAAACTGTTCACAGATCTCAAACTCATGCTGCATTGATTATTTGTTTGTTTTTGTTTGAGAAGCCAAAAGTGGGTAACACAATTTATATTTTTCCAATGTTTAGTTTATACAAAAATTTTTTTATCTCGATTGCGAAACAAGTTCTTACAACTTATATTAATCACTCTCAAGACCTCATTCCTGATGGAATCCATTGCCACGAGAGAGAGAGGAGGCAATGCGGAATTTAAATGCCTTGCCTAAGTGCACAATCGTAACTGCTCCAGCGGGGCTCGAACTCCGGACCTTTCACACCTGAAGCTGAATAAATTGGAAGGAATGTGCAAACAACATAGATTCAGATCAGCCGTATCTGATCAGGATCTGTGTTGTTTACTCTTCAGCGTTTTAGCTCCACTATCCGAATAGCAAGCACCATAGCATCTGATCAGATGGCATGTTCTGTTCACGTTCTGTGCTGTGCCATCTGATCTGGCTCTATGCTATTTGCAAAAACGAATATACTCATTTCCAGCACAGTACCTAACATGTTACCCGATTATACATGTAATAGACTGTAAATCAGATTTGGAGAATGCCCACTCAACAATATGTAGCTTCAAATCTAGTTTGAAATATGGAAACACACATTGAATCCATCCGCGTGCGTTTTACGTTTATTTATCGTCGCTACCGGTTGCCCATATGAGCGACGCCTCCTGAAGAGATTAGTCATTTTAGATGTTTGGACGATAGTGCAATGATACAGACAGAGACCCATTCCAGAGTCTCCTCTGGTTCTTTTACGTGCACAGTGTAAATCACCGACACGAGACCTCGGTTTAACGTCCCATCTGAAAGACTGTTAATTTTATTAGGGTCAGACGGGGGGATCGAACCTGCAATCCCTGGATTACCAGTCCAGCGTGTTACCACTGGACTACAGATCCGTCTGTGAACGTTATTATCACGTCATTAACATTAACATTCTTATATATGTGAATGGAACATCAGAGGAGATAACTGGCTGATAATTGTTTGGAATAAAATGATCTGATTTGGCAAAGTTGCATTAGAGGAGCATTAGAGAAACACAAGGTGTGAAAGCAGTGGTTTATACTCTCCAGTTGGTTTAAAACTGGGGGTCTCTGTGGCCGAGCAGTTACGGTTGTTGACTTCAAATCACTTGCACCTCACTGCTGTAGGTTCGGGTCCCACTGGGGGTGTCAAATTATTTCCTGTGTGGTAAGTCGGTTCTACTCGGGTGCCTTGTCCATGCCCGCAATATTGTTCGGGACAGGGGCACCCCCGGGGTCTTCCTCCACCAATAATAGCTGGAGAGTCACCTTATGAACTAAGCTGTTTTCGCGACTTTAAACCCCCAAAACAAACAAATAGTTTAACTCTTTCCCCACCAATGTTGCATAAAAGCAACTGCAAAAAGCAGAGAACCCGATCAGACAGAACAGAATGTGCCCTCTGATCAGGCTATATGCTGATTGCTTTTCAGACAGTGGAGCTGAAGCACCTGTCCGAATAGCAAACAACATAGATCCTGATCAGACTCGGCATTACGCCACGGCTGATCTGGATCTATGTTGTTTGCACATGCTCTTGAATTTATTCGGCGCTGAAATAATTACGGCTGGACTAAAACCCCGATGTGAACAGGGTATATATTGCACTGTGTATATTTGACTATGTTATGGAAAACCCCAAAATCAAACAAATGACTGAAATAAAACCCTGATGTGAACATGGTGTATATTGCACTGTGTCTATTTTACTATGTTATGGAAAACCCCAAAATCTAATAATTAGTTTAAGACTGAAATAAAACCCTGATGTGAACATGGTGTATATTGCACTGTGTCTATTTTACTATGTTATGGAAAACCCCAAAATCTAATAATTAGTTTAAGACTGAAATAAAACCCTGATGTGAACATGGTGTATATTGCACTGTGTCTATTTTACTATGTTATGGAAAACCCCAAAATCTAATAATTAGTTTAAGACTGAAATAAAACCCTGATGTGAACAGGGTGTATATTGCACTGTGTCTATTTTACTATGTTATGGAAAACCCCAAAATCTAATAATTATTTTAAGACTGAAATAAAACCCTGATGTGAACATGGTGTATATTGCACTGTGTCTATTTTACTATGTTATGGAAAACCCCAAAATCTAATAATTAGTTTAAGACTGAAATAAAACCCTGATGTGAACAGGGTGTATATTGCACTGTGTCTATTTTACTATGTTATGGAAAACCCCAAAATCTAATAATTATTTAAGACTGAAATAAAACCCTGATGTGAACATGGTGTATATTGCACTGTGTCTATTTTACTATGTTATGGAAACCCCAAAATCTTTTGTTTGTGATAAAACCCTGATGTGAACAGGGTGTATATTGCACTGTCTATTTTACTATGTTATGGAAAACCCCAAAATCTAATAATTAGTTTAAGACTGAAATAAAACCCTGATGTGAACAGGGTGTATATTGCACTGTGTCTATTTTACTATGTTATGGAAAACCCAAAAATCTAATAATTAGTTTAAGACTGAAATAAAACCCCGATGTGAACAGGGTGTATATTGCACTGTGTCTATTTTACTATGTTATGGAAAACCCCAAAATCAAACAAATGGTTTAACCCGTTCAACACTACAGGCCTCCAAATAGACTTACAAAAAGTATAGATCCAGATGAGCCGGCTTGTAATGAGCCGTCTCATCAGGATCTGCACTTTTTGCCAGTAATAATTATTACTATTTTTAGATAAAATTACCCACATTGATAAATGAACTGGTCCAAAGGTAATTTTCATATTAATTTATTGGTCTAAAAATATCATGCACCAGTCCATGTCCGTTACTTGGGGTTGAATGGGTTAATATCATGTACCAGTCCATGTCAGTTACTTGGTGATGAATGGGTTAATATCATGTACCAGTCCATATCAGTTACTTGGGGTTGAATGGGTTAATATCATGCACCAGTCCATATCAGTTACTTGGGGTTGAATGGGTTAATATCATGCACCAGTCCATATCAGTTACTTGGTGTTGAATGGGTTAATATCATGCACCAGTCCATGTCAGTTACTGATGATGTTCGTTTTATTTAAAGTCGCCACCGCATAAATGCATTTGGGCGACTGTATTCTCTAAGTTGTTTAGATCCTAAGGTGATTCGTTCTTCTGTGCTGGTTGTTCAATGATGATTATGTGTTCTATGATGATTATGTCCATCTTCTACGATGATTATTCCTATTCTTCTACGGTGATTATTTCGGTATTCTTTGATGATTCTTCTTCTATGAGGCTTATGTAGACATCCTCTGGTGGCTACTTCTTTCTGTGCCAGGGTGACAAGGCCTGGTCTGTACGTGGTCCTTTGTAGGGCCACCCTCCTCACTGTTGGTCACCCCGCAGCAGCATTTATACGGATCTGACAGTTAGACATCTGGTCGTCGATTGTCGCAAATCGGGGGAGCGTGGATCCACGACCGTTGCCGCTCCCTCAGGTCCGCCATCTCTTCTAAACGCCGTTAGAGAGCAATTAAGTGCCAGTGGACACGTCAAACACCATCCAGAAGAGACGACGGATCTGTCCTGATGTGCCATAGCCGTGGATCCACAAACTAGAGAGATTCCCTCTTCGCGAGATCGACGACCAGAAGATCCCAGTATCCTACGCTGCTGCTGCGGGATGTGCACCGGTCACGACGTGCACGTCGTGAGGGGATCGACCGGCTGTCAGTTACTTGGTGTTGAATGGGTTAAATATCATGCACCAGTCCATGTCAGTTACTTAGGGTTGAATGGGTTAAATATCATGTACCAGTCCATGTCAGTTACTTGGTGTTGAATGGGTTAAGACTGAAATAAAACCCTGATGTGAACAGGGTATATATTGTACTGTGTATATTTGACTATGTTATGGAAAACCCCAAAAACTAATAATTAGATTAAGATTGAAATAAAACCCTGATGTGAACAGGGTGTATATTGTACTGTGTCTATTTTACTATGTTATGGAAAACCCCAAAAACTAATAATTAGATTAAGATTGAAATAAAACCCTGATGTGAACAGGGTGTATATTGTACTGTGTCTATTTTACTATGTTATGGAAAACCCCAAAAACTAATAATTAGATTAAGATTGAAATAAAACCCTGATGTGAACAGGGTGTATATTGTACTGTGTCTATTTTACTATGTTATGGAAAACCCCAAAAACTAATAATTAGATTAAGATTGAAATAAAACCCTGATGTGAACAGGGTGTATATTGTACTGTGTCTATTTTACTATGTTATGGAAAACCCCAAAAACTAATAATTAGATTAAGATTGAAATAAAACCCTGATGTGAACAGGGTGTATATTGTACTGTGTCTATTGTACTATGTTTATACAATTGTTCACAATATGTTTCTGCAATGATTAGTTCCAGTTATAAACTGCCACAGATTGTTTATGGTAGAAGTGTTCTGGAATATTTTAGAAACATGTCATGGATAGGGTTTATCCTTTCAACAACACATACCTCTAAATAGGCTTACAAAAAGTGTAGATCCAGATCTGCACTTTTTGCCAGTAATATTACTATTTTTAGACAAAATTACCCATTTTGATAAATGAACTGGTCCAACTGTAATTTTCTTATTAATTTGTTGGAATAAAAATATCATGGACCAGTCCATGTCAGTTACTTGGTGTTGAATGGATTAATAACTATTTATTTGCATTATTTATTTCCTAGATAGTTCCCAAGAGTTTACCCTCATGCATTTACGATTTTTGGCAGAAATATTATTGATTATAATCTACATGTATATGAATTTGGGTGTCATACATGCAAATATCAGAGTTTACGAAATGATTTGATAGTGGAAATTCACAGAATGAGAAGATACTGGTAATTCATGGGAAATTAAATACCGGAAATTCATAAAATGTTAAATACTGGAAATTCATGAAAAATTAAATACTGGAAATTCAAGAAAAGATACTGGCAATTCATGAAAAGTTAAATACTGGAAATTCATGAAAAGATTTAGATGCTGGAAATTCATGGACAGTTAAATACTGGAAATACATTAAAAGTTAAATACTGGAAAGTCATGAAAAGTTAAATATTGGAAATTCGTGAAAGGTTATACATACTGGAAATTCATGAAAAGTTAAATACTGGAAATTCATGACAAGATTTAGATGCTGGAAAGGTTTACAGTAACGTTATTGTCAAGTTTGTGACCTTACAACTTCTTGATTAAAAATGTGTAATATTTCATTCATGAACTTGTGCTATGAGCAAGGATGTGAAGTGTCCCCCCTCCCCCTCCCCCCTGAGACGGAAGTGATCTTATTACTGCTAGATTAACCAGTGTAATTTCATTCATGAACTTGTATCATTAAGCATACATGTGAAGTGTCCCCCCCCTCCCTTGAGGGGCTACACATTCCATTAACATGAGCTGTGTTATCAGTGAAAGGCAAATGATCTCACTTGATAACTCAACATTTCCTCCTTTGTATTATATACAATATTTTAATGGTCACCCATTTGGAATGAGAAAATTGTATGAGTTAAATATTATATGTATAATCATTTCATAGAATAATCATTTCAATGTATAATTATTTCAATGTATAATCATTTCATATTATAATCATTTCAATGTATAATCATTTCATATAATTATTTCAATGTATAATCATTTCATATTATAATCATTTCAATGTATAATCATTTCAATGTATAATCATTTCAATGTATAATCAATTCATATAATCATTTCAATGTATAATTATTTCAATGTATAATCAGTGTAGAGTTCATGGACAGTCAGTAGAACTGTAGATAAGTGTAGAGTTCATGGACAGTCAGTACTGTGGATAAGTGCAGAGTTCATGAACTGTCAGAAGAACTGTAGATACGTGCAGAATTCATGAACAGTCTCAGAAGAACTGTGAATAAATGCAGAGTTCATGAACAGTCAGAAGAACTGTGGATAAGTGTAGAGTTCAAGAACTGTCAGAAGAACTGTGGATAAGTGTAGAGTTCATGAACTGTCACAAGAACTGTGGATAAGTGCAGAGTTCATGAACTGTCAGAAGAACTGTAGATAGCCCGGTCAGCGGAATATCAATTCAGGGAATACCTTGTTATACTACTTTTTCCTGGAAAATCCCATACACTCTACTTATGATAATGATTCTTGCATACCCAGTTTAGTTTTCAACATAATTGTATCTTTTTCTCTGCAGGTGCCACATAACCTTTTTGGCAGCAGATGCAAATTTGAGTGGTGGACTGGTTCTTGTGGTGCTATCACGAGGGAATCAATACCTCAACAGCAGTAAATGAGAACCTAACCAGCAAAATCAATGCTCAGTTCAAAGGCTGTGTCTTTCTGGAAATATATTGAAACATGAAAGTGGTGGTATTGAACAAAATTGGAATAAAAACAAAAGGTATGCATTTTGTGGAATATTTTAAATAGCAGTTCTTTAATTCTTGTACTGAATGGAAGAGGTTTTAAATTTTTATTTTCTTTCCATAATTTAGATAGTGTTTGTACGCTATAGTGGTCTGGTGCAGAAGATACTGTTTGCATGGCAGAGGAAACACTATTGATTAGCAATCATAGTGAACTACTCAATAAACTCCCCATAACTCGCGGTTGCAAATATTATATGCAATTTGTCGCGTGATGCAATTTCTTCAGGTCTGCTTTATAGGCCTAGCTTAGGGTCTTTTATCAATATTTGAAGCTATTCCCAGGGATCATTCTAGAGGGCGATGTGGGCGAAATTGTCGTCCTAGGGACCCTGACTTCGCCCTCTGGGGGGCCCACTTCTCCCTAAAAAAAAAAAAAAAAAACATTTTGGTTTTTACAATTTTCAAACAAAATTTTGCCCCATTATAAAGCACCCCTTCTATTTAAATGTTGTATTTAATGGTTGTACTGTGTATTTTAACCCTATTTTGCAGAAGTATGTTAAAGAACACCATTTAAGGAAGCGATCACGCGCTTTCTCACTTCTCCCAAACATTTTGACCTAGAATGAACCCTGTATTCCTGATGGTAATATAACTCATTTACTGGTAAATGCCATCGTTTCAATCTTACAATCAGGGGTGAGTCAAAGTCAATGTGTTTCATGTTGTATTCGTGTTTTGAAATGTCACAGATTTTTTTGTGTGTTTTACATTTATTTATCGTCGCTACCGGTTGCCCATATGAGCGACGCCTCCTGAAGTGGTTAGTAATTTTAGAATTTTGGAGGCTAGTGCAATGATACAGGCAGAGACCCATTCCAGAGTCTCCTCTGGTTCTTTTACGTGCACGGTGTACAGCACCGACACGAGACCTCGGTTTAACGACCCATCTGGAAGACTGTTACTTGTATTAGGGTCAGACGGGGGATCGAACCTGCGATCCCTGGATAACCAGTCCAGCGTGTTACCACTGAATCACAGATTTTGAATTTAGACTTGTTTAAATGTTCTGTCGCTTTCAAACTGTTGAAGATAATCTGCTAAACAGTTTGTATATTCACAAAACATTGACCTAAGTAAATTAGTTGTGAATTTTACTCATTTGACAATTCATTAATGTCAGTGTTATTCTTCTTTGTAATTGTAAACCCTGGCAATAAAGTCGCCGACATGAATACTTTACACAGCACACAGTCTTTGTACTTTTGGCACGCCCCTGGACATGTCTGTAAAATACCGTAACTCTGCATGCTGGGTAAAATAAAAGTTATAAATAGTTCAAATAGTTACATGTATAGCAGTTGCAGACGGATATGTATTCTAGTGGTAACACGCTGGACTGGTAATCCAGGGATCGCAGGTTCGATCCCCCGTCTGACCCTAATAAAATTAACAGTCTTTCAGATGGGACGGTAAACCGAGGTCTCGTGTCGGTGCTGTACACCGTGCACGTAAACGAACCAGAGGAGACTCTGGAATGGGTCTTTGTCTGTATCATTGCACTATCCTCCATCTAAAATGACTAATCTCTTCAGGAGGCGTCGCTCATATGGGCAACCGGTAGCGACGATGAATAAACGTAAAACACACACACCCTGGCAATATGTTATGGAATTTCATTAGAATTGTGTCATTTCATTGTGACTGTTAGTTTTCACCGCTAGCATGCAAAGAGTTAACCTTTAACGTGTCGAGTAAATTGGATGGAATGTGCAAACAACATAGATCCAGATCAGCAGCGGCCTTTCTTGTTTGCTACAATGTATTTCAAACAAGCATTTTAGCTTCACTATTCGAATAGCAAACAGCACAGAGCCTGATTAGACAGCACATTCTGTTCTGTCTAATCAGGCTCAATGCTGTTTGCAAAAGCGACTTTAGTTGTAATTGGCAGATTATGGTTTAAAGCCTATTAACAGCGTGCTACAGCAAGCTCGAACTCCAATCATAGTAACTCCATTACATCAGGGATCATTCTAGAGGGCGATGTGGGCGAAATTGTCGCCCTAGGGACCCTGACATCGCCCTCTGGGTACCACACTTCTCCCTAAAAAAAAAAAAAATGATTTTGGTTTTTACGATTTTTAAACAAAATTTTGTCCAGTAAGATACACTAGCCCATTATAAAGCACTCCTTCTATTCAAATGTTGTATTTAATGGTTGTACTGTGCATTTTAACACTATTTTGCAGAAGTATATTAAAGAACACCATTTAACCCTTTCAACACCACAGGCCTCTAAATAGGCTTATGAAAAGTGTAGATCCAGATGAGCCGGCTCGTGATGAGCCGTCTCATCAGGATCTGCACTTTTTTGCCAGTAATAATTATTACTATTTTTAGATAAAATTACCCATTTTGATAAATGAACTGGTCCAAAGGTAATTTTCTTATTAATTTATTGGTCTGAAAATATCACCCACCAGTCCATGTCAGTTACTTGGGGTTGAATGGGTTAAGGAAGCGATCACGCGCTTTCTCACTTCTCCCAAAAATTCTGACCTAGAATGAACCCTGAATGCTGTTTGCAAAAGCGACTTTAGTTGTAATTGGCAGATTATGGTGTAAAAAAGCCTATTAACAGCGCACTACAGCAAGCTTGAACTCCAATTATAGTAACTCCATTACATCCATGGAAATACTAGTCTGTTCCAGTTCAATACATGCTATTGATTGATTCATTAATTTACTCTCTATTATTTGCCCAGTTATTGGTTATTGTTGCAGGATGCTTTCATAGAAGCCATTAAATGCTAGCCATGAAGTAGCTTCAACATAAATGACCGAAGTTAATTGGAGATGAGTATTAATGGGAATCATCCCCTTCATGATCTAGAACAGCTAGCACTGAAAGCTGTGAGAACAATGAGAAACATTAGTCAGTTACTAGCTGAAAGCTATGAGAACAATGAGAAACATTAGTCAGTTACTAGCTGAAAGCTGTGAGAACAATGAGAAACATTAGTCAGTTACTAGCTGAAAGCTGTGAGAACAATGAGAAACATTAGTCAGTTACTAGCTGAAAGCTGTGAGAACAATGAGAAACATTAGTCAGTTACTAGCTGAAAGCTGTGAGAACAATGAGAAACATTAGTCAGTTACTAGCTGAAAGCTGTGAGAACAATGAGAAACATTTGTCAGTTACTAGCACTGAAAGCTGTGAGAACAATGAGAAACATTAGTCAGTTACTAGCTGAAAGCTGTGAGAACAATGAGAAACATTTGTCAGTTACTAGCACTGAAAGCTGTGAGAACAATGAGAAACATTTGTCAGTTACTAGCTGAAAGCTGTGAGAACAATGAGAAACATTTGTCAGTTACTAGCACTGAAAGCTGTGAGAACAATGAGAAACATTTGTCAGTTACTAGCACTGAAAGCTGTGAGAACAATGAGAAACATTAGTCAGTTACTAGCTGAAAGCTATGAGAACAATGAGAAACATTAGTCAGTTACTAGCTGAAAGCTGTGAGAACAATGAGAAACATTTGTCAGTTACTAGCACTGAAAGCTGTGAGAACAATGAGAAACATTTGTCAGTTACTAGCTGAAAGCTGTGAGAACAATGAGAAACATTTGTCAGTTACTAGCTGAAAGCTGTGAGAACAATGAGAAACATTTGTCAGTTACTAGCTGAAAGCTGTGAGAACAATGAGAAACATTTGTCAGTTACTAGCTGAAAGCTGTGAGAACAATGAGAAACATTTGTCAGTTACTAGCTGAAAGCTGTGAGAACAATGAGAAACATTTGTCAGTTACTAGCTGAAAGCTGTGAGAACAATGAGAAACATTTGTCAGTTACTAGCTGAAAGCTGTGAGAACAATGAGAAACATTTGTCAGTTACTAGCTGAAAGCTGTGAGAACAATGAGAAACATTTGTCAGTTACTAGCTGAAAGCTGTGAGAACAATGAGAAACATTAGTCAGTTACTAGCTGAAAGCTGTGAGAACAATGAGAAACATTTGTCAGTTACTAGCTGAAAGCTGTGAGAACAATGAGAAACATTTGTCAGTTACTAGCTGAAAGCTGTGAGAACAATGAGAAACATTTGTCAGTTACTAGCTGAAAGCTGTGAGAACAATGAGAAACATTTGTCAGTTACTAGCTGAAAGCTGTGAGAACAATGAGAAACATTTGTCAGTTACTAGCTGAAAGCTGTGAGAACAATGAGAAACATTAGTCAGTTACTAGCTGAAAGCTGTGAGAACAATGAGAAACATTTGTCAGTTACTAGCTGA
>CM026403.1:15659732-15713167 GCA_014843695.1 Archivesica marissinica | reverse complement strand
CAGTTACTAGCTGAAAGCTGTGAGAACAATGAGAAACATTAGTCAGTTACTAGCTGAAAGCTGTGAGAACAATGAGAAACATTAGTCAGTTACTAGCTGAAAGCTGTGAGAACAATGAGAAACATTTGTCAGTTACTAGCTGAAAGCTGTGAGAACAATGAGAAACATTAGTCAGTTACTAGCTGAAAGCTGTGAGAACAATGAGAAACATTTGTCAGTTACTAGCTGAAAGCTGTGAGAACAATGAGAAACATTTGTCAGTTACTAGCTGAAAGCTGTGAGAACAATGAGAAACATTTGTCAGTTACTAGCTGAAAGCTGTGAGAACAATGAGAAACATTTGTCAGTTACTAGCTGAAAGCTGTGAGAACAATGAGAAACATTAGTCAGTTACTAGCTGAAAGCTGTGAGAACAATGAGAAACATTAGTCAGTTACTAGCTGAAAGCTGTGAGAACAATGAGAAACATTTGTCAGTTACTAGCTGAAAGCTGTGAGAACAATGAGAAACATTTGTCAGTTACTAGCTGAAAGCTGTGAGAACAATGAGAAACATTTGTCAGTTACTAGCTGAAAGCTGTGAGAACAATGAGAAACATTTGTCAGTTACTAGCTGAAAGCTGTGAGAACAATGAGAAACATTTGTCAGTTACTAGCTGAAAGCTGTGAGAACAATGAGAAACATTAGTCAGTTACTAGCTGAAAGCTGTGAGAACAATGAGAAACATTTGTCAGTTACTAGCTGAAAGCTGTGAGAACAATGAGAAACATTAGTCAGTTACTAGCTGAAAGCTGTGAGAACAATGAGAAACATTAGTCAGTTACTAGCTGAAAGCTGTGAGAACAATGAGAAACATTTGTCAGTTACTAGCTGAAAGCTGTGAGAACAATGAGAAACATTAGTCAGTTACTAGCTGAAAGCTGTGAGAACAATGAGAAACATTAGTCAGTTACTAGCTGAAAGCTGTGAGAACAATGAGAAACATTTGTCAGTTACTAGCTGAAAGTTGTGAGAACAATGAGAAACATTAGTCAGTTACTAGCTGAAAGCTGTGAGAACAATGAGAAACTTACTAGCTGAAAGCTGTGAGAACAATGAGAAACATTTGTCAGTTACTAGCTGAAAGCTGTGAGAACAATGAGAAACATTAGTCAGTTACTAGCTGAAAGCTGTGAGAACAATGAGAAACATTAGTCAGTTACTAGCTGAAAGCTGTGAGAACAATAAGAAACATTAGTCAGTTACTAGCTGAAAGCTGTGAGAACAATGAGAAACATTTGTCAGTTACTAGCTGAAAGCTGTGAGAACAATGAGAAACATTTGTCAGTTACTAGCTGAAAGCTGTGAGAACAATGAGAAACATTAGTCAGTTACTAGCTGAAAGCTGTGAGAACAATGAGAAACATTAGTCAGTTACTAGCTGAAAGCTGTGAGAACAATAAGAAACATTAGTCAGTTACTAGCTGAAAGCTGTGAGAACAATGAGAAACATTTGTCAGTTACTAGCTGAAAGCTGTGAGAACAATGAGAAACATTAGTCAGTTACTAGCTGAAAGCTGTGAGAACAATGAGAAACATTAGTGAGTTACTGCCCCTGAATACTCCTAATAATATATTGGTCCTTTTAACCCATTTCATTCTGGATACCGTTCAAACAGTATTTGCAAAGAACATAGAGCCAGATCAACCGCCACGGAACCTGCCTTCTGATCAGGCTCTATGCTGTTTGCTATTCAGATGATCTTGCCAAGACACTTGGCTATGTAGCAAACAACATAGATCCTGATCAGCACGCAGCGTCACGCTGCGGCTGATCTGGATCTATGTTCTTTGCAAAAGCCTTTAAATGTATCCAGAATGAAATGGGTTGATTGGTTTCCTCTGTTTTTATCATTGTTTCCTTTGCACCACATGTTTTCCATTCGCATCAGAATTTTCGTCTTATAATTATGAAATTATTACGGTAAATCTCTACAGATATCCTTTTTAGCATGTCCAATGGATACCTTACTGTAAAAATTATTAACATGTTTTTGATAAAATTACATTTATCCTAACGCAACATCTGTTTAGACGACAACAGTAAAAACAAAGGATTCCAACTAAAAGGACCAATATACATTTAGGGAAAAATCTGACTTTATCCATCAAGGGAGGTAATAGAAAAACCAGTAATGCCTCTCATTCTCTATTGTTTCGATGTATGAAACCTGGATTTCTATCCTTTGAAGATATTTATTGTAAAGGTAAGGTAAGATAAGATAAATTTTATTTTGAGTCGGCGAGATAGCAACGATACGACACAAGCTCTAAGTGAGCTTTTGAACTGACTTTAAATAGCATAAAATAATGGTAACATCTATAACGGCGAGGGTAAATAAGCTCAATCATCATCATCATAACAGCTATAAAATTAGAATCCCTGATAATAGTATGCATATTTATTATTAATTAATGATTTTCTTTGAGGTTGTTTATGAGGCTGGTTAAATTTACTGTAATAATAATGAAGTAAAAGTAAAGTAAAGTGTTTGCTTATTATAGTGTCAGCCATTTCTCATTTATGAGACACCTCTTTTTATGAACATCAGCACTTCCCGAATCCTATGCTTGTATGCCTGGCGCCAGGCTGGTAGGCAATCAGTAACCATTATTTAACTAGCTGGCTGCTCACAAACCAGCCATATCAGCATTCCCGAATCCTATGCTTGTATGCCTGGTGCCAGGCTGGTAGGCAATCGGTAACCATTATTTAACTAGCTGGCGGCTCACCAACCCTTGACAAGGTTTGAACCTTTGACCTCCCACTCGGTAGGCCGACGTCTTAACCAATAGGCCACGGAGACAGTGTATATATAGTATAGAAGTAATGATTTGTAGATTGATTTTCTACTACAATATTAATATACCCTACACATGTGTGGTTTTGTCACTGAAAATGTGGCCACATGTACGGAGCCATTGTTGTGTCTGAAAGAATGACCACATGGAGCATCATCATGATGGCTGTGTCTGAAAATTTGGCCACGTGTACGGAGCCATCGTTGTGTCTGAAAGTTTGACCACATGGAGCCATGGCTGTGTCTGAAAGTTTGACCACATGTACGGAGCCATGGTTGTATCTGAAAGTTTGACCACATGTACGGAGCCATGGTTGTATCTGAAAGTTTGACCACATGTACGGAGCCATGGTTGTATCTGAAAGTTTGACCACATGTACGGAGCCATGGTTGTCTGAAAGTTTGACCACATGTATGGAGCTATGGTTGTATCTGAAAGTTTGACCACATGGAGCCATGGCTGTGTCTGAAAGTTTGACCACATGGAGCCATGGCTGTGTCTGAAAGTTTGACCACATGGAGCCATGGCTGTATCTGAAAGTTTGACCACATGGAGCCATGGCTGTGTCTGAAAGTTTGACCACATGGAGCCATGGCTGTGTCTGAAAGTTTGACCACATGGAGCCATGGCTGTGGGTGAAAGTTTGACCACATGGAGCCATGGCTGTGGGTGAAAGTTTGACCACATGGAGCCATGGCTGTGGGTGAAAGTTTGACCACATGGAGCCATGGCTGTGTCTGAAAGTTTGACCACATGGAGCCATGGCTGTGGGTGAAAGTTTGACCACATGGAGCCATGGCTGTGGGTGAAAGTTTGACCACATGGAGCCATGGCTGTGGGTGAAAGTTTGACCACATGGAGCCATGGCTGTGGGTGAAAGTTTGACCACATGGAGCCATGGCTGTGGGTGAAGCCATCACAAGTGGAAGTCGTGATAGCGCAGTGGATGCACGTGCGCTTCAGGTGCGAAAAGTCTGGAGTTCGAGCCACGCTGGAGCAGTTACGATTATGCCCTTAAGCAAGGCATTTAAATTGCACGTTGCCTCTTCTCTCTCCCTCTTGGCGATGGATTCCATCAGGAATGAGGTCTTGAGAGTGATTAATATAAGTTGAAATAACTTGTTTTGCAATCAAGCTAAAATAAATTTGTATAAAAAAAGCCATCACTGTGACAAAGTTTGTTGGAAATATATGAAACCTGTTCAGCATAACTATTAACTGTTCAGCATAACTTTAAACTGTTCAGCATAACTTTAAACTGTTCAGTATAACTTTAAACTGTTCCGCATAACTTTAAACTGTTCAGCATAACTTTAAACTGTTCCGCATAACTTTAAACCTTTAAACTGTTCCGCATAACTTTAAACTGTTCAGCATAACTTTAAACCTTTAAACCTTTAAACTGTTCAGCATAACTTTAAACTGCTCAGCATAACTTTAAACTGTTCAGTATAACTTTAAACTGTTCAGTATAACTTTAAACTGTTCCGCATAACTTTAAACTGTTCAGCATAACTTTAAACTGTTCCGCATAACTTTAAACTGTTCAGCATAACTTTAAACTGTTCAGCATAACTTTAAACTGTTCCGCATAACTTTAAACTGTTCAGCATAACTTTAAACTGTTCAGCATAACTTTAAACTGTTCCACATAACTTTACACTGTGCAGCATAACTTTAAACCTTTAAACTGTTCAGCATAACTTTAAACTGCTCAGCATAACTTTAAACTGTTCCGCATAACTTTAACCTGTTCAGCATAACTTTAAACTGTTCAGCATAACTTTAAACTGTTCAGCATAACTTTAAACCGTTATGCATAACTTTAAACTGTTCAGCATAACGTTAAACTTTAAACTGTTCAGCATAACTTTAAACTGTTCAGCATAACTTTAAACTGTTCAGTATAACTTTAAACTGTTCAGCATAACTTTAAAAAGAACACTGTGTATTGGGTATATGTTATTGAGTAAATGAGTCATATTTGGTGCATGTATATGTATAATATTATTAATAAATAAAATAATTATAAAATAATATATTAGTTGAAATTAATATTTAGGCTGTCCAATTAGCGCAGTGTTTAGCGTGCTTGCTTCTCACCAATGCAACCCAAGTTCGATCCTCGGACCACAAGATGTGGAGAATGGAGAAGTGCGTTAAAGATCACTCGATGCTCTTGATGATATATATATATAATTTTTTATATACATATATAGGCTGTCCCGATTAGCGCAGTGGTTAGCGCCCTCGCTTCTCACCAATGCGACCCGGGTTCGATCCTCAGACCAGGAAGTATGTGAGATGGTACGGTGGTCGCCAGATCAGACAGGTGGGTTTTCTCCGGGTACTCCGGTTTCCTCCCACACGAATGACCACATATACGCTTTCATCCACGCCAACGAGAGTGATTAATATAAGTTGTTAGAACTCAGAAGTCAGTATAACTTTAAACTGTTCCGCATAACTTTAAACTGTTCAGCATAACTTTAAACTGTTCCGCATAACTTTAAACTGTTCAGCATAACTTTAAACTGTTCAGCATAACTTTAAATCTTTAAACTGTTCCGCATAACTTTAAACTGTTCAGCATAACTTTAAACCTTTAAACCTTTAAACTGTTCAGCATAACTTTAAACTGCTCAGCATAACTTTAAACGGTTCAGTATAACTTTAAACTGTTCAGTATAACTTTAAACTGTTCCGCATAACTTTAAACTGTTCAGCATAACTTTAAACTGTTCCGCATAACTTTAAACTGTTCAGCATAACTTTAAACTGTTCAGCATAACTTTAAACCTTTAAACTGTTCCACATAACTTTAAACTGTTCAGCATAACTTTAAACCTTTAAACTGTTCAGCATAACTTTAAACTGCTCAGCATAACTTTAAACTGTTCCGCATAACTTTAACCTATTCAGCATAACTTTAAACTGTTCAGCATAACTTTAAACTGTTCAGCATAACTTTAAAAAGAACACTGTGTATTGGGTATATGTTATTGAGTAAATGAGTCATATTTGGTGCATGTATATGTATAATATTATTAATAAATAAAATAATTATAAAATAATATATTAGTTGAAATTAATATTTAGGCTGTCCAATTAGCGCAGTGTTTAGCGTGCTTGCTTCTCACCAATGCAACCCAAGTTCGATCCTCGGACCACAAGATGTGGAGAATGGAGAAGTGCGTTAAAGATCACTCGATGCTCTTGATGATATATATATATAATTTTTTATATACATATATAGGCTGTCCCGATTAGCGCAGTGGTTAGCGCCCTCGCTTCTCACCAATGCGACCCGGGTTCGATCCTCAGACCAGGAAGTATGTGAGATGGTACGGTGGTCGCCAGATCAGACAGGTGGGTTTTCTCCGGGTACTCCGGTTTCCTCCCACACGAATGACCACATATACGCTTTCATCCACGCCAACGAGAGTGATTAATATAAGTTGTTAGAACTCAGAAGTCAGTATAACTTTAAACTGTTCCGCATAACTTTAAACTGTTCAGCATAACTTTAAACTGTTCCGCATAACTTTAAACTGTTCAGCATAACTTTAAACTGTTCAGCATAACTTTAAATCTTTAAACTGTTCCGCATAACTTTAAACTGTTCAGCATAACTTTAAACCTTTAAACCTTTAAACTGTTCAGCATAACTTTAAACTGCTCAGCATAACTTTAAACTGTTCAGTATAACTTTAAACTGTTCAGTATAACTTTAAACTGTTCCGCATAACTTTAAACTGTTCAGCATAACTTTAAACTGTTCCGCATAACTTTAAACTGTTCAGCATAACTTTAAACTGTTCAGCATAACTTTAAACCTTTAAACTGTTCCACATAACTTTAAACTGTTCAGCATAACTTTAAACCTTTAAACTGTTCAGCATAACTTTAAACTGCTCAGCATAACTTTAAACTGTTCCGCATAACTTTAACCTGTTCAGCATAACTTTAAACTGTTCAGCATAACTTTAAACTGTTCAGCATAACTTTAAAAAGAACACTGTGTATTGGGTATATGTTATTGAGTAAATGAGTCATATTTGGTGCATGTATATGTATAATATTATTAATAAATAAAATAATTATAAAATAATATATTAGTTGAAATTAATATTTAGGCTGTCCAATTAGCGCAGTGTTTAGCGTGCTTGCTTCTCACCAATGCAACCCAAGTTCGATCCTCGGACCACAAGATGTGGAGAATGGAGAAGTGCGTTAAAGATCACTCGATGCTCTTGATGATATATATATATAATTTTTTATATACATATATAGGCTGTCCCGATTAGCGCAGTGGTTAGCGCCCTCGCTTCTCACCAATGCGACCCGGGTTCGATCCTCAGACCAGGAAGTATGTGAGATGGTACGGTGGTCGCCAGATCAGACAGGTGGGTTTTCTCCGGGTACTCCGGTTTCCTCCCACACGAATGACCACATATACGCTTTCATCCACGCCAACGAGAGTGATTAATATAAGTTGTTAGAACTTGATTCGCAATCATTGTAAAATAGATAAAGTTTTTTTTTTAAAAATGTTTAATATAACAAAGTTAGAATATGTCACATTTTGCTTACCTATTTAATGTCATATAATTAAGCCAGATAACAATATGAATAATAAATGAAATGCATAAATTAACATCAAAACTCTGGTAAATTCATCATTAATCCAGATATGAACCAAATAATAATCTACAGCTGATAGAGCATTGACTGATGCCTTTTCCAGCAATTTCACTATTCATGTTGTTTTAAAGGAACCTTCTCATAGTCCAGTTGTAAATAATATATTAGTTGAAATTAAATGTCATTCATAGTTAATGATATCACTTTAATGTCACTAATCAGGTTATTTAAAGCGACTTTCTCATAGTCCAGTTGTAAATAAAAAAATTAGTTGAAATCATGGTCATTCATAGTTAATGATATCACTTTAATGTCACTAATCAGGTTATTTAAAGCGGCTTTCTCAGTCCAGTTGTAAATAATATATTAGTTGAAATTAAATGTCATTCATAGTTAATGATATCACTTTAATGTCACTAATCAGGTTATTTAAAGCGACTTTCTCATAGTCCAGTTGTAAATAATATATTAGTTGAAATTAAATGTCATTCATAGTTAATGATATCACTTTAACCCATTCAACACCAAGTAACTCACATGGACTGGTCCATGATATTCATAAACCAATAAATGAATTAGAAAATCACATTTGGACAAGTTCATTTATCAAAATGGGTAATTATGTCTAAAAATAGTCATATCACTGGCAAAAAGTGCAGATCCTGATGAGATGGCTCGTCACGAGCCGGCTCATCTGGATCTACACTTTTTGTAAGCCTATTTAGAGGTATGTGGTGTTGAAAGGGTTAATGTCACTAATCAGGTTATTTAAAGCGACTTTCTCATAGTCCAGTTGTAAATAAAAAAATTAGTTGAAATCATGGTCATTCATAGTTAATGATATCACTTTAATGTCACTAATCAGGTTATTTAAAGCGGCTTTCTCATAGTCCAGTTGTAAATAATATATTAGTTGAAATTAAAGGTCATTCATAGTTAATGATATCACTTTAATGTCACTAATCAGGTTATTTAAAGCGGCTTTCTCATAGTCCAGTTGTAAATAATATATTAGTTAAAATTAAAGGTCATTCATAGTTAATGATATCACTTTAATGTCACTAATCAGGTTATTTAAAGCGGCTTTCTCATAGTCCAGTTGTAAATAATATATTAGTTGAAATTAAAGGTCATTCATAGTTAATGATATCCAGAGGGGTAGCTAGTCATTTAGTTTAAACAATGTTTTATTCAAAAATAAGAGTTTGACATATATTCGAGCATCTTATATTAATCAATCAGTCTTGAGACATCATTCCTGATGGCATCCATCACAACTAGGGAGAGAAAAAAGCGTGCAATTTAAATGCCTTGCCTAAGGGCACAACCGTAATGGCTCCAGCAGGGCTCAAACTCCTTTGTGTACGCTTCTCCATTGTATGCCTTTTCTCTTTTGTACATTAAACTACTCCCTTGTGTACCCTAAGCTTCTCCCTTGTGTACCCTAAGCTTCTCCCTTGTGTACAATAAGCTTCTCCCTTGTGTACAATAAGCTTCTACCTTGTGTACCTTAAGCTTCTCCCTTGTGTACCCTAAGCGTCTCCCTTGTGTACCCTAAGCTTCTCCCTTGTGTACCCTAAGCTTCTCCCTTGTGTACCCTAAGCTTCTCCCTTGTGTATCCTAAGCTTCTCCCTTGTGTACAATAAGCCTCTCCCTTGTGTACAATAAGCTTCTCCCTTGTGTACAATAAGCTTCTACCTTGTGTACATTAAGCTTCTCCCTTGTGTACAATAAGCTTCTCCCTTGTGTACCCTAAGCTTCTCCCTTGTATACCCCAAGCTTCTCCCTTGTATATCCTAAGCTTCTCCCTTGTGTACCCTAAGCTTCTCCCTTGTGTATCCTAAGCTTCTCCCTTGTGTATCCTAAGCTTCTCCCTTGTTTACACTAAGCTTCTCCCTTGTGTACACTAAGCTTCTCCCTTGTATACCCTAAGCTTCTCCCTTGTATACCCCAAGCTTCTCCCTTGTGTACCCTAAACTTCTCCCTTGTGTATCCTAAGCCTCTCCCTTGTGTATCCTAAGCTTCTCCCTTGTTACCCCCTAAGCTTCTCCCTTGTGTACCCTAAGCTTCTCCCTTGTGTACCCTAAGCTTCTCCCTTGTATACCCCTAAGCTTCTCCCTTGTATACCCTAAGCTTCTCCCGTACCCTAAGCTTCTCCCTTGTATACCCCTAAGCTTCTCCCTTGTATACCCAAGCTTCCCCCTTGTATACCCCCTAAGCTTCTCCCTTGTATACCCCCTAAGCTTCTCCCTTGTGTACCCTAAGCTTCTCCCTTGTGTATCCTAAGCTTCTCCCTTGTGTACCCTAAGCTTCTCCCTTGTATACGCCCAAGCTTCTCCCTTGTATATCCCCTAAGCTTCTCCCTTGTGTACCCTTAGCTTCTCCCTTGTGTACCCTAAGCTTCTCCTGTGTGTACCCTAAGCTTCTCCATTGTGTACCCTAAGCTTCTCCCTTGTGTACCCTAAGCTTCTCCCTTGTGTATCCTAAGCTTCTCCCTTGTGTACAATAAGCTTCTCCCTTGTGTATCCTAAGCTTCTCCCTTGTGTATCCTAAGCTTCTCCCTTGTGTATCCTAAGCTTCTCCCTTGTGTACAATAAGCTTCTCCCTTGTGTACAATAAGCTTCTACCTTGTGTACCTTAAGCTTCTCCCTTGTGTACCCTAAGCTTCTCCCTTGTGTACCCTAAGCTTCTCCCTTGTGTACCCTAAGCTTCTCCCTTGTGTACCCTAAGCTTCTCCCTTGTGTATCCTAAGCTTCTCCCTTGTGTACAATAAGCTTCTCCCTTGTGTACAATAAGCTTCTCCCTTGTGTACCATAAGCTTCTCCATTGTGTATCTTAAGATTCTCCCTTGTGTACCCTAAGCTTCTCCCTTGTGTACCCTAAGCTTCTCCCTTGTGTACCCTAAGCTTCTCCATTGTGTATCCTAAGCTTCTCCCTTGTGTACCCTAAGCTTCTCCTTGTGTACCATAAGCTTCTCCCTTGTGTACAATAAACTTCTCCCTTGTGTACCCTAAGCTTCTCCATTATGTATCCTAAGCTTCTCCCTTGTGTACAATAAAATTCTCCCTTGTGTACCCTAAGCTTCTCCATTGTGTATCCTAAGCTTCTCCATTATGTATCCTAAGCTTCTCCCTTGTGTACCATAAGCTTCTCCATTGTGTACAATAAACGTCTCCATTGTGTACCCTAAGCTTCTCCATTGTGTACAATAAACTTCTCCCTTGTGTACCTTAAATGTCTCCCCTTGTGTACCTTAACATTGTCCCTTGTGTACCCCAGACTCCTATATTGTGTACCTTAAATGTCTCCCCTTGTGTACCCCAGACTCCTATATTGTGTACCTTAAATGTCTCCCCTTGTGTACCTTAACATTCTCCCTTGTGTACCCCAGACTCCTATATTGTGTACCTTAAACGTCTCCCCTTGTGTACCTTAACATTCTCCCTTGTGTACCCCAGACTCCTATATTGTGTACCTTAAACGTCCCCCTTGTGTACCTTAACATTCTCCCTTGTGTACCCCAGACTCCTATATTGTGTACCTTAAACGTCTCCCTTTGTGTACCTTAACATCCTCCCTTGTGTACCCCAGACTCCTATATTGTGTACCTTAAACTTCTCCCTAAGATCTATCTCATATCCTGTGATAACTTTTCTATAGAATTGTGGACCAATGTCTTTATCAATTATTAAAACACTGTCTTGAGATCATACCTTTGTACTTGCAGTCCATTATTATTAATATTGGACTGGTGTCAAAAGGCCAGAGTATTATGTTAAATACTTGTAAAAAATTAACAATTTTAATTACTAGGATATATTGTTATATAAGTGTGTGTTTTAACCTATTTCATTCTGGATACATTTAAAGGCTTTTGCAAACAACATAGATCCAGATCAACTGCAGCGTGATGCTACATGCTGATCAGGATCTATGTTGTTTGCTACATAGCCAAGTGTCATCTGAATAGCAAACAGCATAGAGCCTGATCAGACGGAACGTTTCGTGGCGGCTGATCTGGCTCTATGTTCTTTGCAAATACTGTTTGAAAGGTATCCAGAATCAAATGGGTTAAGTAAGATATAAGCCTCAAACGGATCCAATATGTAAAATATTGGTACTGTCTTCGGCGCTACATGCCTCACACAGTCCAATATTTTTACATATTGGATCGTTTTCGGCTTATATCCTATACATAAATAATATATGAAATAGAACCTTTACACCATTTAGACATTTAGGCAGGTGCATCATGCATTAATCACATTTGGCTTGCTTTCTCCATTATTTGGATCAATATCATCTACTTATTTTATTATCTTTCTTTAGTACACCTTTCTCATCACTTTCTGCAGCTTTTATTGTTGTTATTTTTCCTGGAACTTCAATGTTGTTTGTAGTAGTTTAAGGTTGTTTATTTGGAGCTTTACTGTTGTTTTTGGAGCTTTAGCTTTAATGTTGTATATTGGAGCTTTACTGTTGTTTTTGGAGCTTTAGCTTTAATGTTGTTTTTTGGAGCTTTACTGTTGTTTTTGTGGGTTTTGTTGTTTTTGGGTTTGTTTTGTTGTTTTTTGGGTTTTGTTGTTTTTGGTTTGTTTAATGTTGTTTTATGGAGCTTTAGTGTTGTTTTTGGAGCTTTATCTTTAATGTTGTTTTTGGAACTTTACTGTTGTTTTTGGAGCTTTAGCTTTAATGTTGTTTTATGGAGCTTTACTGTTGTTTTTGAAGCTTTAGCTTTAATGTTGTTTTTTGGAGCTTTACTGTTGTTTTTGGAGCTTTAGCTTTAATGTTGTTTTTTGGAGCTTTACTGTTGTTTTTGGATCTTTGGCTTTAATGTTGTTTTTTGGAGCTTTACTGTTGTTTTTTGGAGCTTTAGCTTTAACATTGTTTTGGGGCGATCATGTTGTTTTCCTGAGATTTTGTAACATTTTGTTCAGAGCTTAGATGGTATTTTAGCATTAGCTTTAATTTTGAATTAATTTTTTAAAAGCTTCAATGTTTTTTTTTTTTGTTATTGGGGGTTTAATATTATTTGTCGTATAATGTTGCTTTCCAGACCTTTAAAAATTGTTTTCTAGATAATGGTGTTTTTGGAGCTACATCTTGTTTTGCAGCAGAGGTTTTTTTTAACTTTGTCTATTTTCAGAGTTTTTACAACTTGTCCGTACCTTAGATATAATTCTTTGGTGTTCTTCAATGCCAATCTGATGAATTCCAATTAGAAGAAGACTAGCTAACGACTTATCCAAAGTTTTGCCTTAGACACGGTAATTGCCTCTATTAACCCAACCTATCCATTTGCCAATTAAGTGTGCATATAATCATATTTCCGAGCCAATCTACCTGTAACTTACACAACAATTCTTTGTTGATTATAATCAATGATGATGATTGAGCTTATTTACCCTCACCGCCGGCGAACCATGTGGGCAAGCGTACTAAGATGTTTGTCCGCCTCCATGGTCGAGTGGTTAAGGTCGCTGATTTGTATACCACTGTAACCTATCATCACTGATGGTCACGGGTTCGAGCCCCGCTTAGACCGTGTCTCATTTATATGAAAAAGTTGGCAGTTTCTTACGGAGGTTGGTGCACCCAAGTACTGGTTAACCGCTGGAGCCTGCCCAGGAAAGGTGTTGTTAGGTAAATTGCCCACCGGCAATATAGCCCAAAATGGTGTTGATGCAGGCGTAAAACCCGAAATAACATAACAACACAACTAAGATGTTTAGTTAGTTTATAAGCTAAGGTGGTTATTTTGAGTTTGTTAGTAATATTATTTCAATCCGACCATAACTTGGCTACAAGTAATATGAACAAAATTTCTGAATATTTTTATAACAACCCAAATTGATTATCAAAATAATTGTATTGAAATTGTATATGTTAACCCTTTCAACACTACAGGCCTTTAAATAGACTTACAAAAAGTGTAGATCCAGATGAGCCGGCTCATGACGAGCCGTCTCATCAGGATCTGCACTTTTTGCCAGTAATATTACTATTTTTAGATAGAATTACCTGTTTTGATAAATGAACTAGTCCAAAGGTAATTTTCTTATTAATTTATTGGTCTAAAAATATCATGGTCCAGTCCATGTCAGTTACTTGGGGTTGAATGGGTTAAATATGATGCTTATTTAGATGAATATTCAGTTGTAGATCAATGTTTATAAAGTGTTGTATCTTTGTAATAGTTTACTTCAGCTTTTGCTAATTATCAAGTTCTACTTATCCCATTTCATTCTGGATACATTTAAAGGCTTTTGCAAACAACATAGATCCAGATCAGCCGCAGCGTGACGCTGCGTGCTGATCAGGATCTATGTTGTTTGCTACATAGCCAAGTGTCTTAGCAAGATCATCTGAATAGTAAACAGCATAGAGCCTGATCAGACGGTACTTTCCATGGCGGTTGATCTGGCTCTATGTTCTTTGCAAATACCGTTTGAACGGTATCCAGAATGAAATGCGTTAACAGCTCTGTTAATTATTTAGCTTTTAGCACTTATTTGTCCACCTTCTAAAATTAATCACCATTTGATAACAGAATTACTTATGAGTAACAGTCACTTCCTACCCTAAAGCTCTGTCAAAATTTATACAATATATGTTGTCACCAATGACTTCCACGTTGAGAACCAATCAGTTTGTTTTATTGTTCTGTAATAATCATATTGACAAATGCTACCTTTTATCAAAGAATCTCACCAGATTTTAAAGTATTACTTAGCAAGTCAATTTTGAATGAAAATGGTATAAAACCCTCAGTTTATTTAGAAAAAAATACAGACGGATCTGTAGTCCAGTGGTTAACACTCTGGACTGGTAATCCAGGGATCGCAGGTTCGATCCCCCTGTCTGACCCTAATAAAATTAACAGTCTTTCAGATGGGACGTTAAACCAAGGTCTCGTGTCGGTGCTTTACACAGTGCACGTAAAAGAACCAGGGGAGACTCTGGAATGGATCTCTGTCTGTATCATTGCATTATCCTCCAAAAATCTAAAATGACTAATCTCTTCAGGAGGTGTCGCTCATATAGGCAACCGGTAGCGACGATAAATAAACGTAAAACACACACACATTTACCAATATCTGAAGTAAAATATTACGAAGATACCAAACTTCATAAACATTTACCTACATCTGGATATTTACCTACATCTGGATATTTACCTACATCTGGATATTTATCTACATCTGGATATTTACCTACATCTGGATATTTATCTACATCTGGATATTTATCTACATCTGGATATTTATCTACATCTGGATATTTATCTACATCTGGATATTTACCTACATCTGGATATTTATCTACATCTGGATATTTATCTACATCTGGATATTTACCTACATCTGGATATTTATCTACATCTGGATATTTACCTACATCTGGATATTTATCTACATCTGGATATTTATCTACATCTGGATATTTATCTACATCTGGATATTTATCTACATCTGGATATTTACCTACATCTGGATATTTATCTACATCTGGATATTTATCTACATCTGGATATTTATCTACATCTGGATATTTACCTACATCTGGATATTTATCTACATCTGGATATTTATCGAAATAAGCATCATAGTCTTATATTCAAAATATACAAATTCTAACAATTATTTTGATATTCGAATTGGGTTGTTATAAAAATATTCAGAAATGTTGTTTATAATACAAACACCAGAATAATATATCACCAGTTTATAATACAAACACCAGAATAATATATCACCAGTTTATAATACAAACGCCAGAATAATATATCACCAGTTTATAATACAAACGCCAGAATAATATATCACCAGTTTATAATACAAACACCAGAATAATATATCACCAGTTTATAATACAAACGCCAGAATAATATATCACCAGTTTATAATACAAACACCAGAATAATATATCACCAGTTTATAATACAAACACCAGAATAATATATCACCAGTTTATAATACAAACACCAGAATAATATATCACCAGTTTATAATACAAACGCCAGAATAATATATCACCAGTTTATAATACAAACGCCAGAATAATATATCACCAGTTTATAATACAAACGCCAGAATAATATATCACCAGTTTATAATACAAACGCCAGAATAATATATCACCAGTTTATAATACAAACACCAGAATAATATATCACCAGTTTATAATACAAACGCCAGAATAATATATCACCAGTTTATAATACAAACACCAGAATAATATATCACCAGTTTATAATACAAACACCAGAATAATATATCACCAGTTTATAATACAAACACCAGAATAATATTTACCAGTTTTCATGGTACTGCTTTAATTTTTAATTTGAAAAAAATTTAAAAATTATTTAAGTTTATTTAATGTTGCTACCTACATTATTTGTTATTATTATTACCTTTATTTCTGTCTCATCCATGTACAATACAATACATAATACAAATAACATTACCCATAAAATTGCACACAGCCATTCTAAATAGAATTACATGAGACTATACAATTCATATAAAGCCACATCAATTACATACAGAAATATATACAAATAAAGTTAGGCACGTAGCGCCGACACAGTACCAATATTTTACTTATTGGATCCGTTTGAGACTTATATCTTAACTTAGCCACACACTTATATAACAATATCCTACTAAATAAAATTGTTAATTTCGTACATTTATTCATAGGATTATACTCCAGGGTTCATTCTAGGTCAGAATGTTTGGGAGAAGTGAGAAAGCGATCGCTTCCTTAAATGGTGTTCTTTAATATACTTCTGCAAAATAGGGTTAAAATGCACAGTACAACCATTAAATACAACATTTGAATAGAAGGAGTGCTTTATAATGGGCCAGTGTATCTTACTAGACAAAATTTTATTTGAAGTTTGAAAAATTTGTGGGAGAAGTGGGGCCCACAGAGGGCGAAGTCAGGGTCCTAGGGTGACAATTTCGCCCACATCGCCCTCTAGAATGATCCCTGTACTCTGGCCTTTTGACACCAGTCCAATATTAATAATAATGGACTGCAAGTACAAAGGTATGATATCACAACAGTGTTTTAAGTTTGTTTCTTGCAAACTGTGACAGACAGACAGTGATACTGGTTGCCAAGCTGTGTAATGTTTCATGGTGGTATATTAAGGTTGATGTGTGCTTGATATCCTGCCAGTTTCTGTTGCATCCAGTTAATCCATTATTTTCTGTTCAACATTGAACATTTGTCTTTCATTGACATTGTCTTGATGTCTTGCCAGTTTGTATGAAATCTGTATTCACCATCAAATTGTTGTCTCTGCTTTTCATTGGATCTCTGGAGCCACCATGGCGTAGTCCCCCCTCTAGCCGAGATATTGTGTGTGTTACTCTTCCCCGCCAGAACCACGGAGGTGACATGGTTAGGCAAGACTATAAAATCTGCATTCCCTTATCTATATCCATCGTGGCTATGAATTTCCATCGGGGGGGGGAACGAGGTCGCCATAGTGATTAATCTCGTTCATGTATGTCTACATCCCCATGAGGGGTTCGACATTAAAGGAAGATAGATAATCTAATGTTGAAACAACTTGTTTCGTGATTGAGCTATAATCGATTAATGTAAACTAAATATTGGATGCATTTTTATGCCTCCACCAGTCCAATCTCAAGGAGGCAAATAACATTTAGTTTAATTATATTTTATTGCATTCAGCATGAGAATTATAATAGACAAAGTATAAGTACAGGAACATAGCATGATAATTATAATATACAAAGTATAAATACAAGAACATAGCATGATAATTATAATATACAAAGCATAAGTACAAGAACATAGCATGATAATTATAATATACAAAGTATAAGTACAAGAACATAGCATGATAATTATAATATACAAAGTATAAATACATAGCATGATAATTATAATATACAAAGTATAAGTACAAGACATAGCATGATAATTATAATATACAAAGTATAAATACATAGCATGATAATTATAATATACAAAGCATAAATACAAGAACATAGCATGATAATTATAATATACAAAGTATAAATACAAGAACATAGCATGATAATTATAATATACAAAGTATAAATACAAGAACATAGCATGATAATTATAATATACAAAGTATAAGTACAAGAACATAGCATGATAATTATAATATACAAAGCATAAGTACAAGAACATAGCATGATAATTATAATATACAAAGTATAAATACAAGAACATAGCATGATAATTATAATATACAAAGCATAAGTACAAGAACATAGCATGATAATTATAATGTACAAAGCATAAGTACAAGAACATAGCATGATAATTATATTATACAAAGTATAAATACAAGAACATAGCATGATAATTATAATATACAAAGTATAAATACAAGAACATAGCATGATAATTATAATATACAAAGTATAAATACAAGAACATAGCATGATAATTATAATATACAAAGTATAAATACAGGAACATAGCATGATAATTATAATATACAAAGTATAAATACAAGTACATAGCATGATAATTATAATATACAAAGTATAAATACAAGAACATAGCATGGTAATTATAATATACAAAGCATAAATACAAGAACATAGCATGATAATTATAATATACAAAGTATAAATACAAGAACATAGCATGATAATTATAATATACAAAGCATAAATACAAGAACATAGCATGATAATTAAAATATACAAAGTATAAATACAAGAACATAGCATGATAATTATAATATACAAAGCATACGTACAAGAACATAGCATAATGGCTACATTAGAAAACGCCCCGCACCAGAACGTCACTTGATGTAAAATTAAACTAAATGACAGATTTTGCAAGTGGCAAATTTTTCTTTTTCTTGTTCATACAAATTTATTTTAGCTCAATTGCAAAACAAGTTCTTACAACTTATATTAATCACTCTCGAGACCTCATTCCTGATGGAATCCATCGCCATGAGGGAGAGAGAAGAGGCAATGTGGAATTTAATAATTAAATGCCTTGCCTAAGGGCACAATCATAACGGCTCCAGCAGGGCGTGAACTCGGGGCCTTTCGCACCTGAAGCGAACGCGCTACCACTGCACTATCATGACTTCCACTAATAAAGTGTATGGAAGAATTAATGTCCTAATTCCTAATTACAGTAACACAAGCCTGTGTTAGTGGTCAACTCCATTAAGCCGCCAGTTTCCCAGGGTTCATTCTAGGTCAGAATTTTTGGGAGAAGTGAGAAAGCGTGTTATCGCTTCCTTAAATGGTGTTCTTTAATATACTTCTGCAAAATAGTGTTAAAATGCACAGTACAACCATTAAATACAACATTTGAATAGGAGGAGTGCTTTATAATGGGCCAGTGTATCTTACTAGACAACATTTTGTTTGAAAATCGTAAAAACCAAAAAATATATTTTTATTTTTTTTAGGGAGAAGTGGGGCCCCCAGAGGGCGAAGTCAGGGTCCCTAGGGCGACAATTTCGCCCACATCGCCCTCTAGACTGATCCCTGGTTTCCAGATCTCCAATATGTGGTTTTATTATATATGTACATTTGATCTCTATTAACCTGCCGCATAAATTGGACGGAATGTGCAAACAGCATACATCCTGATCAGCCACGGCGTCTGATCAGGATCTATGTTGTTTGCTATTCGGATAGTAGAGCTAAATCGCTAGGCTGAATAGCAAACAGTATAGAGGCTGATCAGAGTGCCTGTTCTGTGCCATCTGATCAGGATCTATATTGTTTGCAAACGTGTCCTTAGGTGTGATTTGCAGGTTACGGGTTAGTCGGCCACCTGTGCTAAGCTTTCTGTCATTCCCTTGACTGGTTGCTTAACACAGGTTTGACTGTACTTGTATATGCATGGGGTTACGATATGCATGACTGCGGAAACGATCGTTTACTAATTTCGTTTCCCGTCGGAACTCGTCAGATTGTATATCGAGTCTAAATCCGTTATGTCGAATTCCGTCGGACCGAACAAAATACTTCGACACAACCTAAGTTTGACTTAACGAAATATGATATAAACGGATCCAGTTATATGTAAAATGATAGTGTCTGAAACGGGACTTTGATCCAACTTCGAGATAACCGGAGAATTCGACATAACCGACTTTGACATAACAGATGTAGACTGTTCATGTATATATAATTCAGAAATACTTCATCAGTAAATCCCAACTTCTAGTATTTCATTTTGTATGCACATTGGACATTCTAAGCTACTAATTTTACTAGGAATTGAAGCTGGGATATTATCGGTAAAAATACAAAAACTATCATTTAGATTAACCCTTTCAACACCACAGACCTCTCAATAGGCTTACAAAAAAGTGTAGATCCAGATGAGCCGGCTCGTGACGAGCCGTCTCATCAGGATCTGCACTTTTTTCAAGTAATATAACTATTTTTAGAAACAAAATTACCCATTTTGATAAATGAACTGATCCAAATGCAATTTTGTTATTAATTTATTGGTCTAAAAATATCATGGACCAGTCCATGTCAGTTACTTGGTGTTGAATGGGTTAATATGGAACCAGAAGCTGTAACGACAAAACTTTAGAATATGAAATTTATGTGTTCACCGGAAGCAGATTATTGTCTGCTGATTTTAAATATTATTCATTTTTATCTTCAAAAACATGTTTTTGCAGTAGAGTAGAAGATGATTCTGATGTGCAGACAAAACGGTATATAGCCTCTATAGTGACTGGGTGTCATTTTAAAATTTGCTTGGAATGGCGTAAACATTTTTTTATAAGCCTATAGTGTATCATAGTGTTCTTAAAAAACCCCAAAAAAAGAAAGAAAAACGTTTTTTAGTTTTTATGGTTTTGAGCCCGCAAACATGGCTCCTGCGGTTAACCAGTACTTGGGTGCACCAACCTCCGAAAGAAACTGCCAACTGTTTTATATAAAGAGACACGTGACCATCAGTGATGATAGGTTACAGTGGCATACAAGTTATAGGCATTAACCACTCGAAGGTTACAGTGGTATAGAAGTCAGCGACCTTAACCACTTGAAGGTTACAGTGGTATAGAAGTCAGCGACCTTAACCACTTGAAGGTTACAGTGGTATAGAAGTCAGCGACCATAACCACTTGAAGGTTACAGTGGTATAGAAGTCAGCGACCATAACCACTTGAAGGTTACAGTGGTATAGAAGTCAGCAGCCTTAACCACTTGAAGGATACAGTGGTATAGAAGTCAGTGGCCTTAACCACTTGAAGGTTACAGTGGTATAGAAGTCAGCGACCATAACCACTTGAAGGTTACAGTGGTATACAAGTTAGCGACCATAACCACTTGAAGGTTACAGTGGTATAGAAGTCAGCAGCCTTAACCACTTGAAGGTTACAGTGGTATACAAGTTAGCAACCTTAATCACTTGAAGGTTACAGTGGTATACAAGTTAGCAACCTTAACCACTTGAAGGTTACAGTGGTATAGAAGTCAGCGACCGTAACCACTTGAAGGTTACAGTGGTATAGAAGTCAGCGATAAATAACCACTTGAAGGTTACAGTGGTATAGAAGTCAGCGGCCTTAACCACTTGAAGGTTACAGTGGTATAGAAGTCAGCGACCATAACCACTCGACCACGGAGGCGGACTATCTGAGTTTCTAGAGAGTTTGAGTTGATGAGTACATTCATCTCTCATGTTTCTAATGGAAATATAGAACTGTAATTAATATCCAATTTATCCTAGTGTTAGGTTATACAAATTTATTTTAGCTCGATTGCGAAACAAGTTCCTACAACTTATATTAATCACTCTGGAGACCTCATTCCTGATGGAATCTATCGCCACGAGGGAAAGAGAAGAGGCAACGTGGAATTTAAATGCCTTGCCTAAGGGCACAATCGTAACGGCTCCAGCGGGGCTCAAACTCTGGACCTTTCGCACCTTAAGTGAATGCGCTATCACGACTTCCACAATCCCAGTGTTAACATTAGCAGACAAACAATTATGACGTTATTGATGATTATGTAAATAAATATCAATAATGGGGGGGGGTAATTTACAAATAATATTCCTCCATATAAATATATAATATTAGGACGATTGAAAATTCACTCTGCATAATACACACTCGGATAGTGTATTGAGTGAATGTATATCAATTATAAAGTGCATACTTTAGTAATTAAATGCAAACATATTGACAATAACATAAAACCCTGTCCAACATAATACAAGTAGTATGTACCACATCCATGCTGGAACATCGGCGAATCATATGGGAACCAATTATTGTTGCAGAATTTTAATTGCATAAATAGATTGACCTGGCCATTTCTGGATTCCATCTATCTTCCTCTAATGTCGAACCCCTCGCGGGGATGTAGACATATTATGCATCAACAACCGCAAAAAAGTTAAAAGTATGAGTAGTTAAAAGCATAAATATATGAAAGTAATGAAAAATAAGTTGGGTTAAGAGTTTAAAAGCAGCTGCGCAGAACAACTAGGGACTGGCATGATCAATATGGCAAACTGCCGTATTGAATTGCTCTATGGTAGGGAGATGGACAATGTCAGGAGGGAGATGGTTCCAATGGTAGATTGTTCTTGGAAAATAGGAAAACTTGTAGTAGTCTATAGTTGCTGTAATTAACCTATAGCTTAAGGAATGGCAGTGGCGGGCAGAGGACGGGAGAGGGGAATTAGGTAATTTTGATCTTAATGTTAATCAATTCATCATATACCATGGCTGTTACTCTCTGTAATGGAGAAAGAAATGTAGATGCACAGCATGCTAGAACAAAGAAGTGACATGAGACACAGCTGAATGGCAATATTTCATTGTGCTCCAATTATTTGTAATTGTTATCATTTCACAAGGATTGCTCCCTAGCTGTTAGTGGTCGACAAGTCATTGTTCTCTGAGATTTCACAAGGATTGCTCCCTAGCTGTTAGTGGTCGACAAGTCATTGTTCTCTGAGATTTCACAAGGATTGCTCCCTAGCTGTTAGTGGTCGACAAGTCATTGTTCTCTGAGATTTCACAAGGATTGCTACCTAGCTGTTAGTGGTCGACAAGTCATTGTTCTCTGATATTTCACAAGGATTGCTCCCTAGCTGTTAGTGGTCGACAAGTCATTGTTCTCTGAGATTTCACAAGGATTGCTCCCTAGCTGTTAGTGGTGGACAGGTCATTGTTCTCTGATATTTCACAAGGATTGCTCCCTAGCTGTTAGTGGTCGACAGGTCATTGTTCTCTGATATTTCACAAGGATTGCTCCCTAGCTGTTAGTGGTTGACAGGTCATTGTTCTCTGATATTTCACAAGGATTGCTCCCTGTTAGTTGCTCCCTGTTAGTCACTGTTCCTCCGAGATTTCACAAATATTTCCCTCTGTTTAGGGCCCATGGTCATTGTTCACACGGTTTGTTTCCAGTTAATAAAATACTTTCCCGTGAAAATGAATAAGAGAAACTGATGAAGTGTTGGGAGTGGAGAGGGGTAGGGTGTTTGATCCACTTAAAAATCTATGCGTATAAGTTTGTCTTATTCGCTAGTAGGTATTGTAGAAGAAAGTTCACCTTCTACTCTATGAGTTGTTCCATATTTTATCTGATTTTAGGTACATGTGACTGATTGAAGTTAACTTGTTCGTCTTGTGAAAATGTGGTGTTTCCAGCCAAGATGGCTGAATGATGCAGATCTATAAACTAGCTTGAAGCTCGGACTATTGTACTGGATTGTTGAGAAATGGCTGAGGCATATCCAACACAGTTAAAAGGTAGGTTTAGTAGGCTTACTATACAGACGGATCTGTAGTCCAGTGGTAACATGCTGGACTGGTAAACCATGGATCGCAGGTTCGATCCCCCGTCTGACCCTAATAAAATTAACAGTCTTTCAGATGGGACGTTAAACCGAGGTCTCGTGTCGGTGCTTTACACCATGCACGTAAAAGAACCAGAGGAGACTCTGGAATGGGTCTCTGTCTGTATCATTGCACTATCCTCCAAAATCTAAAATTACTAATCTCTTCAGGAGACGTTGCTCATATGGACAACCAGTAGCGACGATAAATAAACGTAAAATACACACCTACTATAATATTATATAGATGTAGAACCTGACAATAGCCTCTTATTTGTAAAATGTATGTTAGAAATAGGGATGGCAATGAATAGCGATTATACTATTCAAATATTCGGTCGGGAAGGTATTTGAATATTCGGTAGAATTCTATTAAAAACTCAAAATCACTTAAACTCTTATTAAAATTGCCAAACTAACTTAATTTCTGTTTTACGTGTAAACGTCATCTTCTTCAAATGATTATTCAGATTGATATTGTACCCGAATATGCTACGTTCAATTTGCATAGATTACACCTAGCAGTTTTCGTATTCTCAGAGCAATTCAAGCATTTCCAAACGTGTGACTGAGCGGGTGGCATTTTTGAGGACAAAATAATATTTTTTCCCAATATTCGAATACTGGAATAGTATTCGGATATTCGGACGTTCGATCGAATATTCGTTGCCATCCCTAGTTAGAAGATAAAATGTGTGTGCAGTCATATGCATGTACAGTCAAAGTGAAAATCTTCCTATGTGGTTAGTTGAAACAAACTATGATTCCATTTCAAAGTTTCTTAGTGTTTTCTTTAGTAGCCTACACATCATCTAGTGTGGGCCGTTGTCTGTTTTTTTGTTTTTGCGAAGCAAGTTTTAGCAACTTATATTAATCACTCTCGTTGCTCGGATGAAAGTGTATATGTGGTCATTCATGTGGGAGGAAACCGGAGTACCCGGAGAAAACCCAACTGTCCGATCTGGCGACCACCGTACCATCTCACATACTTCCCGGTCCGAGGATCGAAACTGGATGGCATTGGTGAGAAGCGAGCGCGCTAACCACTGCGCTAATCGGACAGCCTAATGTTGTTAAAACTTGTGGCCCAAATCATTTGTATTTTCATCCTATGTATTGTATCGTATGTATTGTATCGTATGTATTGTATCGTATGTATTGTATCGTATGTATTGTATCGTATGTATTGTATCGTATGTATTGTATCGTATGTACTATTGATTGATTTGCAATAAAATATGATTAAAAATTTATTTTTTTTAACAAATTACTAATAATAGTTTAGTTTATACAAATTTATTTTAGCTCGATTGCGAAACAAGTTATTTCAACTTATATAAATCACTCTCGAGACCTCATTCCTGATGAAACCCATCGCCACGAGGGAGAGAGAAGAGGCAACATGAAATTTAAATGCCTTGCCTAAGGGCACAATCGTAACGGCTCCAGTGGGGCTCGAACTTCGGACCTTTCGCACCTGAAGCTGCGCTATCACGACTTCCACTAATAGTTTATTTGTGGGCAGATCTTTAAAATTTTACTAAACATCTCAATAAATGATTGATTGAGTATATATTTTTGGGATGAGGGGACACACATTCCTGCCATTGACAATATTATTCCCCATCCTCTCGATAGAGATGTAGTCTTATTTCCTACATATGATTGTAATTTAATCCTCCATTTTGTCCGCCTTGTATACAACTTTAACCTATCATCACTGATTGTCACTGGTTCGAGCCCCGCTCACACCGTGTCTCTTTATATGAAAAAGTTGGCAGTTTCTTATGGAAATGAGTGCAACAAGTACTGGTTAACCGCTGGAGCCTGCCCAGGAAAGGTGTTGTTAGGTAAACTTCCCATCCTCAAATGGGTAACCGGTAGCGACGTTAAATAAAAACAATAAAAAATGGCATGCAATGCATGAGAAGTAAATTTCCTTACCACACCTTCATAGAGTTTACTGGGAATTATATTGGTTGCATACACCTGGTTGGTCTGATGTTTATTATGGTTTGTGTGGCTACTAATGATCAATCATTTGTATGTGAAATCGGTAACGGCGTTGAGAGGCACTTCTATGAGGTAATGGAGTACATTATATTCCATTCAAACATAAATAACGCCGACAGTGTCATTATTCGAGCCTATGTCCTTTACAACACAAATACGGTAGATGATATCGCCTCTAGTGGTAATAATATGAATTACGGCATTTCCCCGAACGGGAAGTGGATTATCAATAGAGCCAATATACTGCTTTGATACTTCACCCACAACTCTATTCTCTTTTTCTCTGCCACTGACCCACGCTTGATTGATTGTTCGATAAAATGAGAGGGCAGGGAATATAGACTGGAAAGCATGGACATATGGAAGCGGGATCTGTGTTGTCCTGCCTAATGATAGTAGTGTCGGTGTGCCAGTCTAGATAAAGAAATTGTCTACTTTTTTCAATTAGTTTATGCAAATTTATTTTAGCTCGATTGCGAATCAAGTTCTTACAACTTATATGTTGTATATATAATCATTCTCGAGACCTCATTCCTGATGGAGTCCATCGTCACGAGGGAGAGTGAAGAGGCAACGTGGAATTTAAATGCCCTGCCTAAGAACACAATAGTAACGGCTGCAGCTGGGCTCAAACTCTGCGCCTTTTGCACCTGAAGTGAACGCGCTACCAATACGCTATCACGACTTCGACTACATATTTAGATTCATGCTGTATGAAATGGAATGGTGGCATGAGCACATTTTATTCTAGAGAGATCAATTGTGCAACTATTTGCCTATTATTCAGCCACAGAGTAATGCAAGAAATGGAAATATTCTGTCTCCTATACACTACTTATACAGCACTTATGAGACCTTCAAACTAGGGAGATTGTTTTGCATTATTAAGTAAGTTTGTGATTCATGCAAATTCTCTGTATGTTGAAAAAATGAAAAACCTCTCCCTCAGTTGAAAATAGGGAGACAGTAAGCAGCTTAGGAAACAGTTAGGCAGCTTAGGAAGAAGTTAGGTAGCTTAGGAAGTAGTTAGGCAGCTTAGGAAGTAGTTAGGCAGCTTAGGAAGGAGTTAGGTAGCTTAGGAAGGAGTTAGGTAGCTTAGGAAGGAGTTAGGTAGCTTAGGAAGGAGTTAGGTAGCTTAGGAAGGAGTTAGGTAGCTTAGGAAGGAGTTAGGTAGCTTAGGAAGTAGTTAGGCAGCTTAGGAAGGAGTTAGGTAGCTTAGGAAGGAGTTAGGTAGCTTAGGAAGTAGTTAGGTAGCTTAGGAAGAAGTTAGGCAGCTTAAGAAGAAGTTAGGCAGCTTAGGGAGAAGTTAGGCAGCTTAGGAAGAAGTTAGGAAGAAGTTAGGCATCTTAGGAAGAAGTTAGGCAGCTTAGGAAGAAGTTAGGCAGCTTAAGAAGAAGTTAGGAAGAAGTTAGGAAGAAGTTAGGCATCTTAGGAAGAAGTTAGGCAGCTTAGGAAGAAGTTAGGCAGCTTAGGAAGAAGTTAGGAAGAAGTTAGGAAGAAGGTAGGCATCTTAGGAAGAAGTTAGGTAGCTCAGGAAGAAGTTAGGCAGCTTAGGAAGAAGTTAGGCATCTTAGGAAGAAGTTAGGTAGCTCAGGAAGAAGTTAGCAGCTTAGGAAGAAGTTAGGCAGCTTAGGAAGAAGTTAGGCAGCTTAGGGAGAAGTTAGGTAGCTTAGGAAGAAGTTAGGCAGCTTAGGAAGAAGTTAGGCAGCTTAGGAAGAGGTTAGGCAGCTTAGGAAGAAGTTAGGCAGCTTAGGAAGAAGTTAGGAAGAATTTAGGCATCTTAGGAAGAAGTTAGGTAGCTCAGGAAGAAGTTAGGCAGCTTAGGAAGAGGTTAGGCAGCTTAGAAAGAAGTTAGGCATCTTAGGAAGAAGTTATGTAGCTCAGGAAGAAGTTAGGCATCTTAGGAAGAAGTTATGTAGCTCAGGAAGAAGTTAGGCATCTTAGGAAGAAGTTATGTAGCTCAGGAAGAAGTTAGGCATCTTAGGAAGAAGTTATGTAGCTCAGGAAGAAGTTAGGCATCTTAGGAAGAAGTTATGTAGCTCAGGAAGAAGTTAGGCATCTTAGGAAGAAGTTATGTAGCTCAGGAAGAAGTTAGGCATCTTAGGAAGAAGTTATGTAGCTCAGGAAGAAGTTAGGCATCTTAGGAAGAAGTTATGTAGCTCAGGAAGAAGTTAGGCATCTTAGGAAGAAGTTATGTAGCTCAGGAAGAAGTTAGGCATCTTAGGAAGAAGTTATGTAGCTCAGGAAGAAGTTAGGCATCTTAGGAAGAAGTTATGTAGCTCAGGAAGAAGTTAGGCATCTTAGGAAGAAGTTATGTAGCTCAGGAAGAAGTTAGGCATCTTAGGAAGAAGTTATGTAGCTCAGGAAGAAGTTAGGCAGCACATGGAGAAATTAGGCAGCACAGGAGAAGAATGGAAGCTCATTGAAAAGTTAGGCAGATTAGAAAGATGTTCTGGTTCGAGCCCCGTGCAGGCCGTGTCTATTTATATAAAAACAGTTGGCAGTTTGTTACGGAGGTTGGGGCACTTAGTACTGGTTAACTGGAGCCTGCCCAGGAAAGGTATGATGTATATTTGATGATATGGCCACTTTGAGTATCGATCTTTTCACATTGAAAACTAACGCCATAAATTATAAATGACATTGTATTATATAATTAATGAAAATAAAAAATATTCTGTGTACTAAATAAAATACACTTCCACATTGTTTTATTTGGATGGTAGTTTTAATTCCAGTGAAGTCCGCTCCGTGGTAGAGTGGTTAAGGTCGCTGACTTGTATACCACTGTAACCTATCATCACTGATGGTCACGGGTTCGAGCCCCGCTCAGGCCGTGTCTCATTTATATGAAAAAGTTGGCAGTTTCTTACGGAGGTTGGTGCACCCAAGTACTGGTTAACCGATGGAGCCTGCCCAGGAAAGGTGTTGTTAGGTAAACTGCCCGCCGGCGATATAGCCCGAAATGGTGCTGATGCAGGCGTAAAACCCGAAATGTAAATATAACCATTCCAGTGAAGTAATTCATTCTTAGCACATTGTACTCCCATACATTCATTCCTAACCTGGGAACAGGCGTCGATATATTTTGCCTGGTCAGTCAAATAAATATATTTTAACACCGAGACTATTAATTGGGGCGTATTGAGCTTCTGATCATATCAACATTTGGCCAGAAGTTAAAAAGTGAAAAATCGACAGACTGGAACCCAAGCTAATTAATTCCAGACGCAGACACGTACTGTTGTATCTGATCTGGCTCTATGCTGATTGCAAAACTGAATACACACATTTCCAGCCACACGGTTATAGTGTTAAATTGATCCCACTTGGTATAAAGAAGCTAGTAGTACATTGTGTTTTTATCAACTGTTTTCTACAATGGAGTGGGTACTGGGGTATGTCTGTTTGGAATTTGGTAACCATCTCTGTGTATAGCAATCTTAGACTCAATTTGGTAACCATCTCTGTGTATAGCAATTTTAGACTCAATTTGTTATCATTTTGAAAAATACAGCAAAATTTGTCACAGTGCGCACTCGATGTTCTAGGAATTTAACATTGTCCATGGAGCAGCATGCTTCCAGACCACTACAGCACCATTTTTATCTTTGGTGCTACACATTCAAAACCGCTGGTTACGCCCCTGCTCTACTGAATTTCGTATGCATATTTCATGCAGTCTAGAACAACTAACATGTGTGTGTTTTACGTTTATTTATCATCGCTACCGGTTGCCCATATGAGCGATGCCTCCTGAAGAGATTAGTCATTTTAGATTGTTGGAGGATTGTGCAATGATACAGACAGAGACCCATTCCAGAGTCTCCTCTGGTTCTTTTACGTACATGCATGGTGTAAAGCACCGACACAAGACCTCGGTTTAAAGTCCCTCCTGAAAGACTGTTTTATTAGTGTCAGACCGAGGATCGAGCCTGCGATCCCTGGATTACCAGCGTGTTAGAGTAGAGTATAATATCAAACATAAAGGACTTTATTCTCGTCACATCAGGAGGATGTTACTTCGTCACTTGTTTATTCTTACCGTACTTACTCTCTTATAACACGGCATTATTATCACCAGCTAATTTGTATGTCCCGCCAGTTAAGAGTGTCACAGGTGGGACATACTTTACTTACTGAGGAAATTCATTAGTAGCTTGTAAATATGGTTAAACCTGTCTTAAGCAGCCAGCCAAGGGAATTACAGAAAGTGGCTGCTTAGTACAGGTGGTTGCTTAATAGAGGTCAAATGTATAACAAAACAACATTTTGGGAATCTGGAAACTGACTGCTTAATACAGGTTGGCTGCTTAATGGTTTGACTGTAACAAGTTTAATTAACACATGATAAGTACTCTTTTTCCTTCCTGGTAAAGCATTTTAATATGAATACCCCCCCCCCAAATGATTTAAAAACAATATTTTTCGAATACCTACTCATCTTAAATTGTGCGGGTGGCATTAAACCACGTAAACAATTGTTTAACAAATGGCCGAGATGAAATTACTGGGGAAAAACAATTCTGTGGGTGTGGGATTATTGATGCCGGGGACAACATTGCATACCAGATATCAGGGCAATCATACCAGCAGGCACGGACAGCTTTCAATGCCCTATCATTTAGACCCTGCTGTTTTTTCAACAGATATCCACCAAATATTTCACAATAAATGTTTTTTGGTCCGACATATTCATAGTTTGATGGAATAGAGCTCTATTCTAGACTACATATGTATTAGTAAAATCGATTACAATGGAATCATGAATGTACTAATGATGCACATTCACTATGAGCAGTATTATTATTGTTAATGTATTAAGAAATCATTGTAATCTATTTTGAATGTGGAATAAAAATAAATTAAAAACAAAAGTACATGTGCATGCGTATTCACCACCGTATGCACTTTATTAACATGCCAAACAGATTCCAGTGATCACATTTCCATCAGTCAGAAATTAGAATCTCTATCTCATTTAGACTTGTCGGGGGCGTAGTACACTGTATGTAGTACGTTCATCCTCGACAACAAGACTGATAATGCTTTCTGGAGTGTAGTACACTGTATGTAGTACATTGTACGTTCATCGTCGGCAACAAGACTGATAATGCTTTCTGGAGCGTAGTACACTGTATGTAGTATGTTAATCCTCGACAACAAGACTGATAATGCTTTCTGGAGCGTAGTACACTGTATGTAGTATGTTCATCCTCGGCAACAAGACTGATAATGCTTTCTGGAGCGTAGTACACTGTATGTAGTACGTTAATCCTCGGCAACAAGACTGATAATGCTTTCTGGAGCGTAGTACATTGTATGTAGTACGTTAATCCTCGGCAACAAGACTGATAATGCTTTCTGGAGCATAGTACACTGTATGTAGTACATTGTATGTAGTACGTTCATCCTCGGCAACAACACTGATAAAGCTTTCTGGAGCGTAGTACACTGTATGTAGTACGTTCATCCTCGGCAACAAGACTGATAATGCTTTCTGGAGCATAGTACACTGTATGTAATACATTGTATGTAGTACGTTCATCCTCGGCAACAACACTGATAATGCTTTCTGGAGCATAGTACACTGTATGTAGTACATTGTATGTAGTACGTTCATCCTCGGCAACAACACTGATAATGCTTTCTGGAGCGTAGTACACTGTATGTAGTACATTCATCCTCGGCAACAAGACTGATAATGCTTTCTGGAGCGTAGTACACTGTATGTAATACACTGTATGTAGTACGTTCATCCTCGGCAACAAGACTGATAATGCTTTCTGGAGCATAGTACACTGTATGTAATACATTGTATGTAGTACGTTCATCCTCGGCAACAAGACTGATAATGCTTTCTGGAGCGTAGTACACTGTATGTAATACGTTCATCCTCGGCAACAAGACTGATAATGCTTTCTGGAGCGTAGTACACTGTATGTAATACACTGTATGTAGTACGTTCATCCTCGGCAACAAGACTGATAATGCTTTCTGGAGCGTAGTACACTGTATGTAATACACTGTATGTAGTACGTTCATCCTCGGCAACAACACTGATAATGCTTTCTGGAGCGTAGTACACTGTATGTAATACACTGTATGTAGTACGTTCATCCTCGGCAACAACACTGATAATGCTTTCTGGAGCGTAGTACACTGTATGTAGTACGTTCATCCTCGGCAACAAGACTGATAAAGCTTTCTGGAGCGTAGTACACTGTATGTAGTACGTTCATCCTCGGCAACAAGACTGATAATGCTTTCTGGAGCGTAGTACACTGTATGTAATACACTGTATGTAGTACGTTCATCCTCGGCAACAACACTGATAATGCTTTCTGGAGCGTAGTACACTGTATGTAGTATACTGTATGTAGTACGTTCATCCTTGGCAACAACACTGATAATGCTTTCTGGAGCGTAGTACATGTATGTATGATAATGCTTTCTGGAGCGTAGTACACTGTATGTAGTATACTGTATGTAGTACGTTCATCCTTGGCAACAACACTGATAATGCTTTCTGGAGCGTAGTACATTGTATGTAATACACTGTATGTAGTACGTTCATCCTCGGCAACAACACTGATAATGCTTTCTGGAGCGTAGTACACTGTATATAGTACGTTAATCCTCGACAACAAGACTGATAATGCTTTCTGGAGCGTAGTACACTGTATGTAGTACGTTCATCCTCGGCAACAACACTGATAATGCTTTCTGGAGCGTAGTACACTGTATGTAGTACGTTAATCCTCGACAACAAGACTGATAATGCTTTCTGGAGCGTAGTACACTGTATGTAATACATTGTACGTTCATCGTCGGCAACAAGACTGATATGCTTTACCGACTTGTCACTAAAAACACCATTTCATATTCAAACATGTTAGCAGTAAAATCTATACACTGGTCACTTGCTATGCTATGATACAATACAGGCATACAATACAGGTAGTGTGGCAGACAATACAGGCATACAATACAGGCATACAATAATACAATACAGGCATACAATACAGGCAGTATATCTTGAAATAACAGAAGCCAAACAAAGGTTTCAATAATGAGACATGTCACATGGACACACTATAACAAGTGAGAACATTCTCTTCATTTTCTCTGCTTGTAATGAGTGATTACTCACTATATCCATGTTCTATGGTTTCCGTTGACAACTGTGATCAATGTAAAGGGATCTTGCTAAATGCTCCATGTAGGAGAGGAATTTATATAAGATTGTATTTATCATGTTTTCCAATCCTTTGTTATCTTCCTGCAACCTGTGTGTTTACAATTGTGTGTGTGTTTCACGTTTATCATCGTTACCGGTTGCCCATATCAGCGGTGCCTCCTGAAGAGATTAGTTATTTTAGATTTTGGCTACAGACAGACCCATTCCAGAGTCTCCTCTGGTTCTTTTACATGCACGGTGTGTTGGTGCTTTGGTGTAAAGCACCAACACGAGACCTCGGTTTATCGTCCTATCTGAAAGACTGTTGATTTTATTAGGGTCAGACGTGGGGATTGTTTACAATTTCCATGCATATATGCTCTTTGTACAAAAGATGAACAATAAATAAAGTTTAAACTAAAGGGACCATCGATATATATTATGATTGTCTCGATTGTACATATTTTGAACACCCTCCCATAATAGCCATATGTACCGTAACCGTCTATATATAGGTCACAATGGAGTATAAGATATAGTTAAAAACAGATGGTATGTAAGCTACATTCATGACAATAGGGTTTATTTAGTTACAAATTTGCTTGATTGCGAAACAAGTTCCTACAACTTTTATTAATCACTCTATGAGACCACATTACTGATGGAATTCATCGCCACAAGGGAGAGAGAGAGAGGTGGAAATGTGGAATGTAAATGCTTTGCATAAGGGTACACTTGGAACTGCTATAGCTGGGCGCAAATCCGGCCTTTCACATCTGAAGAGAACATGCTACAACTGCTATTACGACTTCCATTTATTTAGCATGTCCCGTAATTACATTGTGATATATGGAACTCTGTATCTCTCTCCACTCTCCTGGGCGGGTATCTAGCTTTCTGATAGTCAAAACCCTGCATGGGACCTAGACTTTAACCATTTCCTTCATAGAGATTTAGGTTAATACACTATTATATCTCCATATAAACGACAGCCATTTAGCTATCATGCAGTGGATAAGTAGTCACCATATCTATCCCACCCCCATACTGGGACTACATAGAGATTTAGGTTAATATACTATTAGATCTCCATACAAACGACAGCCATTTAGCTATCATGCAGTGGATAATTAGTCGCCATATCTATCCCACCTCCATAGATATTACTGGGACTACATAGAGATTTAAGTTAATATACTATTATATCTACATACAAACGACAGCCATTTAGCTATCATGCAGTGGATAAGTAGTCGCCATATCTATCTCACCTCAATAGATATTACTGGGACTACATAGAGATTTAGGTTAATATACTATTATATCTACATACAAACGACAGCCATTTAGCTATCATGCAGTGGATAAGTAGTCGCCATATCTATCTCACCTCAATAGATATTACTGGGACTACATAGAGATTTAGGTTAATATACTATTATATCTACATACAAACGACAGCCATTTAGCTATCATGCAGTGGATAAGTAGTCGCCATATCTATCCCACCTCCATAGATATTACTGGGACTACATAGAGATTTAGGTTAATATACTATTATATCTACATACAAACGACAGCCATTTAGCTATCATGCAGTGGATAATTAGTCGCCATATCTATCCCACCTCCATAGATATTACTGGGACTACATAGAGATTTAGGTTAATATACTATTATATCTACATACAAACGACAGCCATTTAGCTATCATGCAGTGGATAAGTAGTCGCCATATCTATCCCACCTCCATAGATATTACTGGGACTGCATAGAGATTTAGGTTAATATACTATTATATCTACATACAAACGACAGCCATTTAGCTATCATGCAGTGGATAAGTAGTCGCCATTACTGGGACTACATGAGATTCTGGCCTTTATTATGAACATTGGTTTGGCTACTACATTGTCAATGTATATTGTATTGGTAAAGGCGTCAAGAGGTGCTTCTATGGGGGAAAGGGTTATGCATGTTAATGAAGTGTGTGTTTTACGTTTATTTATCATCGCTACAGGTTGCCCATATGAGCGAGGCCTCCTGAAGAGATTAGTCATTTTAGATTTTTGGAGGATAGTGCAATGATACAGACAGAGACCCATTCCAGAGTTTTTTTGGTTCTTTTACGTTCACTGTGTAAAGCACCGACACGAGACCTCGGTTTAAAGTCCCATCTGAAAGACTGTTAATTTTATTAGGATCAGACAGGGGATCGAACCTGCGATCTCTGGATTACCAGTTGTGTATAATATTATGTATAATACCACATGCATATATGTATAATACCACATGCATATATGTATAATACCACATGCATATATGTATAATACCACATGTATGTATGTATAATACCACATGTATATATGTATAATACCACATGCATATATGTATAATACCACATGTATATATGTATAATACCACATGTATATATGTATAATACCACATGCATATATGTATAATACCACATGCATATATGTATAATAACACATGCATATATGTATAATAACACATGCATATATGTATAATACCACATGCATATATGTATAATACCACATGCATATAATGTATAATATCACATGCATATATGTATAATACCACATGCATATATGTATAATACCACATGCATATATGTATAATACCACATGCATATATGTATAATATCACATGCATATATGTATAATATCACATGTATGTATGTATGTATAATACCACATGCATATATGTATAATACCACATGCATATATGTATAATACCACATGCATATATGTATATATATATTCACTGAACGAAGATTATAAGTGAATGGTTTTTCCCACCAAAACCCTTAAAGCGAAACTACATCAGCGAAAATGCAAACTTCTGCATGATGTATTTTCCTATTATATGGTATATTTTATCCCCAAATATTTGCCTCAATACCGTAACTGAGTATTTCAACTAATAAACAAACGTCGTATACACGGTTTGTTGACAAAATAGAATAATGTAAATAGGGTTGATATCCATGCGTAATACAATGCGTGTATCCTGAATAACACGATTTATTGTACATATTTACGTTATATCTCACATGTGTGCATATGCATATTTATTTGTAGACTAATCTTAGTTAAATTATCTCTAAACGACATTACCTCGCATTTAGTATTGACTCCGATGACAAACAAACGTCAATTCAGGAGCATGGATGACCGTTATATGAAATTCTACTTTCAATTTTAAAAGTTTGTAGACCACAAAATCACTGTTTATTGATTCAATGTTAGTGTTCGAATGTAGTCAGTAGCAATGCATTTATACGTGATAAAATACATTTTATTTGCTTTTTGTGATGTAATGTCGCTTTAACCTTGGGAATGGAATAACTGTTATTGTCTCTGGAACAAGAGTGTACATGTACCTCACTTGCTAATTTAATGAGCAAATTAGAACATGGTTCTGGGATCAAAGGAATACCTATAATAGTGTGAGGTGGACTGGATAGTATGATAGACCATTAGGACATTTGTTGTGATTATCTATTTGAACTGGAAGATATCATCTGAGAGCATGTTTCCTCTTGCATGCATTTATGTGATGATTATAACAGAGCATCTCCAAATTGAATCTGGATGTGAACATCTATATATAGATCACCCTAGACACTATTAGGCATGTATTTAGGGCTACATATAGATCACACTAGACACTATTAGGCATGTATTTAGGGCTACATATAGATCACACTAGACACTATTAGGCATGTATTTAGGGCTACATATATATCACACTAGACACTATTAGGCATGTATTTAGGGCTACATATAGATCACACTAGACACTATTAGGCATGTATTTAGGGCTACATATAGATCACACTAGACACTATTAGGCATGTATTTAGGGCTACATGTACATATAGATCACCCTAGACACTATTAGTCATGTATTTAGGGCTACATGTACATATAGATCACACTAGACACTATTAGGCATGTATTTAGGGCTACATATAGATCACCCTAGACACTATTAGGCATGTATTTAGGGCTACATGTAGATCACACTAGACACTATTAGGCATGTATTTAGGGCTACATGTACATATAGATCACACTAGACACTATTAGTCATGTATTTAGGGTTACATGTACATATAGATCACACTAGACACTATTAGGCATGTATTTAGGGCTACATGTAGATCACACTAGACACTATTAGGCATGTATTTAGGGCTACATGTACATATAGATCACCCTAGACACTATTAGGCATGTATTTAGGGTTACATGTACATATAGATCACACTAGACACTATTAGGCATGTATTTAGGGTTACATGTACATATAGATCACACTAGACACTATTAGGCATGTATTTAGGGCTACATATAGATCACACTAGACACTATTAGGCATGTATTTAGGGCTACATATAGATCACACTAGACACTATTAGGCATGTATTTAGGGCTACATGTACATATAGATCACCCTAGACACTATTAGGCATGTATTTAGGGCTACATGTACATATAGATCACCCTAGACACTATTAGGCATGTATTTAGGGCTACATGTACATATAGATCACCCTAGACACTATTAGGCATGTATTTAGGGCTACATATATAGAGATCACACTAGACACTATTAGGCATGTATTTAGGGCTACATATAGATCACACTAGACACTATTAGGCATGTATTTAGGGCTACATATAGATCACACTAGACACTATTAGGCATGTATTTAGGGCTACATATAGATCACACTAGACACTATTAGGCATGTATTTAGGGCTACATGTACATATAGATCACCCTAGACACTATTAGGCATGTATTTAGGGCTACATGTACATATAGATCACCCTAGACACTATTAGGCATGTATTTAGGGCTACATGTACATATAGATCACCCTAGACACTATTAGGCATGTATTTAGGGCTACATATAGATCACACTAGACACTATTAGGCATGTATTTAGGGCTACATGTACATATAGATCACACTAGACACTATTAGGCATGTATTTAGGGCTACATATAGATCACACTAGACACTATTAGGCATGTATTTAGGGCTACATATAGATCACACTAGACACTATTAGGCATGTATTTAGGGCTACATGTACATATAGATCACCCTAGACACTATTAGGCATGTATTTAGGGTTACATGTACATATAGATCACACTAGACACTATTAGGCATGTATTTAGGGCTACATATAGATCACACTAGACACTATTAGGCATGTATTTAGGGCTACATATAGATCACACTAGACACTATTAGGCATGTATTTAGGGCTACATGTACATATAGATCACCCTAGACACTATTAGGCATGTATTTAGGGCTACATGTACATATAGATCACCCTAGACACTATTAGGCATGTATTTAGGGCTACATGTACATATAGATCACCCTAGACACTATTAGGCATGTATTTAGGGCTACATATAGATCACACTAGACACTATTAGGCATGTATTTAGGGCTACATATATATCACACTAGACACTATTAGGCATGTATTTAGGGCTACATATAGATCACACTAGACACTATTAGGCATGTATTTAGGGCTACATATAGATCACACTAGACACTATTAGGCATGTATTTAGGGCTACATATAGATCACACTAGACACTATTAGGCATGTATTTAGGGCTACACGTACATATAGATCACACTTAGACACTATTAGGCATGTATTTAGGGCTACATGTACATATAGATCACCCTAGACACTATTAGGCATGTATTTAGGGCTACATGTACATATAGATCACACTAGACACTATTAGGCATGTATTTAGGGCTACATGTACATATAGATCACACTAGACACTATTAGGCATGTATTTAGGGCTACATGTACATATAGATCACCCTAGACACTATTAGGCATGTATTTAGGGTTACATGTACATATAGATCACACTAGACACTATTAGGCATGTATTTAGGGCTACATGTACATATAGATCACCCTAGACACTATTAGGCATGTATTTAGGGCTACATATAGATCACACTAGACACTATTAGGCATGTATTTAGGGCTACATATAGATCACACTAGACACTATTAGGCATGTATTTAGGGCTACATGTAGATCACACTAGACACTATTGGGCATGTATTTAGGGCTACATGTACATATAGATCACCCTAGACACTATTAGGCATGTATTTAGGGCTACATGTACATATAGATCACACTAGACACTATTAGGCATGTATTTAGGGCTACATGTACATATAGATCACCCTAGACACTATTAGGCATGTATTTAGGGCTACATGTACATATAGATCACCCTAGACACTATTAGGCATGTATTTAGGGCTACATATAGATCACACTAGACACTATTAGGCATGTATTTAGGGCTACATGTACATATAGATCACCCTAGACACTATTAGGCATGTATTTAGGGCTACATGTACATATAGATCACACTAGACACTATTAGGCATGTATTTAGGGCTACATGTACATATAGATCACCCTAGACACTATTAGGCATGTATTTAGGGCTACATATAGATCACACTAGACACTATTAGGCATGTATTTAGGGCTACATATATATCACACTAGACACTATTAGGCATGTATTTAGGGCTACATATAGATCACACTAGACACTATTAGGCATGTATTTAGGGCTACATATAGATCACACTAGACACTATTAGGCATGTATTTAGGGCTACATATACATCACACTAGACTATTAGTCATGTATTTAGGGTTGCATATAGATCACACTAGACTATTAGTCATGAATTTAGGGTTGCATATGGGGGAAAATGAATGGCAACAAGAGAATTTGTAATGTTATAGATCATGATTAGTCTTTGATCAATCCGGTTACGGTGTCTCCAATGTAAGGATGATAGATAGCATGATGGCTGTGTGTTATCTCTGTGCAGGCTAGAGGGCAATGTAATAGACAGATGTTTCATTCAATTGCATTAGAATTCTAATGAAATTCTAGGACTTTACAACACAATTCTAATGAAATTCCATGACTTTACACACAATTATAAGAAATTCCATGACTTTACGACACAATTATAATAAATTCCATGACTTTACGACACAATTCTAATGAAATTCCATGACTTTATGACACAATTATAAGAAATTCCATGACTTTACGGCACAATTCTAATGAAATTCCATGACTTTACGGCACAATTCTAATGAAATTCCATGACTTTACGACACAATTATAAGAAATTCCATGACTTTATGGCACAATTCTAATGAAATTCCATGACTTTATGACACAATTCTAATGAAATTCCATGGCGTTACGACACAATTATAAGAAATTCCATGACTTTACGACACAATTCTAATGAAATTCCATGACTTTACGACACAATTCTAATGAAATTCCATGGCTTTACGACACAATTCTAATGAAATTCCATGACTTTACGGCACAATTCTAATGAAATTCCATGACTTTATGACACAATTCTAATGAAATTCCATGACTTTACGACACAATTCTAATGAAATTCCATGACTTTATGACACAATTCTAATGAAATTCCATGACTTTACGACACAATTCTAATGAAATTCCATGGCTTTACGACACCATTCTAATGAAATTCCATGACTTTACGACACCATTCTAATGAAATTCCATGACTTTACGACACAATTCTAATGAAATTCCATGACTTTACGACATAATTCTAATGAAATTCCATGACTTTGCGACACAATTCTAATGAAATTCCATGACTTTATGACATGATTCTAATGAAATTCCATGACTTTACGACACCATTCTAATGAAATTCCATGACTTTATGACACAATTCTAATGAAATTACATGACTTTACGACATAATTCTAATGAAATTCCATGACTTTGCGACACAATTCTAATGAAATTCCATGACTTTATGACATGATTCTAATGAAATTCCATGACTTTACGACACCATTCTAATGAAATTCCATGACTTTATGACACAATTCTAATGAAATTCCATGACTTTACGACATAATTCTAATGAAATTCCATGACTTTGCGACACAAGACTTTATGACATGATTCTAATGAAATTCCATGACTTTACGACACAATTCTATGACATATTTCCAGAGTTTTCACAAATAAGAAATACTAATTAATGAATTGTCATCTGCTATAATTATTTGAACTATTTATAGCATTTAATTTACCCAGCATGCAAACTTAGGTTATTTCCCAATATGCAGTTTATACAATGCATATTATTATAATTAATACACATATCAATTGACAGGAAAAGAATTAGGATGAATGATAGTATTATACCAGACTTTAAACATAATATTCTGCTAGAAGCACCTTAGGATAAAAATTATCAGAGTTTAAACATAATATTCTGCTAGAAGCACCTTAGGATAAAAATTATCAGAGTTTAAACATAATATTCTGCTAGAAGCACCTTAGGATAAAAATTATCAGAGTTTAAACATAATATTCTGCTAGAAGCACCTTAGGATAAAAATTACCAGAGTTTAAACATAATATTCTGCTAGAAGCACCTTAGGATAAAAATTATCAGAGTTTAAACATAATATTCTGCTAGAAGCACCTTAGGACACAAATTACCAGAGTTTAAACATAATATTCTGCTAGAAGCACCTTAGGACAAAAATTACCAGAGTTTAAACATAATATTCTGCTAGAAGCACCTTAGGACACAAATTACCAGAGTTTAAACATAATATTCTGCTAGAAGCACCTTAGGACAAAATTATCAGAGTTTAAACATAATATTTTGCTAGAAGCACCTTAGGACAAAATTACCAGAGTTTAAACATAATATTCTGCTAGAAGCACCTTAGGACAAAAAATTTTAATTGATAATTGCGTGTGGCTCTTCCTGGAAATCCACCCATGCCTGAAATACCAATTAAAGCCAGGAAGTGGCTATCAAGGTGATACTGTGGTTCACCAGTCTGCCTATAACCAATGAATTGATCTGTTCATCTTACGATTCTTCTGAGTATTGTGGTCATACACAGCTGTCCGCGTAATAGTAATCCAGAAATATAACACAAGTAGATTGCCTAAGAGCACAAAAGCTTTCAAGTGCCACATGTGCCCCAGCATAGGTACGTGCACGAAATGTACAGATGTACCAAACAACTAAATCATAGACAATTAGCTGTCCGATTAGCAAAGTGGTTAGCACGCTCGCACTACCAATGTAACCCGGGTTTGATCCTCGAACCAGGAAGTATGAGATCGTACTGTGGTCGCCAGATCGGACAGGTGGGTTTTCTCCAGGGTAGTCCGGTTTCCTCCCACACAAATGACTATATACATGCTTTCATCCGAGCCAAAGAGAATGTTTAATGCAAGTTGTTGAAGCTTAAAAGTTGTAAAATAAATATAAAGTTTATGTTGTCTAAAGCTAGACAGTCTCATAAATAATGTAATAGAAGGTTATAAGCACAGCTGTAAGACACTTACATAGGGCCTACTGTATGTTTCACTTGAGAGCTTTCACAACAAGTAGTGTACACAAAAAACATATTTACACCATGCAGGAAGATTCTAATTGAAAATGCAGGTATATCTATGTTCATTTTCTCTCTCGTATTGATTAGCAGCCGGTATATCTCTCTCTGATGTGCACACATTTAATGTCAATGTCTAGGGACATGTACCTGGATTTAACTACATCCGATTTGGAGCTCAGCTTTATGTGACGTGTCTGTACAGTGTACGGAGATACCTCGGATTTAACATTAACATTTTGAGTTCGGAGCTCGGCTTTATGTGACGTGTCTGTACAGTGTACGGAGATACCTCGGATTTAACATTAACATTTTGAGTTCGGAGCTCGGCTTTATGTGACGTGTCTGTACAGTGTACGGAGATACCTCGGATTTAACATTAACATTTTGAGTTCGGAGCTCGGCTTTATGGGAAGTGTCTGTACAGTGTACGGAGATACCTCGGATTTAACATTAACATTTTTAGTTCGGAGCTCGGCTTTATGGGAAGTGTCTGTACAGTGTACGGAGATACCTCGGATTTAACATTAACATTTTGAGTTCAGAGCTCGGCTTTATGGGAAGTGTCTGTACAGTGTACGGAGATACCTCGGATTTAACATTAACATTTTGAGTTCAGAGCTCGGCTTTATGGGAAGTGTCTGTACAGTCTACAGTGATACCCTGGAATTAACATTTACAGTTTGAGTTCGCTTCACTCGGCTATCTGGAATTTTGTATGGTATGGGAATACTCGGCACTGGTATTGCTGTGATTTTGGGTTGTAGATTATGAATGCACTGTATTTGAGAGTGCTGTTTCTGTCACATACAACACTTTGGGACTAAGCTAGACCTTCAAAGTAAGGAAAGGTTGTATGATACTGATATGCATGGTAGAAGATTAAGGTATACAAGGGAGAAGTCTAAGGTGTACAAGGGAGAAGTTTTAAGTTATACAAGGGAGAAGTTGTATGGTATACAAGGGAGAAGATTAAGGTGTACAAGGGAGAAGTTTAAGGTGTACAAGGGAGAGGTTTAAGGTGTACAAGGGAGAGGTTAAAGGTGTACAAGGGAGAGGTTTAAGGTGTACAAGGGAGAGGTTTAAGGTGTACAAGGGATAGGTTTAAGGTGTACAAGGGAGAGGTTTAAGGTGTACAAGGGAGAGGTTTAAGGTGTACAAGGGAGAGGTTTAAGGTGTACAAGGGAGAGGTTTAAGGTGTACAAGGGAGAGGTTTAAGGTGTACAAGGGAGATGTTGTATGGTATGCATGGTAGAGGTTTAAGGTATACAAGGGAGAGGTTTAAGGTGTACAAGGGAGAGGTTTAAGGTGTACAAGGGAGATGTTATATGGTATGCATGGTATAGGTTTAAGGTGTACAAGGGAGAGGTTTAAGGTGTACAAGGAAGAAGTTTAAGGTGTACAGCAGAGATGTTTATCGTATACAAGGGAGAGGTTTAAGGTGTTCAAGGGAGAAGTTTAAGGTGTACAAGGGAGAGGTTTATGGTGTACAAGGGAGAAGTTTAAGGTGTACAAGGGAGAAGTTTAAGGTGTACAAGGGAGAGGTTTATGGTGTACAAGGGAGAGGTTTAAGGTGTACAAGGGAGAGGTTTAAGGTGTACAAGGGAGAGGTTTAAGGTGTACAAGGGAGAGGTTTAAGGTGTACAAGGGAGAAGTTTAAGGTGTACAAGGGAGAGGTTTAAGGTGTACAAGGGAGAGGTTTAAGGTGTACAAGGGAGAGGTTTAAGGTGTACAAGGGAGAGGTTTAAGGTGTACAAGGGAGAGGTTTAAGGTGTACAAGGGGAGTTTAAGGTGTACAAGGGAGAGGTTTAAGGTGTACAAGGGAGAGGTTTAAGGTGTACAAGGGAGAAGTTTAAGGTGTACAAGGGAGAGGTTTAAGGTGTACAAGGGAGAGGTTTAAGGTGTACAAGGGAGAAGTTTAAGGTGTACAAGGGAGAGGTTTAAGGTGTACAAGGGAGAGGTTTAAGGTGTACAAGGGAGAGGTTTAAGGTGTACAAGGGAGAGGTTTAAGGTGTACAAGGGAGAGGTTGGTGTTGGTGGGGGGGTTTTGGTGTACAAGGGAGAGGTTTAAGGTGTACAAGGGAGAGGTTTATGGTGTACAAGGGAGATGTTTAAGGTGTACAAGGGAGAGGTTTAAGGTGTACAAGGGAGAGGTTTAAGGTGTACAAGGGAGAGGTTTAAGGTGTACAAGGGAGAGGTTTAAGGTGTACAAGGGAGAAGTTTAAGGTGTACAAGGGAGAGGTTTAAGGTGTACAAGGGAGAGTTTAAGGTGTAAAGGGAGAGGTTTAAGGTGTACAAGGGAGAGGTTTAAGGTGTACAAGGGAGAGGTTAAGGTGTACAAGGGAGAGGTTTAAGGTGTACAAGGGAGAGGTTTAAGGTGTACAAGGGAGAGGTTTAAGGTGTACAAGGGAGAGGTTTAAGGTGTACAAGGGAGAGGTTTAAGGTGTACAAGGGAGAGGTTTAAGGTGTACAAGGGAGAAGTTTAAGGAGTACAAGGGAGAGGTTTAAGGTGTACAAGGGAGAAGTGGTATGATATGATATAACGAATATAGGATCTTACACTCATGGTGATGTAATACCACGTTTTATGAAACAAGTTTTGGAATTTTGCTATTAAGCTAACTCTGATAGCAACATTCCAAATATGCTAATATTTATTACATTACCATATAGCGCTAATTTTAATACAGTCAAACCTGTCTTAAGCAGCCAGCCAAGGAAATCACAGAAAGTGGCTGCTTAGCACATGTGGCTGCTTAATAGAGGTCAAATGTGTAATAAAACAACATATTTGGAATCTGGAAACTGGCTGCTTAATACAGGTTGGCTGCTTAATATAGGTGACCACTAACACAGGTTTAACTGTAATATTTTTGCACAAAATAATGTTACTACTTTCAATTTGTTGCCATCAGCGAAATTGTCATGACGTCACTACATTATTATGACGTCACTACACAAAGCAGTGTTATATTCATGTTTTAAACAGCGATAGAGTTACATCTAATTTTATCATCATGTCTTATTGTTAACCAATTCATCTAGAAATATGCATAATTTAAATTAATTATATATAAATTATAAAGATTATTCTCTCAACCAATCAGAATCCTTCCTGGTGTTATCACACGTGTGTAGATATAAGAAAATATGTGATGGTTCTGTTACACTGAATACAAGCAAAGTTATGTGATGACAGCTCTTTTTATCCCAGGTTGCGGTTGTTATCAGCCTTATATATTACTTCCATTGCAGGGAAGTTACCAGACCTGTTGATTGAGGAGGAGCGAGGTCACACATTTGCCTTCAAGTCTCTGGAACGGTCCCAGTCTGAGGCCACACTGCTGCCGGATAAGCGAACCCAGCACCACAGATCAGTGAGTTCACAGGACAGCACAGATAGTTTGGATCTTCATAATATTTCTGAGTGCTCAAAGGTCTATTTTGATCTCTCCAAGGGCGAAACGTTCGAAGAACACACTGGGAAAAATCTGTATTTCGCACCTTCAAGGTCAAATTCTGGTAGATTTTTAGAAACAATACATCAGAATGAAGAGCTGCATGTAGATGAACTGACCTTGAACTATAGAAGTCAAAGGTCAATTTCTGTTGGAAGTACTTCCAGTATGGACAGTATGGATGGTCGTGTGTTTCGGTCCGAGAACGATGGGAGCATAGAGGGTATAAATATCCAGTCAACTTTTGAAGCACTTTCAATATCACTGAAAGACAACATCGAAAGATTAAAGACTTGTCTTGAGGATAGTGAACAAGTTGCAGTACTTAATGAAATCAATAATTTGATCGAACAAGCTTGGGCAATACCTGCTATGGGAAGGGATTTAGCATACGGACTAAGTGCGATTATTCATCAAGAGAAAGCTTTAGACATTGTATTGAAATTTTGTTCTACTGGTTCAAAAGCTTTGTTGGTGGCAGCGGTGCGAGTCCTGGAACAAGTATTAACCACGGAGAATAGGGAATATGTGGCAGCAACTGGTCTAGAACCGCTCGTCTCCATGTGCTTAAAATATAAAGAAGATCGCGAAAATGCTCATATGATGACAGGCATTCTGGAGAGCATGTTTAAAACTTCAGAGGACACCTGTCAGAGATTAATTGACCTTGGAGGGTTAGAGGTCATTCTGTTTTGGTGCCGAGGGCAGGACCGATTGACATTAAGACATTGCGCAATAGCACTAGCCAACCTTTCTCTGTACGGAGGACCGGAGAACCACAGTCGAATGGTCAACCTTAAAGTTCCTGAATGGTTGTTTCCCTTGGCCTTTAATAAAGATGATATAGTGCGATATTACGCTTGTTTAGCTATATCTGTTTTAGTTGCTAACAAATTTGACAAAAAAATTGAAACTGCGGTACTTAATTCGGGGACGTTGGATCTCGTTTTGCCGTTTATTACGAGCCACACACCAATGGAGTTTGCTCAGATGGACTTATGGCATCGTCATGGAAGGTCACGTGACTGGTTAGAGAGGCTAGTTCCTATTTTAACTAGCAAGAGACGGGAACCGCAGGCTCTTGCTGCATTCCATTTTGCAATGGAAGCTGGGATTAAATCGGAGCAAGGAAGGAAAAAGGTATACTAAAATTTATCATACTATCTAAAACCTGGTATTATTATGTGAATTAAATGAGACATACTCCTGGGGGAGTACAGAGCCTGTATATCCGCGTATATGTGAGTGTACAATGTATGTAGCCTGTATCTCAGTGTATATGGGAGTGTACAATGTATGTAGCCTGTATCTCAGCATATATGTGAGTGTACAATGTATGTAGCCTGTATCTCAGTGTATATGGGAGTGTACAATGTATGTAGCCTGTATCTCAGTGTATATGGGAGTGTACAATGTATGTAGCCTGTATCTCGGTGTATATGGGAGTGTACAATGTATGTAGCCTGTATCTCAGCATATATGGGAGTGTACAATGTATGTAGCCTGTATCTCAGTGTATATGGGAGTGTACAATGTATGTAGCCTGTATCTCAGTGTATATGGGAGTGTACAATGTATGTAGCCTGTATCTCAGTGTATATGGGAGTGTACAATGTATGTAGCCTGTATCTCGGTGTATATGGGAGTGTACAATGTATGTAGCCTGTATCTCAGTGTATATGGGAGTGTACAATGTATGTAGCCTGTATCTCAGTGTATATGGGAGTGTACAATGTATGTAGCCTGTATCTCAGTGTATATGGGAGTGTACATTGTATGTAGCCTGTATCTCAGTGTATATGGGAGTGTACATTGTATGTAGCCTGTATCTCAGTGTATATGGGAGTGTACAATGTATGTAGCCTGTATCTCAGTGTATATGGGAGTGTACAATGTATGTAGCCTGTATCTCAGCATATATGTGAGTGTACAATGTATGTAGCCTGTATCTCAGTGTATATGGGAGTGTACATTGTATGTAGCCTGTATCTCAGTGTATATGGGAGTGTACATTGTATGTAGCCTGTATCTCAGTGTATATGGGAGTGTACATTGTATGTAGCCTGTATGTCCATGTATATGGCAGCGTACATGTACAGAGCCAGTATATGGATCCTGTATATCCGTGTGTATGAAGGTTTTATTTCCAACTGTACACATCTGTATAGTAAGTGTTCTATGTATTAATTTGTACACTCGCATACGTTGTATCGTATTATACCGGTACGGTGAATACCCCTTACCCACATAAATACTCACGCCTCTTCATGCCATTAAGAATACTACATATACAGTGTGGCATGGTCCAGTGGGCATCGGATCTGGAATCGATCATCACGGGTTCGATACTCGATCAGGCCACGTATGTAATGTCATTGAGGCACCTCACACACATTGCTTAGTACTGGTTAACCACTTAAGTCGGCTAAGCTTGCCCAGGAAAACTTGTCTACGTCCCTGCAAGAGGCTTGACATTAATGGAACATACATACATAATTAGCCTGGGTTCCAGCCTGTCGATTTTTCACCAATTTACTTCTGGCAAAATGACAGTTGATATTATCGGACTCTCAGTACGGCCCAATTAATGATCTCGGTATTAAAATATATTTATATGACTCACCAGGTAAAATATATCAATGCCTGTTCCCAGGCTATATCATAATGTACTCAACCCGTAAACATTCCCAATAATCTCCCTGGTGGTGGGGTAGATACGCTGACCGTATCCACTGGAGGAACAGTAACATGCCTATGTCTCTATAAAAGAAATGGATAATTTGGTAGCCTATGTCTCTATGAAAGAAATGGATAATTTGGTAGCCTATGTCTCTATGAAAGAAATGGATAACTTGGTAGCCTATGTCTCTATGAAAGAAATGGATAATTTGGTAGCCTATGTCTCTATGAAAGAAATGGATAATTTGGTAGCCTATGTCTCTATGAAAGAAATGGATAATTTGGTAGCCTATGTCTCTATGAAAGAAATGGATAATTTGGTAGCCTATGTCTCTATGAAAAAAATGGATAATTTGGTAGCCTCTGTCTCTATGAAAGAAATGGATAATTTAGTAGCCTATGTCTCTATGAAAGAAATGGATAATTTGGTAGCCTATGTCTCTATGAAAGAAATGGATAATTTGGTAGCCTATGTCTCTATGAAAGAAATGGATAATTTGGTAGCCTATGTCTCTATGAAAGAAATGGATAATTTGGTAGCCTATGTCTCTATGAAAGAAATGGATAATTTGGTAGCCTATGTCTCTATGAAAGAAATGGATAATTTGGTAGCCTATGTCTCTATGAAAAAATGGATAATTTGGTAGCCTCTGTCTCTATGAAAGAAATGGATAATTTAGTAGCCTATGTCTCTATGAAAGAAATGGATAACTTGGTAGCCTATGTCTCTATGAAAGAAATGGATAATTTGGTAGCCTATGTCTCTATGAAAGAAATGGATAACTTGGTAGCCTATGTCTCTATGAAAGAAATGGATAATTTGGTAGCCTATGTCTCTATGAAAGAAATGGATAATTTGGTAGCCTATGTCTCTATGAAAGAAATGGATAATTTGGTAGCCTATGTCTCTATGAAAAAAATGGATAATTTGGTAGCCTCTGTCTATATGAAAGAAATGGATAATTTAGTAGCCTATGTCTCTATGAAAGAAATGGATAATTTGGTAGCCTATGTCTCTATGAAAGAAATGGATAATTTGGTAGCCTATGTCTCTATGAAAGAAATGGATAATTTGGTAGCCTATGTCTCTATGAATAAAATGGATAATTTGGTAGCCTCTGTCTCTATGAAAGAAATGGATAATTTGGTAGCCTATGTCTCTATGAAAGAAATGGATAATTTGGTAGCCTATGTCTCTATGAAAGAAATGGATACTTTGGTAGCCTATGTCTCTATGAAAAAAATGGATAATTTGGTAGCCTCTGTCTCTATGAAAGAAATGGATAATTTAGTAGCCTCTGTCTCTATGAAAGAAATGGATAATTTAGTAGCCTATGTCTCTATGAAAGAAATGGATAACTTGGTAGCCTATGTCTCTATGAAAGAAATGGATAATTTGGTAGCCTATGTCTCTATGAAAGAAATGGATAATTTGGTAGCCTATGTCTCTATGAAAGAAATGGATAATTTGATAGCCTATGTCTCTATGAAAGAAATGGATAACTTGGTAGCCTATGTCTCTATGAAAGAAATGGATAATTTGGTAGCCTATGTCTCTATGAAAGAAATGGATAATTTGGTAGCCTATGTCTCTATGAAAGAAATGGATAATTTGGTAGCCTATGTCTCTATGAATAAAATGGATAATTTGGTAGCCTCTGTCTCTATGAAAGAAATGGATAATTTAGTAGCCTATGTCTCTATGAAAGAAATGGATAATTTGGTAGCCTATGTCTCTATGAAAGAAATGGATAACTTGGTAGCCTATGTCTCTATGAAAGAAATGGATAATTTGATAGCCTATGTCTCTATGAAAGAAATGGATAATTTGGTAGCCTATGTCTCTATGAAAGAAATGGATAATTTGGTAGCCTATGTCTCTATGAAAGAAATGGATAATTTGGTAGCCTATGTCTCTATGAAAGAAATGGATAATTTGGTAGCCTATGTCTCTATGAAAAAATGGATAATTTGGTAGCCTCTGTCTCTATGAAAGAAATGGATAATTTAGTAGCCTATGTCTCTATGAAAGAAATGGATAACTTGGTAGCCTATGTCTCTATGAAAGAAATGGATAATTTGGTAGCCTATGTCTCTATGAAAGAAATGGATAATTTGGTAGCCTATGTCTCTATGAAAGAAATGGATAATTTGGTAGCCTATGTCTCTATGAAAGAAATGGATAATTGGTAGCCTATGTCTCTATGAAAGAAATGGATAATTTGGTAGCCTATGTCTCTATGAAAAAAATGGATAATTTGGTAGCCTCTGTCTCTATGAAAGAAATGGATAATTTAGTAGCCTCTGTCTCTATGAAAGAAATGGATAATTTAGTAGCCTATGTCTCTATGAAAGAAATGGATAATTTGGTAGCCTATGTCTCTATGAAAGAAATGGATAATTTGGTAGCCTATGTCTCTATGAATAAAATGGATAATTTGGTAGCCTCTGTCTCTATGAAAGAAATGGATAATTTGGTAGCCTATGTCTCTATGAAAGAAATGGATAATTTGGTAGCCTATGTCTCTATGAAAGAAATGGATAATTTGGTAGCCTATGTCTCTATGAAAAAAATGGATAATTTGGTAGCCTCTGTCTCTATGAAAGAAATGGATAATTTAGTAGCCTCTGTCTCTATGAAAGAAATGGATAATTTAGTAGCCTATGTCTCTATGAAAGAAATGGATAACTTGGTAGCCTATGTCTCTATGAAAGAAATGGATAATTTGGTAGCCTATGTCTCTATGAAAGAAATGGATAATTTGGTAGCCTATGTCTCTATGAAAGAAATGGATAATTTGATAGCCTATGTCTCTATGAAAGAAATGGATAATTTGGTAGCCTATGTCTCTATGAAAAAAATGGATAATTTGGTAGCCTCTGTCTCTATGAAAGAAATGGATAATTTAGTAGCCTCTGTCTCTATGAAAGAAATGGATAATTTAGTAGCCTATGTCTCTATGAAAGAAATGGATAATTTGGTAGCCTATGTCTCTATGAAAGAAATGGATAATTTGGTAGCCTATGTCTCTATGAAAGAAATGGATAATTTGGTAGCCTATGTCTCTATGAATAAAATGGATAATTTGGTAGCCTATGTCTCTATGAAAGAAATGGATAATTTGGTAGCCTATGTCTCTATGAAAGAAATGGATAATTTGGTAGCCTATGTCTCTATGAAAGAAATGGATAATTTGGTAGCCTATGTCTCTATGAAAAAAATGGATAATTTGGTAGCCTCTGTCTCTATGAAAGAAATGGATAATTTAGTAGCCTCTGTCTCTATGAAAGAAATGGATAATTTAGTAGCCTATGTCTCTATGAAAGAAATGGATAACTTGGTAGCCTATGTCTCTATGAAAGAAATGGATAATTTGGTAGCCTATGTCTCTATGAAAGAAATGGATAATTTGGTAGCCTATGTCTCTATGAAAGAAATGGATAATTTGGTAGCCTATGTCTCTATGAAAGAAATGGATAATTTGGTAGCCTATGTCTCTATGAAAGAAATGGATAATTTGGTAGCCTATGTCTCTATGAAAGAAATGGATAATTTGGTAGCCTATGTCTCTATGAAAGAAATGGATAATTTGGTAGCCTATGTCTCTATGAAAGAAATGGATAATTTGGTAGCCTATGTCTCTATGAAAGAAATGGATAATTTGGTAGCCTATGTCTCTATGAAAAAATGGATAATTTGGTAGCCTCTGTCTCTATGAAAGAAATGGATAATTTAGTAGCCTATGTCTCTATGAAAGAAATGGATAACTTGGTAGCCTATGTCTCTATGAAAGAAATGGATAATTTGGTAGCCTATGTCTCTATGAAAGAAATGGATAATTTGGTAGCCTATGTCTCTATGAAAGAAATGGATAATTTGGTAGCCTATGTCTCTATGAAAGAAATGGATAATTTGGTAGCCTATGTCTCTATGAAAGAAATGGATAATTTGGTAGCCTATGTCTCTATGAAAAAAATGGATAATTTGTAGCCTCTGTCTCTATGAAAAAATGGATAATTTGGTAGCCTCTGTCTCTATGAAAGAAATGGATAATTTAGTAGCCTCTGTCTCTATGAAAGAAATGGATAATTTGGTAGCCTATGTCTCTATGAAAGAAATGGATAATTTGGTAGCCTATGTCTCTATGAAAGAAATGGATAATTTGGTAGCCTATGTCTCTATGAAAAATGGATAATTTGGTAGCCTCTGTCTCTATGAAAGAAATGGATAATTTGGTAGCCTATGTCTCTATGAAAGAAATGGATAATTTGGTAGCCTATGTCTCTATGAAAGAAATGGATACTTTGGTAGCCTATGTCTCTATGAAAAAAATGGATAATTTGGTAGCCTCTGTCTCTATGAAAGAAATGGATAATTTAGTAGCCTCTGTCTCTATGAAAGAAATGGATAATTTAGTAGCCTATGTCTCTATGAAAGAAATGGATAACTTGGTAGCCTATGTCTCTATGAAAGAAATGGATAATTTGGTAGCCTATGTCTCTATGAAAGAAATGGATAATTTGGTAGCCTATGTCTCTATGAAAGAAATGGATAATTTGGTAGCCTATGTCTCTATGAAAGAAATGGATAATTTGGTAGCCTATGTCTCTATGAAAAAAATGGATAATTTGGTAGCCTCTGTCTCTATGAAAGAAATGGATAATTTAGTAGCCTATGTCTCTATGAAAGAAATGGATAATTTGGTAGCCTATGTCTCTATGAAAGAAATGGATAATTTGGTAGCCTATGTCTCTATGAAAGAAATGGATAATTTGGTAGCCTATGTCTCTATGAATAAAATGGATAATTTGGTAGCCTCTGTCTCTATGAAAGAAATGGATAATTTGGTAGCCTATGTCTATATGAAAGAAATGGATAATTTGGTAGCCTATGTCTCTATGAAAGAAATGGATAATTTGGTAGCCTATGTCTCTATGAAAGAAATGGATAATTTGGTAGCCTATGTCTCTATGAATAAAATGGATAATTTGGTAGCCTCTGTCTCTATGAAAGAAATGGATAATTTAGTAGCCTCTGTCTCTATGAAAGAAATGGATAATTTAGTAGCCTATGTCTCTATGAAAGAAATGGATAACTTGGTAGCCTATGTCTCTATGAAAGAAATGGATAATTTGGTAGCCTATGTCTCTATGAAAGAAATGGATAATTTGGTAGCCTATGTCTCTA
>CM026403.1:15614831-15658732 GCA_014843695.1 Archivesica marissinica | reverse complement strand
CTCTATGAAAAAATGGATAATTTGGTAGCCTATGTCTCTATGAAAGAAATGGATAATTTGGTAGCCTATGTCTCTATGAAAGAAATGGATAATTTGGTAGCCTATGTCTCTATGAAAGAAATGGATAATTTGGTAGCCTATGTCTCTATGAAAGAAATGGATAATTTGGTAGCCTATGTCTCTATGAAAGAAATGGATAATTTGGTAGCCTATGTCTCTATGAAAGAAATGGATAATTTGGTAGCCTATGTCTCTATGAAAGAAATGGATAATTTGGTAGCCTATGTCTCTATGAAAGAAATGGATAATTTGGTAGCCTATGTCTCTATGAAAGAAATGGATAATTTGGTAGCCTATGTCTCTATGAAAGAAATGGATAATTTGGTAGCCTCTGTCTCTATGAAAGAAATGGATAATTTAGTAGCCTATGTCTCTATGAAAGAAATGGATAACTTGGTAGCCTATGTCTCTATGAAAGAAATGGATAATTTGGTAGCCTATGTCTCTATGAAAGAAATGGATAATTTGGTAGCCTATGTCTCTATGAAAGAAATGGATAATTTGGTAGCCTATGTCTCTATGAAAGAAATGGATAATTTGGTAGCCTATGTCTCTATGAAAGAAATGGATAATTTGGTAGCCTATGTCTCTATGAAAGAAATGGATAATTTGGTAGCCTATGTCTCTATGAAAGAAATGGATAATTTGGTAGCCTATGTCTCTATGAAAGAAATGGATAATTGGTAGCCTATGTCTCTATGAAAGAAATGGATAATTTGGTAGCCTATGTCTCTATGAAAGAAATGGATAATTTGGTAGCCTATGTCTCTATGAATAAAATGGATAATTTGGTAGCCTCTGTCTCTATGAAAGAAATGGATAATTTGGTAGCCTATGTCTCTATGAAAGAAATGGATAATTTGGTAGCCTATGTCTCTATGAAAGAAATGGATAATTTGGTAGCCTATGTCTCTATGAAAAAAATGGATAATTTGGTAGCCTCTGTCTCTATGAAAGAAATGGATAATTTAGTAGCCTCTGTCTCTATGAAAGAAATGGATAATTTAGTAGCCTATGTCTCTATGAAAGAAATGGATAATTTGGTAGCCTATGTCTCTATGAAAGAAATGGATAATTTGGTAGCCTATGTCTCTATGAAAGAAATGGATAATTTGGTAGCCTATGTCTCTATGAAAGAAATGGATAATTTGATAGCCTATGTCTCTATGAAAGAAATGGATAATTTGGTAGCCTATGTCTCTATGAAAGAAATGGATAATTTGGTAGCCTATGTCTCTATGAAAGAAATGGATAATTTGGTAGCCTATGTCTCTATGAAAGAAATGGATAATTTGGTAGCCTATGTCTCTATGAAAAAAATGGATAATTTGGTAGCCTATGTCTCTATGAAAGAAATGGATAATTTAGTAGCCTATGTCTCTATGAAAGAAATGGATAATTTGGTAGCCTATGTCTCTATGAAAGAAATGGATAATTTGGTAGCCTATGTCTCTATGAAAGAAATGGATAATTGATAGCCTATGTCTCTATGAAAGAAATGGATAATTTGGTAGCCTATGTCTCTATGAAAGAAATGGATAATTTGGTAGCCTATGTCTCTATGAAAGAAATGGATAATTTGGTAGCCTATGTCTCTATGAAAAAAATGGATAATTTGGTAGCCTCTGTCTCTATGAAAGAAATGGATAATTTAGTAGCCTCTGTCTCTATGAAAGAAATGGATAATTTGGTAGCCTATGTCTCTATGAAAGAAATGGATAATTTGGTAGCCTATGTCTCTATGAAAGAAATGGATAATTTGGTACATCTATTTTGGAATTCATTCAGCCTGTGAATCATTCATAATGTCCTGATACCCAATAGCGGAATAATGTCGTGACACATCCAGTTTTAGAGCATAGAAAATTAAGAATTAATGCATGATAGACAGCTATAGTATTTTCCAAGTATTGTTATATACCGTGTACATAATGCGTGCGACTCATATAAATAATGTCTGTATACATGGGTGGGATAGCCTCATACAGGATCAATGCGTGCGACTCTCATATAAATAATGTCTGTATACATGGGTGGGATAGCCTCATGCAGGAGTCAATCTATTGGTGGGCATATAAATAATGTCTGTATACATGGGTGGGATAGCCTCATGCAGGAGTCAATCTATTGGTGGATATATAAATAATGTCTGTATACATGGGTGGGATAGCCTCATGCAGGAGTCAATCTATTGGTGGACATATAAATAATATATGTATACATGGGTGGGATAGCCTCCTGCAGGAGTCAATCTATTGGTGGGCATATAAATAATGTCTGTATACATGGGTGGGATAGCCTCATACAGGAGTCAATCTATTGGTGGGCATATAAATAATGTCTGTATACATGGGTGGGATAGCCTCATGCAGGAGCCAATCTATTGGTGGACATATAAATAATGTCTGTATACATGGGTGGGATAGCCTCATACAGGAGTCAATCTATTGGTGGACATATAAATAATGTCTGTATACATGGGTGGGATAGCCTCATGCAGGAGCCAATCTATTGGTGGACATATAAATAATGTATGTATACATGGGTGGGATAGCCTCATACAGGAGTCAATCTATTGGTGGACATATAAATAATGTCTGTATACATGGGTGGGATAGCCTCATACAGGAGCCAATCTATTGGTGGGCATATAAATAATGTCTGTATACATGGGTGGGATAGTCTCATAGAGGAGTCAATCTATTGGTGGGCATATAAATAATGTCTGTATACAGGAGTCAATCTATTGGTGGGCTTATAAATAATGTCTGTATACATGGGTGGGATAGCCTCATACAGGAGTCAATCTATTGGTGGGCATATAAATAATGTCTGTATACATGGGTGGCATAGCCTCATACAGGAGCCAATCTATTGGTGGGCATATAAATAATGTATGTATACATGGGTGGGATAGTCTCATACAGGAGTCAATCTATTGGTGGGCATATAAATAATATCTGTATACATGGGTGGGATAGCCTCATGCAGGAGTCAATATATTGGTGGACATATAAATAATGTCTGTATACATGGGTGGGATAGCCTCATACAGGAGCCAATCTATTGGTGGGCATATAAATAATGTATGCATACATGGGTGGGATAGCCTCATACAGGAGCCAATCTATTGGTGGACATATAAATAATGTCTGTATACATGGGTGGGATAGCCTCATACAGGAGCCAATCTATTGGTGGGCATATAAATAATGTATGTATACATGGGTGGGATAGCCTCATACAGGAGTTAATCTATTGGTGGGCATTTAAATAATGTATGCATACATGGGTGGGATAGCCTCATACAGGAGTCAATCTATTGGTGGGCATTTAAATAATGTATATATACATGGGTGGGATATCCTCATGCAGGAGTCAATCTATTGGTGGGCATATAAATATTGTCTGTATGCATGGGTGGGATAGCCTCATGCAGGAGTCAATCTATTGGTGGGCATATAAATAATGTCTGTATACATGGGTGGGATAGTCTCATACAGGAGTCAATCTATTGGTGGGCATATACATAATGTCTGTATACATGGGTGGGATAGCCTCATACAGGAGTTAATCTATTTGTGGGCATATAAATAATATCTGTATACAAGAGTCAATCTATTGGGCACCAGTATATCCTAGTGTATTTCGATTATTGAATATTATTACATGAAGCATCTGTTGCTGAGTGATGAAGGTCATTGAAGGTCATTGATTTCAAATCATTGGTCCTCCACCACAGTAGGTTGGAATACAATGGGGGGTCTCAACAACTTCTTTATTGTCAGGAAGCTCTCCGGCTGGGTTGCGGGCGGTCAGTGGTTCTACCCCGTGTCTACCCATGCCTGAAATATTGCTTGGTGCAGAACTCAGGGTCTTCCCCCATGAATAACAGTTCGAAAATCACCATATCTTAAATTATTAAATTAGCTATTGGTGCAACAGCAGACATATTTCTTAATGCACGAATATAATCTACGGTTGCAGTTTGTTATTTTACGCACGCCAACAACAGTTTAGGTTGAGGGTTTGAGGTCTTCTGCCTATCAATTCGTCTGTCCATCCGTCTGTCCGTCATGCAGTAGACACAATCTTGTGTGTCGAACTCCTCATTCATTAGGTGACCAGTTGGGTTCTAATTTGGCTTGGTATGTATGTAGTTGATGCTCACCACAATGTTCAAAGCCAACTGCTTTCACATTATCCATGGTTACTCGCCTTTGTATGTTGTTCATAGTCTGCTTTGGACCCCACCCCCATGCCCAATTTATGTCCATTTGTTATTTTCTCATTCTGTATACTTCCATCTAGTAGCTTTACAGAAATCTACCAGTTTTATCATTTAGGGAATATGTTAGAGGGGTATATTAGTGTTCCTATGGTGACCATTCTAGTTTGTTTTCTTACATCAAAGACAGAACAACGTCGATATGTTATAAATATTCATGAAAATGGGTTAGTGGATTTTGTGGCATGTCTTCATGATTTCCGTATATGTATATCTGCACAGGATTCGTATGTATTATAGATACGGTTGCCTTACCGTATTTCTTCCAAATAATGCTCCTTGCAAACAAAATTATTGTAAATTGAATAGCCTTTTTTACACAGGAGCCGGTTACAAAGTCTTTCAAAGGCTATAGTGTGCTATATCTGTAGTATTGGTACCATTGGTATTGGTAATTGGACATAACAGCTGTAGACTGTACATGTATGTGGTGGGCATACCATATTTATTTCCAATTTGGCTCTCTGTACAGATATTTTAATGATAAAACTGAATATCGGGCTTCAGGTGTTCACAGAAATAGAGGCCATAGAGCCGTTGAAGAAGGTGGCAAGTACAAGCCCCAACCCGACTGCCTCACGCCTCGCCACAGATGCTCTTATGATACTGGAAGAAGAGGTTCCACACAGACTGTCGCAGAATGTTCCCCTGTGGACCAACGAAGATGTAATATTCTGGGTTTCTCAGGTAAGATATTCCACACAGACTGTCGCAGAATGTTCCCCTGTGGACCAATGAAGATGTAATATTCTGGGTTTATCAGGTAAGATATTCCACATAGACTGCCACAGAATGTTCCCCTGTGGACTAACGAAGATGTAATATTCTGGGTTTGTCAGGTAAGATATTCCACACAGACTGTCGCAGAATGTTCCCCTGTGGACCAATGAAGATGTAATATTCTGGGTTTATCAGGTAAGATATTCCACACAGACTGTCACAGAATGTTCCCCTGTGGACTAACGAAGATGTAATATTCTGGGTTTGTCAGGTAAGATATTCCACACAGACTGTCGCAGAATGTTCCCCTGTGGACCAACGAAGATGTAATATTCTGGGTTTTTCAGGTAAGATATTCCACACAGACTGTCGCAGAATGTTCCCCTGTGGACCAACGAAGATGTAATATTCTGGGTTTTTCAGGTAAGATATTCCACACAGACTGTCGCAGAATGTTCCCCTGTGGACCAATGAAGATGTAATATTCTGGGTTTATCAGGTAAGATATTCCACACAGACTGTCACAGAATGTTCCCCTGTGGACTAACGAAGATGTGATATTCTGGGTTTGTCAGGTAAGATATTCCACACAGACTGTCGCAGAATGTTCCCCTGTGGACCAATGAAGATGTAATATTCTGGGTTTGTCAGGTAAGATATTCCACACAGACTGTTGCAGAATGTTCCCCTATGGACCAACGAAGATGTAATATTCTGGGTTTCTCAAGTAAAATATTCCACACAGACTGTCGCAGAATGTTCCCCTGTGGACCAACGAAGATGTAATATTCTGGGTTTGTCAGGTAAGATATTCCACACAGACTGTTGCAGAATGTTCCCCTGTGGACCAACGAAGATGTAATATTCTGGGTTTCTCAAGTAAAATATTCCACACAGACTGTCGCAGAATGTTCCCCTGTGGACCAACGAAGATGTAATATTCTGGGTTTCTCAAGTAAAATATTCCACACAGACTGTCGCAGAATGTCCCCCTGTGGACCAACGAAGATGTAATATTCTGGGTTTCTCAAGTAAGATATTCCACACAGACTGTCGCAGAATGTTCCCCTGTGGACCAACGAATATGTAATATTCTGGGTTTCTCAGGTAAGATATTCCACAGACTGTCGCAGAATGTTCTCTGTGGACCGACGAAGATGAAATATTCTGGGTTTCTCAGGTAAAATATTCCGCACAGACTGTCACAGAATGTTCTCTGTGGACCAACGAAGATGTAATATTCTGGGTTTCTCAGGTAAAATATTCCGCACAGACTGTCACAGAATGTTCACTGTGGACCAACGAAGATGTAATATTCTGGGTTTCTCAGGTAAAATATTCCGCACAGACTGTCACAGAATGTTCTCTGTGGACCAACGAAGATGTAATATTCTGGGTTTCTCAGGTAAAATATTCTGCACAGACTGTCACAGAATGTTCTCTGTGGACCAACGAAGATGTAATATTCTGGGTTTCTCAGGTAAAATATTCCACACAGACTGTCACAGAATGTTCCTCTGTGGACCAACAAAGATGTAATATTCTGGGTTTGTCAAGTAAGATATTCCGCACAGACTGTCACAGAATGTTCCCCTGTAGATCAAGGAAGATGTAATATTCTGGGTTTGTCAAGTAAGATATTCCGCACAGACTGTCACAGAATGTTCCCCTGTGGATCAAGGAAGATGTAATATTCTGGGTTTGTCAGGTAAGGTATTCCACACAGACTGTCGCAGAATGTTCCCCTGTGGATCAAGGAAGATGTAATATTCTGGGTTTGTCAGGTAAGATATTCCACACAGACTGTCGCAGAATGTTCCCCTGTGGATCAAGGAAGATGTAATATTCTGGGTTTGTCAGATAAGGTATTCCGCACAGACTGTCGCAGAATGTTCCCCTGTGGACCAACGAAGATGTAATATTCTGGGTTTGTCAGATAAGATATTCCGCACAGACTGTCGCAGAATGTTCCCCTGTGGATTAACGAAGATGTAATATTCTGGGTTTGTCAGGTAAGTTATTCCGCACAGACTGTCGCAGAATGTCGCAGAATGTTCCCCTGTGAACCACCGCTTTTATAAAAACATTTTCCTTTTATAATTATGAATCAAGTATTGCGTTTGCGGCGTCTGGATTAAGTTAAAGTAATGCCACATAGAATATCATTCTTGTCACCCTTTCAGATTGGGTTTAGTGAGTACATTCCACAGTTTCAGAGATGTCAGGTTGACGGAGACCTGGTGCTGAGGATGACAGAGGATGATCTCATAGACAGTATTAACATGAGCCTGTCTCTCGCAAGAAAAAGGTATTGTCACATCGACTGAAACAAACTATAAGTGATTGTCATTGTTTGGTTGGCATTCCTGCCTCCTGATTGTCATTGTTTGGTTGGTATTCCTGCCTCCTGATTGTCATTGTTTGGTTGGCATTTCAGCCTCCTGATTGTCAATGTTTGGTTGGCATTCCTGCCTCCTGATTGTCATTGTTTGGTTGGCATTCCTGCCTCCTGATTGTCAATGTTTGGTTGGCATTCCTGCCGCCTGATTGTCATTGTTTGGTTGGCATTCCTGCCTGCTGATTGCCATTGTTTGGTTGGCATTCCTGCCTCCTGATTGTCATTGTTTGGTTGGCATTCCTGCCTCCTGATTGCCATTGTTTGGTTGGCATTCCTGCCTCCTGATTGCCATTGTTTGGTTGACATTCCTGCCTGCTGATTGTCATTGTTTGGTTGGCATTCCTGCCTCCTGATTGTCATTGTTTGGTTGGCATTCCTGCCTCCTTTGTCCGGTGTCTGTTCATGTATGTTTATCTCGTCTATAGCTTCTTTATCTCTAGCTATATCTATATAATATTCGTGCACTCTACTCCTTGGCACTAGTGCATCACATATAAATGTATTCTTAAGGTCTGCACCCACCTAATCTATAAACTTCAGATAATTTAGTGTTTCATTTATTTATTCTTACTAATTTACAATGCAATGTCATAAGATCATACACACTGGACTGGTAATCCAGGGACCGCAGGATCGAACCCCCGTCTAACCCTAATAAAATTAAGTCTTTCAGATAGGACTTTAAACTGAGGTCTCATGTCGGTGCTTTACACCATGTACGTAAAAGAACCAGAGGAGACTCTGGAATGGGTCTTTGTCTGTATCATTGCACTATCCTCCTAAAATGACTAGTCTCTTCAGGAAGCGTCGCTCATATGAGCAACCAGTAGCGACGATAAATAAACGTAATACACACGCTCATAAGATAATTATCTCCAGGCCTGTTTTTCATTTTTTTGATCCGACGACTTTTGACATCATAATTCAACTTTGTTCAGTTTTCATGTTGTCTCTTGTGTGTAATTTGGCATTGTCCATTTTCCCGCACTAAATTCCATGCAATGATGATCAAACAACGTCACACATTATGACGCAGCAGACATTTCAAAGTAATTTGTTGGCACTTATGACGTTCTGTGATCAACAAACAAAGTGGAAGTCGTGATAGCGCTGTGGATGCGCATTCGCTTCAGGTGCGAAAGGTCCGGAGTTCGAGCCCCGCTGGAGCCGTTACGATTGTGCCCTTAGGCAAGGCATTTAATTTCCAAGTTGCCTCTTCTCTCTCCTTCATGGCGATGGATTCCATAAGGAATGAGGTCTCGAGAGTGATTAATATAAGTTATAAGAACTTGTTTCGCAATCGAGCTAAAATAAATTTGTATAGAATGATCAACTAACAGTTGTCTATTTTACGAATAATGCTGAACAAATACTGTGGCTGTCTATCTACTGTGGATTAGTGCAGTGGTTAACGCTCTCGCTTCTCACCAATGCAACCCGGGTTCGATCCTCGGACCGGGAAGTATGTGAGATAGTACGGTGGTCACCAAATTGGACAGGTGGGTTTTCTCCAGGTACTCCGATTTCCTCCCACACGAATGACCACATTTACGCTTTCATCCGCTCCAATGAGACTGATTAATATAAGTTGTTAAAGCTTGTTTCACAATAGTTGTAAAATAAATAAAGTTTAAACTATATGATATGCCAGTTTTGCTACTGGAGACCAAGCTTGAAAGATAAAATGTAGCCGCTTAATTTTAGTGATTTCTTAAAATTTACCCGTTTTCAGTGATTTCTGAACATTTACCCGTTTTCAGTGATTTCGGAAAATTTACCCGTTTTCAGTGATTTTGGAATATTTTAGTCACTTGTTCATATACAGTCAAACCTGTGCTCAATTAAGCAGCCAACCTGTATTAAGCAGCCAGTTTTCAGATTCCTATTCGGTTGTTTTATTATATATTTGACCTTTATTAAGCAGCCACTTGTGCTAATCAGCCACTTTCCCTTGGCTGGCTGCTTAAGACAGGTTTGACTGTACACATTTTGTACATTTGCATGTATTTTGCAGATTTATGAGGGAACTCAAGGAATTAAAGACTTGTTCTGAGTACTCATCATGTGACCCGAGCAAGCTCAATGAATGGATGAAAGATACGTCACTTGACCTTGGTCAATATACGTATCAGCTGTTGCTGAGTGGTGTGGATAGACCGTTTCTATCTCAGATATCTGAAGATCACCTGAGAGATGATTGTGGGGTCACTAATGGAGTACATAGAGCCAAAATCTTACAGCGAATTAGAGGTGAGCATTGGCCAGGTGGTGGTAGGGTTGGATTTTGTTGCACATCAGTATAGTACACGCTAGTCCAAATATTTAGACTTGAACAATTTTTATTCTGATATTTTTATATTACTATTGAGGCATTTTCTCCAGTTTGAAACTGGTTCCCTGCACTGCATGACAACCACACATTTATGGCACCAGCTGTCTCTAACATCCTAGAATTCTGTAACGGTTTCCTATTGAACATTAGCAACAGCTCGGAAGAAGCTGTAGAGTATTTGCATTAATAACAATATGTTATTCCAGACATGATCGTGATTAACACAGTTACATATATAACACATTGTTATGCACGATATATAATGCAGTGAATAATGCACACTAGACGGATCTGTAGTCCAGTGGTAACATGCTGGATTGGTAATCCAGGGATCGCAGGTTCGATCCCCCGTCTGACCCTAATAAAATTAACAGTCTTTCAGATTGGACTTTAAACCGAAGTCTTGTGTCGGTGCTTTACACTGTGCACGTAAAAGAACCAGAGGAGACTCTGGAATGGTCTCTGTCTGTATCATTACACTATCCTCCAAAAATCTAAAATCACTAATCTCTTCAGGGGGCGTCGCTCATATGGGCAACCGGTAGCGACGATAAATAAACGTAAAACACACACAAAACCGTTAATTGAGGCGTGGTGGGTTTCTGATCATGTCATTTTCATCATCAATTCAAATCGACAGACTGGCACCCAGGCTATATGCCAGTAGTTAAAAAGTGAAACATCGACAGACTGGCACCTAGGCTATATGCCAGTAGTTAAAAAGTGAAAAATCGACAGACTGGCACCTAGGCTATATGCCAGTAGTTAAAAAGTGAAAAATCGACAGACTGGCACCTAGGCTATATGCCAGTAGTTAAAAAGTGAAAAATCGACAGACTGGCACCTAGGCTATATGCCAGAAGTTAAAAAGTGAAAAATCGACAGACTGGCACCCAGGCTAGTGCACGATATATAGTATAATATAGGCATCTGTAGGTGGTATTTTCATGATCCTGTAAATGTTTATTTTCAGAACAAATTATGCACAGAATGTGTTCAAAGTCGAGTGTTGATGTCACAGATGCGGGAGACACTCTCGGTGATAAAACTATAGACGCCTTCATCAGTTATAGACGAGTAAACGGTGCCCAATTAGCCAGGTAACTATGGATGTCTCAATAACTTACAGAATAATAACTGGAGGATAGAAGAATAACCAGAGGTCAGTTAATCCGGTAACTATGGATACCTTACAATTTATAGATTATTCACGGAGGTCAGTTAGCCAGGTAACTATAGATGTCTCAATAACTTACAGAATAATAACTGGAGGATAGAAGAATAACCAGAGGTCAGTTAATCAGGTAACTATGGATACCTTATAATGTATAGATTATTCACGGAGGTCAGTTAGCCAAGTCACTATAGATGTCTTCATAACTGGAGGTCAGTTAAGCCAGGTAACTATGGATACCATCATAACTTATAGAAGAATAACTGGAGTCGAGTTAGCCAGGTAACTATGGATACCATCATAACTTATAGAAGAATAACTGAAGGTGAGTTAGCCAGGTAACTATGGATACCATCATAACTTATAGAAGAATAACTGAAGGTGAGTTAGCCAGGTAACTATGGATACCATCATAACTTATAGAAGAATAACTGGAGGTGAGTTAGCCAGGTAACTATGGATACCATCGTAACTTATAGAAGAATAACTGGAGGTGAGTTAGCCAGGTAACTATGGATACCATCATAACTTATAGAAGAATAACTGAAGGTGAGTTAGCCAGGTAACTATGGATACCATCATAACTTATAGAAGAATAACTGAAGGTGAGTTAGCCAGGTAACTATGGATACCATCATAACTTATAGAAGAATAACTGGAGGTGAGTTAGCCAGGTAACTATGGATACCATCGTAACTTATAGAAGAATAACTGGAGGTGAGTTAGCCAGGTAACTATGGATACCATCATAACTTATAGAAGAATAACTGAAGGTGAGTTAGCCAGGTAACTATGGATACCATCATAACTTATAGAAGAATAACTGAAGGTGAGTTAGCCAGGTAACTATGGATACCATCATAACTTATAGAAGAATAACTGGAGGTGAGTTAGCCAGGTAACTATGGATACCATCGTAACTTATAGAAGAATAACTGGAGGTGAGTTAGCCAGGTAACTATGGATACCATCGTAACTTATAGAAGATTAACTGAAGGTGAGTTAGCCAGGTAACTATGGATACTATCATAACTTACAGAAGAAGGAAACGTTTTCTCTGCAAAACTGAATAATAATACGCATTTTTGTCTTATTTTCAGTCTTTTGAAAGTTCATCTTCAATTGAGGGGATTTTCAGTTTTTCTGGACATTGAACGATTGAATGCAGGAAAGTTTGATGAGGGTCTGTTGACAAGTATTGCGCAATCCAAGAACTTCATTTTGGTTTTAACAGCTGATGCCTTAGAGAGATGTAAGAACGACAAATTAAAGAAAGACTGGGTTCATAGGGTAAGTGTAGTGTCTCCCCTGTGTGTTCTAGAAATGGTGTGTGAGGCGTCCACCTGTGTGTTCTAGAAATGGTTCACATGTATGAGGTGTCCCCCCATGGGATCTAGAAATGGTTAACATGTATGCGGTGTCCACCTGCATGTTCTAGAAATGGTTCACATGTATGAGGTGTCCCCCCATGGGATCTAGAAATGGTTAACATGTATGCAGCATCCACCTGCATGTTCTAGAAATGGTTCACATGTATGAGGTGTCCCCCCATGGGATCTAGAAGTGGTTCACATGTATGAGAGGTGTCCCCCATGGGAACTAGAAGTGGTTCACATGTATGAGGTGTACCCCCATGAGATCTAGAAGTGGTTCACATGTATGAGAGGTGTCCCCCATGGGATCTAGAAGTGGTTCACATGTATGAGAGGTGTCCCCCATGGGATCTAGAAGTGGTTCACATGTATGAGAGGTGTCCCCCATGGGATCTAGAAGTGGTTCACATGTATGAGAGGTGTCCCCCATGGGATCTAGAAGTGGTTCACATATATGAGAGGTGTCCCCCCATGGCATATATAAGTGGTTCACATGTATGAGGTGTCCCCCATGGGATCTAGAAGTGGTTCACATGTATGAGGTGTCCCCCATAGGATCTAGAAGTGGTTCACATGTAGGAGAGGTGTCCCCCATGGGATCTAGAAGTGGTTCACATGTAGGAGAGGTGTCCCCCATGGGATCTAGAAGTGGTTCACATGTAGGAGAGGTATCCCCCATGGGATCTAGACAGGGTTCACATGAATGAGAGGTGTCCCCCATGGGATCTAGAAGTGGTTAACATGTATGAGGTGTCCCCCATGGGATCTAGAAGTGGTTCATGTGTAGGAGAAGTGTCCCCACGGGATCTAGAAGTGGTTCACATGTATGAGAGGTGTCCCCCATGGGATCTAGAAGTGGTTCACATGTATGAGGTTTCCCCCATGGGATCTAGAAGTGGTTCACATGTAGGAGAGGTGTCCCCCATGGGATCTAGAAGTGGTTCACATGTAGGAGAGATGTCCCCCATGGGATCTAGAAGTGGTTCACATGTATGAGAGTCACCCCCCTTGGGATCTAGAATTGGTTCACATGTATGAGAGGTGTCCCCCATGGGATCTAGACAGGGTTCACATGAATGAGAGGTGTCCCCCATGGGATCTAGAAGTAGTTCACATGAATGAGAGGTGTCCCCCATGGGATCTAGAAGTGGTTCACATGTATGAGGTTTCCCCCATGGGATCTAGAAGTGGTTCACATGTAGGAGAGGTGTCCCCCATGGGATCTAGAAGTGGTTCACATGAATGAGAGGTGTCCCCCATGGGATCTAGAAGTGGTTCACATGTATGAGAGTTGCCCCCCATGGGATCTAGAATTGGTTCACATGTATGAGAGGTGTCCCCCATGGGATCTAGAAGTGGTTCACATGTATGAGAGGTGTCCCCCATGGGATCTAGAATTGGTTCACATGTATGAGAGGTGTCCCCATGGGATCTAGAAGTGGTTCACATGTATGAGGTGTCCCCCATGGGATCTAGAAGTGGTTCACATGTATGAAGGTGTCCCCCATGGGATCTAGAAGTGGTTCACATGTATGAAGGTGTCCCCCATGGGATCTAGAAGTGGTTCACATGTATGAGAGGTATCTGCCATGGGATCTAGAAGTGGTTCACATGTACGAGAGGTGTCCCCCATGGGATCTAGAAGTGGTTCACATGTAGGAGAGGTGTCCCCCATGGGATCTAGAAGTGGTTCACATGTACAAGAGGTATCCCCCATGGGATCTAGAAGTGGTTCACATGTATGAGAGGTGTCCCCCATGGGATCTAGAAGTGGTTCACATGTATGAGGTGTCCCCCATGGGATCTAGAAGTGGTTCACATGTAGGAGAGGTTCCCCCATGGGATCTAGAAGTGGTTCACATGTATGAGGTGTCCCCCATGGGATCTAGAAGTGGTTCACATGTATGAGAGGTGTCCCCCATGGGATCTAGAAGTGGTTCACATGTATGAGAGGTGTCCCCCATGGGATCTAGAAGTGGTTCACATGTATGAGAGGTGTCCCCCATGGGATCTAGAAGTGGTTCACATATATGAGAGGTGTCCCCCATAGGATCTAGAAGTGGTTCACATGTATGAGAGGTGTCCCCCATGGGATCTAGAAGTGGTTCACATGTATGAGAGTGTCCCCCATGGGAACTAGAAGTGGTTCACATGTATGAGAGGTGTCCCCCATGGGATCTAGAAGTGGTTCACATGTATAAGAGGTGTCCCCCATGGGATCTAGAAGTGGTTCACATGTATGAGAGGTGTCCCCCATGGGATCTAGAAGTGGTTCACATATATGAGAGGTGTCCCCCCATGGCATATATAAGTGGTTCACATGTATGAGGTGTCCCCCATGGGATCTAGAAGTGGTTCACATGTATGAGGTGTCCCCCATAGGATCTAGAAGTGGTTCACATGTAGGAGAGGTGTCCCCCATGGGATCTAGAAGTGGTTCACATGTAGGAGAGGTGTCCCCCATGGGATCTAGAAGTGGTTCACATGTAGGAGAGGTATCCCCCATGGGATCTAGACAGGGTTCACATGAATGAGAGGTGTCCCCCATGGGATCTAGAAGTGGTTAACATGTATGAGGTGTCCCCCATGGGATCTAGAAGTGGTTCATGTGTAGGAGAAGTGTCCCCACGGGATCTAGAAGTGGTTCACATGTATGAGGTGTCCCCCATGGGATCTAGAAGTGGTTCATGTGTAGGAGAGGTGTCCCCCATGGGATCTAGAAGTGGTTCACATGTATAAGAGGTGTCCCCCATGGGATCTAGAAGTAGTTCACATGAATGAGAGGTGTCCCCCATGGGATCTAGAAGTGGTTCACATGTATGAGGTTTCCCCCATGGGATCTAGAAGTGGTTCACATGTAGGAGAGGTGTCCCCCATGGGATCTAGAAGTGGTTCACACGAATGAGAGGTGTCCCCCATGGGATCTAGAAGTGGTTCACATGTATGAGGTTTCCCCCATGGGATCTAGAAGTGGTTCACATGTAGGAGAGGTATCCCCCATGGGATCTAGAAGTGGTTCACATGTATGAGAGGTGTCCCCCATGGGATCTAGAAGTGGTTCACATGTATGAGAGGTGTCCCCCATGGAATCTAGAAGTGGTTCACATGTATGAGAGGTGTCCCCCATGGGATCTAGAAGTGGTTCACATGTATGAGAGGTGTCCCCCATGGGATCTAGAAGTGGTTCACATGTATAAGAGGTGTCCCCCATGGGATCTAGAAGTGGTTCACATGTACGAGAGGTGTCCCCCATGGGATCTAGAAGTGGTTCACGTGTATGAGAGGTGTCCCCCGTGGGATCTAGAAGTGGTTCACATGTATGAGAGGTGTCCCCCATGGGATCTAGAAGTGGTTCACATATATGAGAGGTGTCCCCCCATGGGATATAGAAGTGGTTCACACGTATGAGGTGTCCCCCATGGGATCTAGAAGTGGTTCACATGTATGAGGTGTCCCCCATAGGATCTAGAAGTGGTTCACATGTAGGAGAGGTGTCCCCCATGGGATCTAGAAGTGGTTCACATGTAGGAGAGGTGTCCCCCATGGGATCTAGAAGTGGTTCACATGTAGGAGAGGTATCCCCCATGGGATCTAGACAGGGTTCACATGAATGAGAGGTGTCCCCCATGGGATCTAGAAGTGGTTCACATGTATGAGGTGTCCCCCATGGGATCTAGAAGTGGTTCATGTGTAGGAGAAGTGTCCCCCACGGGATCTAGAAGTGGTTCACATGTATGAGGTGTCCCCCATGGGATCTAGAAGTGGTTCATGTGTAGGAGAGGTGTCCCCCATGGGATCTAGAAGTGGTTCACATGTATAAGAGGTGTCCCCCATGGGATCTAGAAGTGGTTCACATGTATGAGAGGTGTCCCCCATGGGATCTAGAAGTGGTTCACATGTATGAGAGGTGTCCCCCATGGGATCTAGAAGTGGTTCACATGTATGAGAGGTGTCCCCCATGGGATCTAGAAGTGGTTCACATATATGAGAGGTGTCCCCCATAGGATCTAGAAGTGGTTCACATGTATGAGAGGTGTCCCCCATGGGATCTAGAAGTGGTTCACATGTATGAGAGGTGTCCCCCATGGGATCTAGAAGTGGTTCACATGTATGAGAGGTGTCCCCCATGGGATCTAGAAGTGGTTCACATGTATAAGAGGTGTCCCCCATGGGATCTAGAAGTGGTTCACATGTATGAGAGGTGTCCCCCATGGGATCTAGAAGTGGTTCACATATATGAGAGGTGTCCCCCCATGGCATATATAAGTGGTTCACATGTATGAGGTGTCCCCCATGGGATCTAGAAGTGGTTCACATGTATGAGGTGTCCCCCATAGGATCTAGAAGTGGTTCACATGTAGGAGAGGTGTCCCCCATGGGATCTAGAAGTGGTTCACATGTAGGAGAGGTGTCCCCCATGGGATCTAGAAGTGGTTCACATGTAGGAGAGGTATCCCCCATGGGATCTAGACAGGGTTCACATGAATGAGAGGTGTCCCCCATGGGATCTAGAAGTGGTTAACATGTATGAGGTGTCCCCCATGGGATCTAGAAGTGGTTCATGTATGAGGTGTCCCCCATGGGATCTAGAAGTGGTTCATGTGTAGGAGAGGTGTCCCCCATGGGATCTAGAAGTGGTTCACATGTATAAGAGGTGTCCCCCATGGGATCTAGAAGTGGTTCAGATGTATGAGAGGTGTCCCCCATGGGATCTAGAAGTGGTTCACATGTATGAGGTTTCCCCCATGGGATCTAGAAGTGGTTCACATGTAGGAGAGGTGTCCCCCATGGGATCTAGAAGTGGTTCACATGTATGAGGTTTCCCCCATGGGATCTAGAAGTGGTTCACATGTAGGAGAGGTGTCCCCCATGGGATCTAGAAGTGGTTCACATGAATGAGAGGTGTCCCCCATGGGATCTAGAAGTGGTTCACATGTATGAGAGGTGTCCCCCATGGGATCTAGAAGTGGTTCACATGAATGAGAGGTGTCCCCCATGGGATCTAGAAGTGGTTCACATGTATGAGGTTTCCCCCATGGGATCTAGAAGTGGTTCACATGTAGGAGAGGTGTCCCCCATGGGATCTAGAAGTGGTTCACATGTATGAGAGGTGTCCCCCATGGGATCTAGAAGTGGTTCACATGTATGAGAGGTGTCCCCCATGGGATCTAGAAGTGGTTCACATGTATGAGAGGTGTCCCCCATGGGATCTAGAAGTGGTTCACATGTATGAGAGGTGTCCCCCATGGGATCTAGAAGTGGTTCACATGTATGAGAGGTGTCCCCCATGGGATCTAGAAGTGGTTCACATGTATGAGGTGTCCCCCATGGGATCTAGAAGTGGTTCACGTGTATGAGAGGTGTCCCCCATGGGATCTAGAAGTGGTTCACATGTATGAGAGGTGTCCCCCATGGGATCTAGAAGTGGTTCACATGTATGAGGTTCCCCCATGGGATCTAGAAGTGGTTCACATGTAGGAGAGGTGTCCCCCATGGGATCTAGAAGTAGTTCACATGAATGAGAGGTGTCCCCCATGGGATCTAGAAGTGGTTCACATGTATGAGGTTTCCCCCATGGGATCTAGAAGTGGTTCACATGTAGGAGAGGTGTCCCCCATGGGATCTAGAAGTGGTTCACATGAATGAGAGGTGTCCCCCATGGGATCTAGAAGTGGTTCACATGTATGAGGTTTCCACCATGGGATCTAGAAGTGGTTCACATGTAGGAGAGGTATCCCCCATGGGATCTAGAAGTGGTTCACATGTACGAGAGGTGTCCCCCATGGGATCTAGAATTGGTTCACATGTATGAGAGGTGTCCCCCATGGGATCTAGAAGTGGTTCACATGTATGAGGTGTCCCCCATGGGATCTAGAAGTGGTTCACATGCATGAAGGTGTCCCCCATGGGATCTAGAAGTGGTTCACATGTACGAGAGGTATCTGCCATGGGATCTAGAAGTGGTTCACATGTACGAGAGGTGTCCCCCATGGGATCTAGAAGTGGTTCACATGTATGAGGTGTCCCCCATGGGATCTAGAAGTGGTTCACATGTATGAGAGGTGTCCCCCATAGGATCTAGAAGTGGTTCACATGTATGAGGTGTCCCCCATGGGATCTAGAATTGGTTCACATGTATGAGGTGTCCCCCATGGGATCTATAAGTGGTTCACATGTAGGAGAGGTGTCCCCATGGGATCTAGAAGTGGTTCACATGTATGAGGTGTCCCCCATGGGATCTAGAAGTGGTTCACATGTAGGAGAGGTGTCCCCCATGGGATCTAGAAGTGGTCCACATGTATGAGAGGTGTCCCCCATGGGATCTAGAAGTGGTTCACATGTATGAGGTGTCCCCCATGGGATCTAGAATTGGTTCACATGTATGAGGTGTCCCCCATGGGATCTAGAAGTGGTTCACATGTATGAGGTGTCCCCCATGGGATCTAGAAGTGGTTCACATGTATGAGGTGTCCCCCATGGGATCTAGAAGTGGTTCACATGTAGGAGAGGTGTCCCCCATGGGATCTAGAAGTGGTCCACATGTATGAGAGGTGTCCCCCATGGGATCTAGAAGTGGTTCACATGTAGGAGAGGTATCCATCTCGTGTACCTCTCTAGGGTGGGGCACATCTATATAACAGCAATAGGCTGTAAAATAAACATTCTAAGAATTGGAGCAACCTCAAATAACAACACGTCCAACAGATTCCTATAATATTGTCTCATCCGAAAATTTATGATTCCAGGAAATTGTGGCAGCCTTGGAAAGTCAGTGTAACATTATTCCAATTACGGACAACTTTGAATGGCCGTCGGGGGACACGCTACCAGAGGATATGAGACAGATCTGTTTCTTTAATGGTATCAAGTAAGTAAAACATATTACTGGCATCTTCATTCCCCCAAATATATGGTTTTAGTCATTATTGGGGAGATTATGTGTAAGCACCCGGCTAGCTCAGTCGATAAGAGAATTCACCCTGTATTATCCCCGCTAGCTCAGTCGATAAGAGAACTCTCCCTGTATTCTCACCGCTAGCTCAGTTGATAAGAGAATTCACCCTGTATTATCACCGCTAGCTCAGTCAATAGAGAAATCACCCTGTATTCTCACAGCTAGCTCAGTCAATAGAGAATTCACCCTGTATTCCCACAGCTAGCTCAGTCAATAGAGAATTCACCCTGTATTCTCACAGCTAGCTCAGTCAATAGATAATTCACCCTGTATTCTCACAGCTAGCTCAGTCAATAGAGAATTCACCCTGTATTCTCACAGCTAGCTCAGTCAATAGAGAATTCACCCTGTATTCTCACTGCTAGCTCAGTCAATAGAGAATTCACCCTGTATTATCACAGCTAGCTCAGTCGATAGAGAATTCACCCTGTATTCTCACCGCTAGCTCAGTCAATAGAGAATTCACCCTGTATTATCACCGCTAGCTCAGTCGATAGAGAATTCACCCTGTATTATCACCGCTAGCTCAGTCAATAGAGAATTCACCCTGTATTATCCCCGCTAGCTCAGTTGATAAGAGAATTCACCCTGTAGTCTCACCCGCTAGCTCAGTCGATAAGAGAATTCATCCTGTAATCTCACCGCTAGCTCAATCAATAGAGAATTCACCCTGTATTATCCCCGTTAGCTCAGTCGATAGAGAATTCACCCTGTATTATCCCTGTTAGCTCAGTTGATAGGAGAATTCACCCTGTATTATCCCCGCTAGCTCAGTCAATAGAGAATTCACCCTGTATTATCCCCGCTAGCTCAGTCAATAGAGAATTCACCCTGTATTATCCCCGCTAGCTCAGTTGATAAGAGAATTCACCCTGTAGTCTCACCGCTAGCTCAGTCGATAAGAGAATTCGAATTCTCCCTGTATTCTCACCGCTAGCTCAGTTGATAGAGAATTCTCCCTGTATTATCCCCGCTAGCTCAGTTGATAAGAGAATTCACCCTGTATTATCCCCGCTAGCACAGTTGATAGAGAATTCACCCTGTATTCTAACTGCTAGCTCAGTCAATAGAGAATTCACCCTGTATTCTCACCGCTAGCTCAGTCGATAGGAGAATTCACCCTGTATTCTCACAGCTAGCTCAGTCAATAGAGAATTCACCCTGTATTCTCACAGCTAGCTCAGTTGATAGAGAATTCACCCTGTATTATCACCGCTAGCTCAGTTGATAAGAGAATTCACCCTGTAGTCTCACCGCTAGCTCAGTTGATAAGAGAATTCACCCTGTATTATCCCCGCTAGCTCAGTCAATAGAGAATTCACCCTGTATTCTCACAGCTAGCTCAGTTGATAGAGAATTCACCCTGTATTATCACAGCTAGCTCAGTTGATAGAGAATTCACCCTGTATTCTCACAGCTAGCTCAGTCAATAGAGAATCCACCCTGTATTATCACAGCTAGCTCAGTCGCTAGGAGAATTCACCCTGTATTCTCACAGCTAGCTCAGTCAATAGAGAATTCACCCTGTATTCTCACAGCTAGCTCAGTTGATAGAGAATTCACCCTGTATTCTCACAGCTAGCTCAGTTGATAGAGAATTCACCCTGTAGTCTCCCCGCTAGCTCAGTCAATAGAGAATTCACCCTGTATTATCCCCGCTAGCTCAGTCGATAAGAGAATTCACCCTGTATTACCACAGCTAGCTCAGTCGATAGGAGAATTCACCCTGTATTCTCCCCGCTAACTCAGTCAATAGAGAATTCACCCAATATATTCTCATTGCTGTGAGGGAGAAAGGAGGCATTGCTGATGGAATCCATTGCCGTGAGGTAGAAAGGAGGCATTGCTGATGGAATCCATTGCTGTGAGGGAGAAAGGAGGCATTGGTGATGGAATCCATTGCTGTGAGGGAGAAAGGAGGCATTGGTGATGGAATCCATTGCTGTGAGGGAGAAAGGAGGCATTGGTGATGGAATCCATTGCTGTGAGGGAGAAAGGAGGCATTGGTGATGGAATCCATTGCTGTGAGGGAGAAAGGAGGCATTGGTGATGGAATCCATTGCTGTGAGGGAGAAAGGAGGCATTGGTGATGGAATCCATTGCTGTGAGGGAGAAAGGAGGCATTGGTGATGGAATCCATTGATGTGAGGGAGAAAGGAGGCATTGCTGATGGCATCCATTGCTGTGAGGGAGAAAGGAGGCATTGCTGATGGCATCCATTGATGTGAGGGAGAAAGGAGGCATTGCTGATGGCATCCATTGATGTGAGGGAGAAAGGAGGCATTGGTGATGGAATCCATTGATGTGAGGGAGAAAGGGGGCATTGGTGATGGAATCCATTGATGTGAGGGAGAAAGGAGGCATTGGTGATGGAATCCATTGATGTGAGGGAGAAAGGAGGCATTGGTGATGGCATCCATTGATGTGAGGGAGAAAGGAGGTATTGGTGATGGAATCCATTGCTGTGAGGGAGAAAGGAGGCATTGGTGATGGAATCCATTGCTGTGAGGGAGAAAGGAGGCATTGGTGATGGAATCCATTGCTGTGAGGGAGAAAGGAGGCATTGGTGATGGAATCCATTGCTGTGAGGGAGAAAGGAGGCATTGGTGATGGAATCCATTGATGTGAGGGAGAAAGGAGGCATTGCTGATGGCATCCATTGCTGTGAGGGAGAAAGGAGGCATTGCTGATGGCATCCATTGATGTGAGGGAGAAAGGAGGCATTGCTGATGGCATCCATTGATGTGAGGGAGAAAGGAGGCATTGCTGATGGCATCCATTGCTGTGAGGGAGAAAGGGGGCATTGGTGATGGAATCCATTGATGTGAGGGAGAAAGGAGGCATTGGTGATGGAATCCATTGATGTGAGGGAGAAAGGAGGCATTGGTGATGGCATCCATTGATGTGAGGGAGAAAGGAGGTATTGGTGATGGAATCCATTGCTGTGAGGGAGAAAGGAGGCATTGCTGATGGAATCCATTGCTGTGAGGGAGAAAGGAGGCATTGCTGATGGCATCCATTGCTGTGAGGGAGAAAGGAGGCATTGCTGATGGAATCCATTGCTGTGAGGGAGAAAGGAGGAATTGCTGATGGAATCCATTGCTGTGAGGGAGAAAGGAGGCATTGGTGATGGAATCCATTGCTGTGAGGGAGAAAGGAGGCATTGGTGATGGAATACATTGCTGTGAGGGAGAAAGGAGGCATTGCTGATGGAATGTATTGCCCTGAGGGAGAAAGGAGGCATGTGAATGTAATGTCGGACATTAGGTTGATAAAAAAAATGAAGCTTGTAGAATTACGATTATTGTAAAAAGTAGATTAAATATTGATTGTAATAATGCTATTGTGTATAATGATTATTTAACGTTGAATAATAAATGAAAGTACTATCATTTTATTCCAAACAATTATCAGCCAGTTATCTCCCCTGATGTTCCATTCACATATATAAGAATGTTAATGACGTGATAATAATGTTCACAGACGGATCTGTAGACCAGTGGAAACACGCTGGACTAGTAATCCAGGGATCGCAGGTTAGATCCACCGTCTGACCCTAATAAAATAAACATTCTTTCAGATGGGACATTAAACCGAGGTCTCGTGTCGGTGCTTTACACCGTGCACGTACAAGAACAAGAGGAGACTCTGGAATGGGTCTCTGTCTGTATCATTGCACTATCCTCCAAAAATCTAAAATGACTAATCTCTTCAGGAGGCATCGCTCATATGGGTAACCGGTAGCGATGATAAATAAACGTAAAACACACACGATAATAACGTTCACGCGTTGGACGCACAATGATCATGATACCAGTATCTTGGAATTAGACGTAAATAAAGTAAAATCGTGTACATTAATAAATAATGTTAAAGTTGGATCTGTGCCTACTAGGAGGCCTGGTTCCGAGGTTATGACACTTTTCTGAGAACTCAAACTCCAGTCCAAATGATATGATTGGTTGATTCCGAGATTTGCGCTCAGCTCAACTAACCAGAGCTCGAGGTGAGATTTGAGAATAGTTTGCCAACCACTAGGCATTGTTGACAACTAGAGGTTCCTATGGGGCAATATAAAATAAAACATTCTTTAACCCTTTCCTTCATAGATATTTAGGTTAATATACTAGTATATCTCCATACAAATGACAGCCATTTAGCTATCATACAGTGGATAAGTAGTCGCCATATCTATCCCACCTCCATAGATATTACTGGGACTACATAGAGATTTAGGTTAATATACTATTATATCTCCATACAAACGACAGCCATTTAGCTATCATGCAGTGGATAAGTAGTCACCATACCTATCCCACCTCCATAGATATTACTGGGACTGCATAGAGATGTAGGCTAATATACTAGTATATCTCCATACAAATGACAGCCATTTGGCTATCAGGCAGTGGATAAGTAGTCACCATATCTATCCCACCTCCATAAATATTACTGGGACTACATAGAGATGTAGGTTAATATACTAGTATATCTCCATACAAATGACAGCCATTTGGCTATCATGCAGTGGATAAGTAGTCACCATATCTATCCCACCTCCATAGATATTACTTGGACTACATGAGATTCTGGCCTTTATTATAAACATTGGTTTGGCTACTACATTGTCAATGTATGTCGTATTGGTAGTGGCATCAAGAGGTGCTTCTATGAGGGAATGGGTTAAATTATGTTATTGATGGAGCCATTACTGCCCGAGGGGCCTGTGTTGACAAACTACAGAGGTTCATTAGGGGTAATGTAAAATAAACTAACATACATTCTTTGAATTATATTACAGATGGATACATGACTACCAGGATGCATGTGTTGAAAAGCTAGAGAGGTTCCTACGGGGTGAAAAGAAACATTCCCTTCATGGCCTTGGTTCTTCCTTTGAAGATAACTCCCCCCATGGGCCACCTCATGGATATGACCAGATTGTGAGGCCCAAGAGAGGACACATGCATGGAATGGGGGCCTCTTTTGAAGACTGTCTATGAGAGATTTAAATTATTGTTCAAATTCAGTATGTTATCTGTATTTAAATGATAATGAATGATAGTTGAATGATAATGACTGTTGTGTGTCTAAATGTCTGTGATTTTGCATACACCAGTAAGTGTGAGATAGTCTGCTACATTAGTCACCAGCCACAGGTTCATAGAGCACACATGTGAAGCATTTCTAGGCACCTCTCATAACCAATGGAAGCACCGCTGAAGCTTGTCATTTGATGTGGTAATTTGTGAGGGAGAAAACGTATTCAAATAGTGAACTGTGGAATGACGTTTAACAACCACGAGTGAACTATGGCGCGATGTTTAACAACCACGAGTGAACTATGGCGCGACGTTTAACAACCACGAGTGAACTGTGGAATGACGTTTAACAACCACGAGTGAACTATGGAATGACGTTTAATAACCACGAGTGAACTGTGGAATGACGTTTAACAACCACGAGTGAACTATGGCGCGATGTTTAACAACCACGAATGAACTATGGTGCAACATTTAACAACCACGAGTGAACTATGGCGCGACGTTTAACAACCACGAGTGAACTATGGCGCGACGATTAAAGCGACATTACATCACAAAAAGCAAATAAAATGCATTTTTCACGTATACATGCATTGCTACTACAAATTCTTCTGAATACTTTCGAACGCTAACATTGAATCTTTTTTGTGGTATACAAGCTTTTAAAAGTGAAAGTAGGATTTCATATAACGGTCATCCACGCTCCTGAATTGACGTGTGTTTGTCATTGGAGTCGATACTAAACACGCGATACTTTTGTTTAGAGATAATTTAACTAAGATTAGTCTACATATAAATATGCATAAGCACAAATGTGAGATATAACGGTAAATCTGTGCAATAAATCGTATTATTCAGGATACTTGCATTGTATTACGCGTGGATGTCGATTCTGTTTACATTATTTTGTTATGTCAACAAACGCGTATACAACGTTTGTTTATTAGTTGAAATACTCAGTTTTTGAGGCAAATATTTGGAACAAAATTATACCATATTATAATAGGAAATTACATTCTGCAGACATTTGCATTTTCAACGATGTAGTGTCCCTTTAACAACCACGAGTGAACTAGGGGCTGAAATCATGAATGTTCTAAACCATGAAGGTTATTCAAGTTAGTTGATAATTATATGCTGGCAAGTTGTAAATGTAATATATTAGGTCGAAAACGAAATGTCAGTAAAATTGACCAAAATACCAGATAGCCAAAGAAAATCAAGGACCAATGAGAGACATCTGTAATTTTCTATTACCTCCCTTGGCAGATAAAGTCTGATTTATTCCAAAATGTGAATAGGTCCTTTTAGTTAGAATCCTTTGTTTTTACTGTTGTGTCTTAACCAGATGTTGCAGTTTGATAAAAGTGATTTTATCAAAAACGCGTTCATTAAGTGATAATTATTTTACAAATAAGTACCCATTGTACTGTAGATCTGTCGAGATATAGTCATTTAATACTCAGTATAAGCGATAGTGGGATAACATTGCTAGCATGTTGTGCAAAGGAAACAAGGATAAAAACAGAGGGAAATGCTTAATAGGACCTATCTACTTTCAGGGGCAGTAACTGACCGATGTCTCTCATTAAACTGTCTCGTAACATTGTTATAACCAGTAGCACACATATATTCCTATGCCAATCGTACATGCTTTTACACCTCTTAAATTTGTTTTGTTTTGTGAGCTTGATATATTCGCAGATTGTCTTGGAATAACAGGATATATAAATTCATCACTAGTACAAGTACTTTAACAGTCTTTCAGATGGGACGTTAAACCGAGGTCTCGTGTAGGTGCTGTACACCGTGCACGTAAAAGAACCAGAGGAGACTCTGGAATGGGTCTCTCTCTGTATCATTGCACTATCCTCCAAAAAAACTAATCTCTTCATGAGGCGTCGCTCATATGGGCAACCGGTAGTGACTATATATAAACGTAACACGCACGCATGCACGCACACACACTTGATCTAATCACAGTCATTAGTTTTGTTGCCCCTAGTTACGAGGAGGTAAGAACTAAGAAGACACAAATCACCTGAAAATAGGTCAAGGTTATATTAAATGTCTAATTAATTCACATATAAATATGTCAGATGACACTACATCAGAAATTCATTGTTATATGTGAATATGTTGGACGTTAAATGCCAAACTATTATTTGAATAGGTCAGAGACAACAAAATCACAAGTTCATTGACACCGTTACAGATAACAGACTCAACTTTAGGACCAACAGACCGTAATACACTCGCCTGACCCTTTCTGAACCTCGTGTAAAAATAATATGATTGTGGTTTTTGCACAGATCATATGTGGCAACATTCCCACATGGGAAGATGTTGTTAAGTAGGTTCTCATTCAAGTTGACCTATTGACCTAGTTTTTTTAATATCCAATTTGAACAAACGTATGTGTTGTTTAAGATCTACTGACCCACAACATTCTTATTACTGGTTCATAAGTGTTGAATGTTTCCATTATGTTGACCTAGTTTTTTTATATCCCATTAGAACAAACGTATGTGTTGTTTAAGATCTACTGACCCACAACATTCTTATTACTGGTTCATAAGTGTTGAATGTTTCACATTATGTTGACCTAGTTTTTTTATATTCCATTTGAACAAACGTATGTGTTGTTTAAGATCTACTGACCCACAACATTCTTATTACGGGTTCATAAGTGTTGAATGTTTCACATATATTGACCTAGTGACCTAGTTGGAAGGATGCTAATAGCCAAATTTGGCAACATTCCACCGTGTGGTTCCCAATAATAATTTTTATTATATGAATGCAATTGACAGGTGACGGATGCCAGATACATCCCTTATACAAAAGCTTATATCACCCTGTGGGTCAGGTGGGTTAATGACATAATTATTGTTTATGAATATGTCAAGTGAAACATATTAAATGACACATCAACACTTGAACAGGTCAAAGGACACTAATTAACAATTATCTAGGTATGTAGGTCAGAAGACATTAAATCACAAATTACTTGAAACATGAATGATCACAATAGCTTATATGACACTAATTCACAAATAATTGGTTTATACAAATTTATTTTAGCTCAATTGCGTAACAAGTTTTTACTACTTATATTAATCACTCTCGAGACTGATGGAATCCATCGCCACGAGGGAGAGAGAAGTGGCAATGTGGAATTTAAATACCTTGCCTATGGGTGCAATAGTAACTGCTCCAGCGGAGCGCAAACTCGGGGCCTGTTGCACCTGAAGCGAACGTTCTACCATTGCGAGAGCACAAATAATTGGTGCAATGCATAGGGTCTGAGAACACTAAAATCACATATTCAGTAAGACAGCGAATCATTAATACGTCTAAGGACACTAAGCATAAATACAGTGACCGGAATAGGTCAGAGAACACTAATATAACATACCGTGAATAGGTCAGAGAACACTAATATAAGAAACCGTGAATAGGTCAGAGAACACTAATATAACATACCATGAATAGGTCAGAGAACACTAATATAACAAACCGTGAATAGGTCAGAGAACACTAATATAACAAACCATGAATAGGTCAGAGAACACTAATATAACATACCGTGAATAGGTCAGAGAACACTAATATAACATACCATGAATAGGTCATAGAACACTAATATAACATACCATGAATAGGTCAGAGAACACTAATATAACATACCATGAATAGGTCATAGAACACTAATATAACAAACCATGAATAGGTCAGAGAACACTAATATAACATACCATGAATAGGTCATAGAACACTAATATAACATACCATGAATAGGTCAGAGAACACTAATATACCGTGAATAGGTCAGAGAACACTAATATAACATACCATGAATAGGTCAGAGAACACTAATATAACATACCGTGAATAGGTCAGAGAACACTAATATAAATACCGTGAATAGGTCAGAGAACACTAATATAACATACCATGAATAGGTCAGAGAACACTAATATAACATACCATGAATAGGTCAGAGAACACTAATATAAATACTGTGAATAGGTCAGAGAACACTAATATAACAAACCGTGAATAGGTCAGAGAACACTATAACAACATGAATAGGTCAGAGAACACTAATATAACATACCATGAATAGGTCAGAGAACACTAATATAACATACCATGAATAGGTCAGAGAACACTAATATAACAACCATGAATAGGTCAGAGAACACTAATATAACATACTGTGAATAGGTCAGAGAACACTAATATACCGTGAATAGGTCAGAGAACACTAATATACCATGAATAGGTCAGAGACACTAATATAACATACCATGAATAGGTCAGAGAACACTAATATAACAAACCATGAATAGGTCAGAGAACACTAATATAACATACCATGAATAGGTCAGAGAACACTAATATAACATACCATGAATAGGTCAGAGAACACTAATATAACAAACCATGAATAGGTCAGAGAACACTAATATAACATACCATGAATAGGTCAGAGAACACTAATATAACATACCATGAATAGGTCAGAGAACACTAATATAACATACCATGAATAGGTCAGAGAACACTAATATAACATACCATGAATAGGTCAGAGAACACTAATATAACATACCATGAATAGGTCAAGAACACTAATATAACATGAGAACACTAATATACAAACGTGAATAGGTCATAGAACACTTATAACATACCATGAATAGGTCAGAGAACACTATATACACATGATAGGTCAGGAACACTAATTAACACTGATAGGTCAGAGACACTAATTAACAACTGAATAGGTCAAGAACATATATACATACCATGAATAGGTCAGAGAACTAATATAACCATGAATAGGTCAGAGAACACTAATACATACATGATAGGTCAGAGAACAATAATACCGTGATAGGTCAGAGACACTAATATGAATAGGTCAGAGAACACTAATATAACATACCATGAATAGGTCAGAGAACACTAATATAACATACCATGAATAGGTCAGAGAACACTAATATAACATACCATGAATAGGTCAGAGAACACTAATATAACAAACCATGAATAGGTCAGAGAACACTAATATAACATACCATGAATAGGTCAGAGAACACTAATATAACATACCATGAATAGGTCAGAGAACACTAATATAACATACCATGAATAGGTCATAGAACACTAATATAACAAACCATGAATAGGTCAGAGAACACTAATATAACAAACCATGAATAGGTCAGAGAACACTAATATAACAAACCATGAATAGGTCATAGAACACTAATATAACATACCATGAATAGGTCATAGAACACTAATATAACATATCATGATTAGGTCAGAGAACACTAATATAACATATCATGATTAGGTCAGAGAACACTAATATAACAAACCATGAATAGGTCAGAGAACACTAATATAACAAACCATGAATAGGTCAGAGAACACTAATATAACATACCATTATGTATGTAATTAAAGGTATTATTGTTTCCGATTATAAAAGAATTTACTTGCTTTGTATTCAAAAAGTAACCCTAAACAGAGGGAGCTCTTTATGCTTCTCTGAGTTTGATCCTCGGACCTTGAAAGTATGTGAGATGGTACAGTGGTCGCCAAATCGGACAGTTGGTTTTACTCCGGGTACTCCGGTTTCCTCCCACACGAATGACGAATTTACGCTTTCATGAAATATACCATTATTATAACTGCGATTGTTTTGTTTTGTGCAATAAAATAATGTCACCGGATAGATCTATATTGTTAATATTTTATCAACTGTAGTTACACAGCGTTTTCTCGTTACATGTAGACAGAATGGACATGTGGACATGAAAGTGATTCAAATGATCACATGTACACGACGGGGGAATCTTTTTTGTGTGTGTTTCACGTTTATTTATCGTCGCTACCGGTTGCCCATATGAGCGACGCCTCCTGAAGAGATTAGTCATTTTAGATTTTTGGAGGATAGTGCAATGATACAGACAAAGACCCATTCCAGTCTCCTCTGGTTCTTTTACGTGCACAGTGTAAAGCACCGACACGAGACCTCGGTTTAAAGTCCCATCTGAAACACTGTTAATTTTATTAGGGTCAGACGGGGGATCGAACCTGTGACCCCTGGATTACCAGTCCAGCGTGTTACCACTGGACTACAGATCTGTCTGTGACGGGGAATCGTACTGTTGCCAGGAATTTATCTAGTGTGATATGGGGGGAACCAGATCACCAGTAGGGAAGGATATATATTGCATATTTACAAGATAAGAACATTCTATTTAACGTTTTATTTATCTACACGCTTCCATAAGTTTATGTAATATGTGCTTCTGTCCGTATGCAGTATGTAAGGCGTATCTTTGTCTAGATGTGAGTGGGAATGAGTTCATTCTGTCCTGATCATCTTGTAACGAGGTGCTGTACTTCTGCAGACTCAGGTCTGCACTCCTGCAAGCACAATTTCAAAACTTAAACTACAGGACAATTGACATGGCCCAGCGTCGCTCAAATGACTACATAAAAATATTCAGCCGAGATCTGCTGCACTAAGTTTTAGATCTGCATACCAAGGTCCTACTAGATCTGCCGTACCAAGGTCCTTCTAGATCTGCATACCTTCTAGATCTGCATACCAAGGTCCTTCTAGATCTGCATACCTTCTAGATCTGCATACCAAGGTCCTTCTAGATCTGTATACCAAGGTCCTACTAGATCTGCCATACCAAGGTCCTACTAGATCTGCCATACCAAGTTTCTACTAGATCTGCCATACCAAGGTCCTACTAGATCTGCCATACCAAGGTCCTACTAGATCTGCCGTACCAAGGTCCTACTAGATCTGCCATACCAAGTTCCTACTAGATCTGCCATACCAAGTTTCCTACTAGATCTGCCATACCAAGGTCCTACTAGATCTGCCATACCAAGTTCCTACTAGATCTGCCATACCAAGGTCCTACTAGATCTGTATACAAAGGTCCTACTAGATCTGCCATACCAAGTTCCTACTAGATCTGCCATACCAAATTCCTACTAGATCTGCCATACCAAGTTCCTACTAGATCTGTATACAAAGGTCCTACTAGATCTGCCATACCAAGGTCCTAGTAGATCTGCTGTACCAAGTTCCTACTAGATCTGTATACCAAGGTTCTACTAGATCTGCCATACCAAGGTCCTACTAGATCTGCCATACCAAGTTCCTACTAGATCTGTATAACATGGTCCTACTAGATCTGCCATACCAAGGTCCTACTAGATCTGCCGTACCAAGGTCCTACTAGATCTGCCATACCAAGTTCCTACTAGATCTGCCCTACCAAGTTCCTACTACTACTAGATCTGCCGTACTAAGTTCCTACTAGATCTGCATACCAAGTTCCCACTAGATCTGCCATACCAAGTTCCTACTAGATCTGCCGTACCAAGTTCCTACTAGATCTGCCGTACCAAGTTCCTACTAGATCTGCCATACCAAGGTCCTACTAGATCTGCCATACCAAGGTCCTACTAGATCTGCCGTACCAAGGTCCTACTAGATCTGCCGTACCAAGTTCCTATTAGATCTGCCATACCAAGGTCCTACTAGATCTGCCATAACAAGGTCCTACTAGATCTGCCATACCAAGGTCCTACTAGATCTGCCATACCAAGGTCCTACTAGATCTGCCGTACCAAGGTCCTACTAGATCTGCCGTACCAAGGTCCTACTAGATCTGCCATACCAAGGTCCTACTAGATCTGCCGTACCAAGTTTCTACTAGATCTGCATACCAAGGTCCTACTAGATCTGCCATACCAAGTTCCTACTAGATCTGCCATACCAAGGTCCTACTAGATCTGCCATACCAAGGTCCTACTAGATCTGCTATACCAAGGTCCTACTAGATCTGCCATACCAAGTTCCTACTAGATCTGCCATACCAAGTTACTTCTAGATCTGCCATACCAAGTTACTTCTAGATCTGCCATACCAAATTTCTTCTAGATCTGCCGTACCAAATTTCTTCAAAATTGAATTGGCAGCTTCAGAGGAGATGTCATTTGAAGCAATTATGGACAGACTGACGTATGCTGGATGACCTGCCTGTACATTTGAATATTCATATTTCTGTGAATAGCCCATTAAATCATTAATTTATATGTATTTTTGGATCGTCTGGGTAAATTAGAATTAGAATCAATGGCACTAAATAGGGTCTGAATACTTGGTTTTGCCGAATCTCAGTTATTCCAGCAGGTGATAAAAGTGTTTGTTTCATATCTCATGTCATAATTCATTGTATATGACATTTGAAACTAACAGTATTAGTCCTGTTTGGCACAGTATAACCTGATCAGTTGTTTGGCACAGTATAACCTGACCAGCACAGTATAACCCGACCAGCACAGTATAACCCGACCAGTTGTTTGGTGCAGTATAACCTGACCAGCACAGTATAACCCGACCAGTTGTTTGGTGCAGTATAACCTGATCAGTTGTTTGGCACAGTATAACCTGACCAGCACAGTATAACCTGACCAGCACAGTATAACCCGACCAGATGTTTGGTGCAGTATAACCTGACCAGCACAGTATAACCTGATCAGTTGTTTGGCGCAGTATAACCCGACCAGTTGTTTGGCACAGTATAACCTGACCAGCACAGTATAACCTGATCAGTTGTTTGGCGCAGTATAACCCGACCAGTTGTTTGGCACAGTATAACCTGACCAGTTGTTTGGCACAGTATAACCTGACCAGCACAGTATAACCTGACCAGTTGTTTGGCACAGTATAACCTGACCAGCACAGTATAACCTGACCAGTTGTTTGGCACAGTATATCCTGACCAGTTGTTTGGCACAGTATAACCTGACCAGTTGTTTGGTACAGTATAACCTGACCAGTTGTTTGGTACAGTATAACCTGACAAGCACAGTATAACCTGACCAGTTGTTTGGCACAGTATAACCTGACCAGTTTTGGCACAGTAAACTGACCAGTTGTTTGGCACAGTATAACCTGACCAGTTGTTTGGCACAGTATAACCTGACCAGTTGTTTGGCACAGTATAACCTGACCAGTTGTTTGGCACAGTATAACCTGACCAGTTGTTTGGCACAGTATAACCTGACCAGTTGTTTGGCACAGTATAACCTGACCAGTTGTTTGGCACAGTATAACCTGACCAGTTGTTTGGCACAGTATAACGTGACCAGTTGTTTGGCACAGTATAACGTGACCAGTTGTTTGGCACAGTATAACGTGACCAGTTGTTTGGCACAGTATAACCTGACCAGTTGTTTGGCACAGTATAACCTGACCAGTTGTTTGGCACAGTATAACCTGACCAGTTGTTTGGCACAGTATAACCTGACCAGTTGTTTGGTACAGTTTAACCTGACCAGTTGTTTGGCACAGTATAACCTGACCAGTTGTTTGGCACAGTATAACCTGACCAGTTGTTTGGCACAGTATAACCTGACCAGTTGTTTGGCACAGTATAACCTGACCATTGTTTGGTACAGTATAACCTGACCAGTTGTTTGGCACAGTATAACCTGACCAGCACAGTATAACCTGACCAGCACAGTATAACCTGACCAGTTGTTTGGTACAATATAACCTGACCAGTTGTTTGGCACAGTATTACTTATTTGGTATGTATTCACCAAACTTGTACCATTGTTTAATCCAAAGCCTCGCATATTCTTTTACAATTTGAATACTTACCTGTTGAGAATCTCCTTCCAGCTCTTCGGGACAGTGGAAAAGCAATCTGCAATTCCAAATTATATATTTATTTAAGTTATTTCCAAGGGTGAAATGGTAGGGTGCCCCATTTTTAGCCCTGCCGTTTTAAATATATATATTTGAATGTATTGTATATAGGCCTCAACAGGCGAGTGCCTTTGCCAGACCTATATAATCTAGAAATTGTCAGCCCTTTTGACCTGTATATACTGCCCTACTGCCTCTTTGATCAAGCATAATTAGCTGCTAAGTCAGCAACATTTTTTAGGGGTAACCCCCAAAAACTCACTCTCACACCTACCCCCTTCGTGACTCAAAATGCACCCTGACTCTTGTCTGACCAACACTGCCATTTTTTCCACTCTAGAATAAACCCTATTTTAAGCCTTCACAACCCTGTCTATCTATACTACTACGATAATGGACTTTATGCGAATCTGGTCTAGTCATAGACTATTACTATCGGAAAATACCAATCGTCGCATATTGTATATATATATATTTTTTAACTTTATTTATTTTACAACGATTGCGAATCAAGTTTTAACAACTTATATTAATCACTCTCATTGGCTCGGATGAAAGTGTATATGTGGGAGGAAACCGGAGTACCCGGAGAAAACCCACCTGTCCAATCTGGCGACCACCATACCATCTTGCATACTTCCTGGTCCGAGGATCGAACCTGGGTTGCATTGGTGAGAAGCGAGCGCGCTAACCACTGCGCTAATCGGACAGCCATACGGTATATTAAAGAATCAACACACATATAATATGAATATTGGATTATACCATCTCAAATGTTCTGTTTGAGGTCTTCACCAAACATTGCCATAGTTTGTCTAACACCAGTCAGACAAATGATTAAATACACTTTGTGTTTTACGTTTATTTATCGTCGCTACCTGTTGCCCATATGAGCGACTCCTCCCCTGAAGAGATTAGTCATTTTAGATTTTGGAGGATAGTGCATGATACAGACAGAGACCCATTCCAGAGTCTCCTCTGGTTCTTTTACGTGCACGGTGTAAAGCACCGACACGAGACCTTTTATTAGGGGCAGATGGGGGATCGAACCTGCGATCCCTGGATTACCAGTCCAACGTGTTACAACTGGACTACAGATCCGTCTAAAAATGCACTTAAAATTTCAAATTACTTTAGTCTAACCAGAGAATTTTTTGTCCGAGAGATTTTGGGAACTGTCTGGGGACCAGTGCCGTGCAACAGAGATGCAACTAATTTCTAGGCATGATGAAAGAGGGTTATTTTAGACAATTCTTTCAAGGTCATTGCCAAATTCATTCTAATCTCCTGAGATGAATAAACACATCTAGACTTTATGCTGGTGCTGTAAACATCAATCTACATGTGTACTATAGATAGATGTGGGACAAGATTTGGATGAATCCACGGTCCAGTGATTATTACGTTAAGACTGCGAATCCAGGAGTTGTTAGTTCGATCCTTTGACCCACCATAATACACAAAATGTAATATTAACAGTCTTTTGGTTGCGACTATAAACCGAGTTCCAATGTAGCCATGCACACCATGACAGGGCTTGTGAAACAACCAGGGATACTCCTGCAATTGGGGTGTCTGGATCACAATCCTCCTACAACTACTATACTTCTGGAAATGCAGGAAAAACAATAAACAAACCCTAAATAAAAAATCACTTAAAACAAAGTACAATGTCTACTAGCCAGGGTGGGGTTGTATCTCCATATTGGGACTAGTTAATAAATTACTCACTAAATTCTAGTGAAATATCCTCGTCATCACTCTCCCAGCCGTCATCGATTAATTCTTCTAATGCCTCGCTGGATTCTTCACAGCATATCTACAATGATAACGTAATAACGTATTAGATATATAAAGAAATAAGATAAAGATTTAAGATATAGAATAAGATATAAAGATTTAAGATATAGAAATAAGATAAAGATTTAAGATATAGAAATAAGATATAAAAATTTAAGATATATAAATAAGAAAAAGATTTAAGATATAGAAATAAGATAAAGATTTAAGATATAGAAATAAGATATAAAGATTTAAGATATAGAAATAAGATAAAGTAATAAGTTATAGAAATAAGGTAAAGATTTAAGATAAACAAATAACTAATGAATTAAATTTTAACATTGACATTTCATTTACATCCCGACTATGTACTATAAGCCACTATATACCTGTCGAAGGAAATATATTTCTGTTCCCTACAGCTCACAGAATGTATCAAAATGATGGCTCTTGAAACCCAGGGCTTCAATTTCTTGAAACCCAGGGCTTCAATTTAATTTCAAGCGAATACAGGTGTCATCAGTTTGAACCAATGTTCCACCATAATTATATTAATAATATTTACAGTTTTTCGGATGGGACTACAAACAGAGGCCCCATGTATTGGTGCAATACACCGGGCATGTATCGGTGCTATACACCGGGCATGTATCGGTGCTATACACCGGGCATGTATCGGTGCTATGCACCGGGCATGTATCGGTGCTATACACCGGGCATGTATCGGTGCTATGCACCGGGCATGTATCGGTGCTATGCACCGGGCATGTATCGGTGCTATACACCGGGCATGTATCGGTGCTATACACCGGGCATGTATCGGTGCTATACACCGGGCATGTATCGGTGCTATACACCGGGCATGTATCGGTGCTATACACCGGGCATGTATCGGTGCTATACACCGGGCATGTATCGGTGCTATACACCGGGCATGTATCGGTGCTATACACCGGGCTTGTATCGGTGCTATACACCGGGCTTGTATCGGTGCTATACACCGGCATGTATCGGTGCTATACACCGGGCTTGTATCGCTGCTATACACCGGGCATGTATCGGTGCTATACACCGGGCATGTATCGGTGCTATACACCGGGCATGTATCGGTGCTATACACCGGGCATGTATCGGTGCTATACACCGGGCATGTATCGGTGCTATTATACATGGTTAGCATTCTGCCCCCAGTCATATATAGGTCTTGTAATACTAGTATGGCATGGTTAGCATTCTGCCCCCAGTCATATATAGGTCTTGTAATACTAGTATGGCATGGTTAGCATTCTGCCCCCAGTCATATATAGGTCTTGTAATACTAGTATGGCATGGTTAGCATTCTGCCCCCAGTCATATATAGGTCTTGTAATACTAGTATGGCATGGTTAGCATTCTGCCCCCAGTCATATATAGGTCTTGTAATACTGGTATGGCATGGTTAGCATTCTGCCCCCAGTCATATATAGGTCTTGTAATACTAGTATGGCATGGTTAGCATTCTGCCCCCAGTCATATATAGGTCTAATACTAGTTTGAATGATCATTGTCGTGCGAAAATAGCTGCAAAATAAATCTCCCTCTTGAAGACCTCAATCTCCCTCTTGGGAAAGTCAAATCTCCCTCATGGGGGCTACCAGAAGTTGGCAGGTATGTGTCACACAGACTGCTTGTACCTTTTCGCTTGGCACATCACATTTACGAGGATCATATAAAAAGCTAAATCTGTCTTAAGCAGCCAGCCACGGGAATCACAGAGAGTGGCTGCTTAACACAGGTGGCTGCTAAATAGAGGTCAAATATATAATAAAACAACATATTAGGAATCTGGAAACTGGCTGCTTAATACAGGTTGGCTGCTTAATAGAGGTCAAATATATAATAAAACAACATATTAGGAATCTGGAAACTGGCTGCTTAATACAGGTTGGCTGCTTAATAGAGGTGACCACTAACACAGTTTTGTACCTTTAATACTGTCTTCATTTCCTGTTCTTCTAGTACACCATTCACGCCAATCACAAAACTTGCATCACTTCCAAATAATTCCTGTAGCAAAGAGTGGTAACCGGAATACATTGCTATCCTAGACCATATATAGCCAAGACAGTAATTGTTGCACACATGCATGAAGGTGACACTTCTTAATATTTTACCGCTACTTGTTAATATCATCCCCTCTGTTTGCTGATTATCATCAACTTGGCCAGGCAGTGTATATAATACACACACTACGGTAATACTAAACTACTCACAGTAGTCCAGTGGTAACACGCTGGACTGGTAATCCAGGGATTGCAGGTTCGATCCCCCGTCTGACTCTAATAAAATTAACAGTCTTTCAGATGGGACTTTAAACCGAGGTCTCGTGTCGGTGCTTTACACCGTGCAAGTAAAAGAACCAGAGGAGACTCTGGAATGGGTCTCTGTCTGTATCATTGCATTATCCTCCAAAAATCTAAAATGACTAATCTCTTCAGGAGGAGTCGCTCATATGGGCAACCGGTAGCGACGATAAATAAACGTAAAACACACACTTTAAAATGGAGTTAAATAAAAAAAATACGTGTTGTCCTGGGTACCCCATATAAACATACCATATATTATATAAAAATATTGCTAGATTTTCATCCAAGCTGATGGTGCGGTGTGGGCGACATGGTTATGCTTTGAAATAATATTATTATTAAAGAAAAATCAGTTTTATACAATAAGACTGGTGATGTCAAAACATGGTGCCCACAAACATTGGTATGAAGTTTTATACAATAAGACTGGGGAGGTCAAAACATGGTGCCCACAAACATTGCTATGAAGTTTTATACAATAAGACTGGGGAGGTCAAAACATGGTGCCCACAAACATTGGTATGAAGTTTTATACAATAAGACTGGGAAGGTCAAAACATGGTGCCCACAAACATTGCTATGAAGTTTTATAAACATTGGATGATATTTGTTTAAGTTAAAAGCAGACGTCACAAAAGTTCCGAGACTGACAAACTAATAACGACAATGCAGTCCCATTATATACATGTATTATGACATGTGTATGTGTTAATTTAATAATATTTTATTGCAACTTTTTCCATAATGATGAATACAATTTACAAATCACAATAACATTACTGTCACATTAATAACATACATAAATCCTGATAATATCCATATACATGACATTTTCAAAGTGCAAAAGGATTGGGCTGCAAGTTTTGACAACAGCCCTTTCCAAAAGGTCATATTTGCTATCAATTTGTTCCGATGTATGTAGTACTAATATAAATAAGTCTTTCAAGAAAAGTATTGATTGGATTGAAAAAGAAAATGATGGGATAGGCATAAGAGAATACTAAAAATGAACAAGAATAATTGAATTTATTTTTAAAAATAACTGCCCTAATAAGCTGCTTGACTGCCTCTCCCCGAAACCCCACATTTCAGGACAATATCGGTCAAGTTAAAAAGACAGAGATATCTCAATAAATGCAACAGTATGAGCAGTATCGATTTTAAATATCAGTCATATATTAAGGTTTCCACTAATAAACGTTTGATAAACGTATACAGTCAAACCTGTGTTAAGCAGCCAGCCAAGCGAATCACAGATAGTGGCTGCTTAACACAGGTGACTGCTTAATAGAGGTGAAATGTATAATGAAACAAGATATTGGGACTCTGGAAACTGGCTGCTTAATACGAGGTTGGCTGCTTAACCACTAACACAGGTTTGACTGTATGTCACTGAGTTATGGAGTAATTCTATGATTTACCTCTATAACAGATGTCTTCCTTTGTTTGAGATCACCTGTGTTGATGATCAGTTGTTCTGATGATTTGAGAATGTCCCCCGCAGCAATGGCCACCTGAAAAATGTATAAGTCAGTGTCAACTCACAGACGTTTCAGGGGGCCATAGTTATTTTAAATAATTTAAGAAAGAAGAAAACAGTGTGTGCATGCTACGTCTGACTATATATCTATAATATCTAACAATAGTGACAAACAGTGGGTGCATGCTACGTCTGACTATATATCTATAATATCTAACAATAGTGACAAACAGTGGGTGCATGCTACGTCGGACTATATATCTATAATATCTAACAATAGTGACAAACAGTGGGTGCATGCTACGTCGGACTATATATCTATAATATCTAACAATAGTGACAAACAGTGGGTGCATGCTACGTCGGACTATATATCTATAATATCTAACAATAGTGACAAACAGTGGGTGCATGCTACGTCGGACTATATATCTATAATATCTAACAATAGTGACAAACAGTGGGTGCATGCTACGTCGGACTATATATCTATAATATCTAACAATAGTGACAAACAGTGTGTGCATGCTACATCGGACTATATATCTATAATATCTAACAATAGTGACAAACAGTGGGTGCATGCTACGTCGGACTATATATCTATAATATCTAACAATAGTGACAAACAGTGTGTGCATGCTACGTCGGACTATATATCTATAATATCTAACAATAGTGACAAACAGTGTGTGCATGCTACATCGGACTATATATCTATAATATCTAACAATAGTGACAAACAGTGGGTGCATGCTACGTCGGACTATATATCTATAATATCTAACAATAGTGACAAACAGTGTGTGCATGCTACGTCGGACTATATATCTATAATATCTAACAATAGTGACAAACAGTGGGTGCATGCTACGTCTGACTATATATCTATAATATCTAACAATAGTGACAAACAGTGGGTGCATGCTACGTCGGACTATATATCTATAATATCTAACAATAGTGACAAACAGTGGGTGCATGCTACGTCAGACTATATATCTATAATATCTAACAATAGTGACAAACAGTGGGTGCATGCTACGTCGGACTATATATCTATAATATCTAACAATAGTGACAAACAGTGTGTGCATGCTACGTCGGACTATATATCTATAATATCTAACAATAGTGACAAACAGTGTGTGCATGCTACGTCGGACTATATATCTATAATATCTAACAATAGTGACAAACAGTGTGTGCATGCTACGTCTGACTATATATCTATAATATCTAACAATAGTGACAAACAGTGTGTGCATGCTACGTCTGACTATATATCTATAATATCTAACAATAGTGACAAACAGTGTGTGCATGCTACATCGGACTATATATCTATAATATCTAACAATAGTGACAAACAGTGGGTGCATGCTACGTCGGACTATATATCTATAATATCTAACAATAGTGACAAACAGTGGGTGCATGCTACGTCGGACTATATATCTATAATATCTAACAATAGTGACAAACAGTGGGTGCATGCTACATCGGACTATATATCTATAATATCTAACAATAGTGACAAACAGTGGGTGCATGCTACGTCGGACTATATATCTATAATATCTAACAATAGTGACAAACAGTGGGTGCATGCTACGTCGGACTATATATCTATAATATCTAACAATAGTGACAAACAGTGGGTGCATGCTACGTCGGACTATATATCTATAATATCTAACAATAGTAACAAACAGTGTGTGCATGCTACATCGGACTATATATCTATAATATCTAACGATAGTGACAAACAGTGTGTGCATGCTACATCGGACTATATATCTATAATATCTAACAATAGTGACAAACAGTGTGTGCATGCTACGTCTGACTATATATCTATAATATCTAACAATAGTGACAAACAGTGTGTGCATGCTACGTCGGACTATATATCTATAATATCTAACAATAGTGACAAACAGTGTGTGCATGCTACGTCGGACTATATATCTATAATATCTAACAATAGTGACAAACAGTGTGTGCATGCTACGTCGGACTATATATCTATAATATCTAACAATAGTGACAAACAGTGTGTGCATGCTACGTCTGACTATATATCTATAATATCTAACAATAGTGACAAACAGTGGGTGCATGCTACGTCTGACTATATATCTATAATATCTAACAATAGTGACAAACAGTGGGTGCATGCTACATCGGACTATATATCTATAATATCTAACAATAGTGACAAACAGTGGGTGCATGCTACATCTGACTATATATCTATAATATCTAACAATAGTGACAAACAGTGGGTGCATGCTACGTCGGACTATATATCTATAATATCTAACAATAGTGACAAACAGTGGGTGCATGCTACGTCGGACTATATATCTATAATATCTAACAATAGTGACAAACAGTGGGTGCATGCTACATCGGACTATATATCTATAATATCTAACAATAGTGACAAACAGTGGGTGCATGCTACGTCGGACTATATATCTATAATATCTAACAATAGTGACAAACAGTGTGTGCATGCTACGTCGGACTATATATCTATAATATCTAACAATAGTAACAAACAGTGTGTGCATGCTACATCGGACTATATATCTATAATATCTAACAATAGTGACAAACAGTGGGTGCATGCTACGTCGGACTATATATCTATAATATCTAACAATAGTGACAAACAGTGTGTGCATGCTACGTCGGACTATATATCTATAATATCTAACAATAGTGACAAACAGTGTGTGCATGCTACGTCTGACTATATATCTATAATATCTAACAATAGTGACAAACAGTGGGTGCATGCTACGTCGGACTATATATCTATAATATCTAATAGTGACAAACAGTGTGTGCATGCTACGTCGGACTAATATCTATAATATCTAACAATAGTGACAAACAGTGGGTGCATGCTACGTCTGACTATATATCTATAATATCTAACAATAGTGACAAACAGTGGGTGCATGCTACGTCGGACTATATATCTATAATATCTAACAATAGTGACAAACAGGGGTGTGTGTGTTTTTTTTTTGTGGGTGGGTGCATGCTACGTCGGACTATATATCTATAATATCTAACAATAGTGACAAACAGTGTGTGCTGCTACGTCGGACTATAATCTATAATATCTAACAATAGTGACAAACAGTGTGTGCATGCTACGTCGGACTATATATCTATAATATCTAACAATAGTGACAAACAGTGTGTGCATGCTACGTCTGACTATATATCTATAATATCTAACAATAGTGACAAAAGTGTGTGCATGCTCTTCTGACTATATATCTATAATATCTAACATAGTGCAAACAGTGTGTGCATGCTACGTCTGACTATATATCTATAATATCTAACAATAGTGACAAACAGTGTGTGCATGCTACATCAGACTATATCTATAATATCTAACAATAGTGACAAACAGTGGGTGCATGCTACGTCGGACTATATATCTATAATATCTACAATAGTGACAAACAGTGGGGCTGCTACGTCGGACTATTATCTATAATATCTAACAATAGTGACAACAGTGGGTGCATGCTACATCGGATATATATCTATAATATCTAACATAGTGACAACAGTGGGTGCATGCTACGTCGGACTATATATCTATATATCTAACAATAGTACAAACAGTGTTTGCATGCTACGTCGGACTATATATCTATAATATCTAACAATAGTGACAAACAGTGGGTGCATGCTACGTCGGACTATATTCTATAATATCTAACAATAGTACAAACAGTGTGTGCATGCTACATCGGACTATATATCTTAATATCTAACGTAGTGACAAACAGTGTGTGCATGCTACATCGGACTATATATCTATAATATCTAACGATAGTGACAAACAGTGTGTGCATGCTACGTCTGACTATATATCTATAATATCTAACAATAGTGACAAACAGTGTGTGCATGCTACGTCTGACTATATATCTATAATATCTAACAATAGTGACAAACAGTGTGTGCATGCTACGTCGGACTATATATCTATAATATCTAACAATAGTGACAAACAGTGTGTGCATGCTACGTCTGACTATATATCTATAATATCTAACAATAGTGACAAACAGTGGGTGCATGCTACGTCTGACTATATATCTATAATATCTAACAATAGTGACAAACAGTGGGTGCATGCTAC
>CM026403.1:15519732-15613831 GCA_014843695.1 Archivesica marissinica | reverse complement strand
CTGTATTCCATTGTTTGGATGTTTATGTTACTGTATTACATTGTGTGGATGTGTATGTTACTGTATTCCATTGTTTGGATGTGTATGTTACTGTATTACATTGTTTGGATGTGTATGTTACTGTATTCCATTGTTTGGATGTGTATGTTACTGTATTCCATTGTTTGGATGTGTATGCCAGTATATTCCATTGTTTGGGTGTGTATGTTACTGTAGTCCATTGTTTGGATGTGTATGCCACTGTATTCCATTGTTTGGATGTGTATGTTATTGTATTCCATTGTTTGGGTGTACATGTTACTGTATTCCATTGTTTGGATGTGTATGCCACTGTATTCCATTGTGTGGATGTGTATGTCACTGTATTCCATTGTTTGGATGTGTATGTTACTGTATTCCATTGTTTGGATGTGTATGTTACTGTATTGCATTGTGTGGATGTGTATGTTACTGTATTCCATTGTTTGGGTGTGTATGTTACTGTATTCCATTGTTTGGATGTGTATGTTACTGTATTCCATTGTGTGGATGTGTATGTTACTGAATTCCATTGTTTGGATGAGTATGCCACTGTATTCCATTGTTTAGATGTGTATGTTACTGTATTCCATTGTTTGGATGTGTATGTTACTGTATTCCATCGTTTGGATGTGTATGTTACTGTATTCCATTGTGTGGATGTATGTTACTGTATTCCATTGTTTGGATGTGTATGTTACTGTATTCCATTGGTGGATGTGTATGTTACTGTATTCCATTGTTTGGATGTGTATGCCACTGTATCCATTGTTTTGGATGTGTATGTTACTGTATTCCATTGTTGGATGTGTATGTTACTGTATTCCATTGTTTGGATGTGTATGTTACTGTATTCCATTGTTTGGATGTGTATGTTACTGTATTCCATTGTTTGGATGTGTATGTTACTGTATTCCATTGTGTGGATGTGTATGTTACTGTATTCCATTGTTTGGATGTGTATGTTACTGTATTCCATTGTTGGATGTGTATGTTACTGTATTCCATTGTTTGGATGTGTATGTTACTGTATTCCTTTTGTGTGGTGTATGTTACTGTATTCCATTGTGTGGATGTGTATGTTACTGTATTCCATTGTTTGGGGTGTATGTTACTGTATTCCATTGTTTGGATGTGTATGTTACTGTATTCCATTGTTGGATGTGTATGTTACTGTATTCCATTGTTTGGGTGTGTATGTTACTGTATTCCATTGTGGGATGTGTATGCCACTGTATTCCATTGTTTGGGGTGTATGTTACTGTATTCCATTGTTGTGGATGTGTATGTTACTGTATTCCATTGTTTGGATGTGTTTGTTACTGTATACCATTGTTTGGGTGTGAATGTTACTGTATTCCATTGTGTGGATGTGTATACCACTGTATTCCATTGTTTGGGTGTGTATGCCACTGTATTCCATTGTGTGGATGTGTATGTTACTGTATTACATTGTTGGGATGTGTATGTTACTGTATTCTATTGTTTGGATGTGTATGTTACTGGATTCCATTGTTTGGGTGTGTATGTTACTGTATTCCATTGTTTGGATGTGTATGCCACTGTATTCCATTGTTTGGATGTGTATGTTACTGTATTCCATTGTTTGGGTGTGTATGTTACTGTATTCCATTGTTTGGGTGTGTATGCCACTTTATTCCATTGTTTGGATGTGTATGTTACTGTATTCCATTGTTTGGATGTGTATGCCACTGTAATCCATTGTTTGGATGTGTATGTTACTGTATTCCATTGTTTGGATGTGTATGTCACTGTATTCCATTGTTTGGATGTGTATGTTACTGTATTCCATGTTTGGATGTGTATGTTACTGTATTCCATTGTGTGGATGTGTATGTTACTGTATTCCATTGTTTGGATGTGTATGCCACTGTATTCCATTGTTTGGATGTGTATGTTACTGTATTCCATGTTTGGATGTGTATGTTACTGTATTCCATTGTTTGGATGTGTATGTTACTGTATTCCATTGTTTGGATGTGTATGCCACTGTATTCCATTGTTTGGATGTGTATGTTACTGTATTCCATTGTTTGGATGTGTATGCCACTGTATTCCATTGTTTGGATGTGTATGCCACTGTATTCCATTGTTTGGATGTGTATGTTACTCTATTCCATTGTGTGGATGTGTATGTTACTGTATTCCATTGTTTTGATGTGTATGTTACTGTATTCCATTGTTTGGATGTGTATGTTACTGTATTCCATTGTTTGGATGTGTATGTTACTGTATTCCATTGTTTGGATGTGTATGTTACTGTATTCCATTGTTTGGATGTGTATGTTACTGTATTCCATTGTTTGGATGTGTATGCCACTGTATTCCATTGTTTGGATGTGTATGCCACTCTATTCCATTGTTTGGATGAGTATGTCACTGTATTCCATTGTGTGGATGTGTATGTTACTGTATTCCATTGTTTGGATGTGTATGTTACTGTATTCCATTGTTTGGATGTGTATGTTACTGTATCCATTGTTGGATGTTACTGTATTCCATTTTTTGGATGTGTATGTTACTGTATTCCATTGTTTGGATGTGTATGCCACTGTATTCCATTGTTTGGATGTGTATGTTACTGTATTCCATTGTTTGGATGTGTATGTTACTGTATTCCATTGCTTGGATGTGTATGTTACTGTATTCCATTGTTTGGATGTGTATGTTACTGTATTCCATTGTTTGGATGTGTATGTTACTGTATTCCATTGTTTGGATGTGTATGTTACTGTATTCCATTGTGTGGATGTGTATGTTACTGTATTCCATTGTTTGGATGTGTATGTTACTGTATTCCATTGTTTGGATGTGTATGTTACTGTATTCCATTGTTTGGATGTGTATGTTACTGTATTCCATTGTGTGGATGTGTATGTTACTGTATTCCATTGTTTGGATGTGTATGTTACTGTATTCATTGTTTGGATGTGTATGTTACTGTATTCCATTGTTGGGTGTGTATGTTACTGTATTCCATTGTTTGGATGTGTATGTTACTGTATTCCATTGTTTGGATGTGTATGCCACTGTATTCCATTGTTTGGATGTGTATGCCACTGTATTCCATTGTTTGGATGTGTATGTTACTCTATTCCATTGTGTGGATGTGTATGTTACTGTATGCCATTGTTTTGATGTGTATGTTACTGTATTCCATTGTTTGGATGTGTATGTTACTGTATTCCATTGTTTGGATGTGTATGTTACTGTATTCCATTGTGTGGATGTGTATGTTACTGTATTCCATTGTTTGGATGTGTATGTTACTGTATTCCATTGTGTGGATGTGTATGTTACTGTATTCCATTTTTTGGATGTGTATGTTACTGTATTCCATTGTTTGGGTGTGTATGTTACTGTATTCCATTGTTTGGATGTGTATGTTACTGTATTACATTGTTTGGATGTGTATGCCACTGTATTACATTGTTTGGATGTGTATGCCACTGTATTCCATTGTGTGGATGTGTATGTTACTGTATTCCATTGTGTGGATGTGTATGTTACTGTATTTCATTGTTTGGGTGTGTATGTTACTGTATTCCATTGTTTGGATGTGTATGTTACTGTATTCCATTGTGTGGATGTGTATGTCACTGTATTCCATTGTTTGGATGTGTATGCCACTGTTTTCCATTGTTTGGATGTGTATGCCACTGTATTCCATTGTTTGGGTGTGTATGCCACTGTATTCCATTGTTTGGATGTGTATGCCACTGTATTCCATTGTTTGGATGTGTATGCCACTGTATTCCATTGTGTGGATGTGTATGTTACTGTATTCCATTGTTTGGATGTGTATGCCACTGTATTCTATTGTGTGGATGTGTATGTTACTGTATTCCATTGTTTGGATGTGTATGCCACTGTATTCCATTGTTTGGATGTGTATGCCACTGTATTCCATTGTTTGGGTGTGTATGCCACTGTATTCCATTGTTTGGATGTGTATGCCACTGTATTCCATTGTTTGGGTGTGTATGCCACTGTATTACATTGTTTGGGTGTGTATACCACTGTATTCCATTGTTTGGGTGTGTATGCCACTGTATTCCATTGTTTGGGTGTGTATGCCACTGTATTCCATTGTTTGGATGTGTATGTTACTGTATTCCATTGTGTGGATGTGTATGTTACTGTATTCCATTGTTTGGATGTGTATGTTACTGTATTCCATTGTTTGGATGTGTATGCCACTGTATGCCATTGTTTGGATGTGTATGCCACTGTATTCCATTGTTTGGATGTGTATGTTACTGTATTCCATTGTTTGGATGTGTATGTTACTGTATTCCATTGTGTGGATGTATATGCCACTGTATTCTATTGTTTGGATGTGTATGCTACTGTATTCCATTGTTTGGATGTGTATGTTACTGTATTCCATTGTGTGGATGTGTATGTTACTGTATTACATTGTGTGGATGTGTATGTTACTGTATTCCATTGTTTGGGTGTGTATGCCACTGTATTCCATTGTTTAGATGTGTATGTTACTGTATTCCATTGTTTGGGTGTGTATGCCATTGTATTCCATTGTTTGGATGTGTATGTTACTGTATTCCATTGTTTGGATGTGTATGTTACTGTATTCCATTGTTTGGATGTGTATGTTACTGTATTCCATTGTGTGGATGTGTATGTTACTGTATTCCATTGTTTGGATGTGTATGTTACTGTATTCCATTGTGTGGATGTGTATGTTACTGTATTCCATTGTGTGGATGTGTATGCCACTGTATTCCATTGTTTGGATGTGTATGTTACTGTATTCCATTGTTTGGATGTGTATGTTACTGTATTCCATTGTGTGGATGTGTATGCCACTGTATTCCATTGTTTGGATGTGTATGTTACTGTATTCCATTGTTTGGATGTGTATGCCACTGTATTCCATTGTTTGGATGTGTATGTTACTGTATTCCATTGTTTGGATGTGTATGTTACTGTATTCCATTGTGTGGATGTGTATGTTACTGTATTCCATTGTTTGGATGTGTATGTTACTGTATTCCATTGTTTGGATGTGTATGTTACTGTATTCCATTGTATGGGTGTGTCTGTTACTGTATTCCATTGTTTGGATGTGTATGTTACTGTATTCCATTGTTTGGATGTGTATGCCACTGTATTCCATTGTTTGGGTGTGTATGCCACTGTATTCCATTGTTTGGATGTGTATGTTACTGTATTCCATTGTGTGGATGTGTATGTCACTGTATTCCATTGTTTGGATGTGTATGTTACTGTATTCCATTGTTTGGATGTGTATGTTACTGTATTCCATTGTTTGGATGTGTATGTTACTGTATTCCATTGTGTGGATGTGTATGTTACTGTATTCCATTGTTTGGATGTGTATGTTACTGTATTCCATTGTGTGGATGTGTATGTTACTGTATTCCATTGTTTGGATGTGTATGTTACTGTATTCCATTGTGTGGGTGTGTATGTTACTGTATTCCATTGTTTGGATGTGTATGTTACTGTATTACATTGTTTGGATGTGTATGCCACTGTATTACATTGTTTGGATGTGTATGCCACTGTATTCCATTGTTTGGATGTGTATGTTACTGTATTCCATTGTGTGGATGTGTATGTTACTGTATTCCATTGTGTGGATGTGTATGTTACTGTATTTCATTGTTTGGGTGTGTATGTTACTGTATTCCATTGTTTGGATGTGTATGTTACTGTATTCCATTGTGTGGATGTGTATGTCACTGTATTCCATTGTTTGGATGTGTATGCCACTGTATTCCATTGTTTGGATGTGTATGCCACTGTATTCCATTGTGTGGATGTGTATGCCACTGTATTCCATTGTTTGGATGTTCCATTGTGTGGATGTGTATGCCACTGTATTCCATTGTTTGGATGTGTATGTTACTGTATTCCATTGTTTGGATGTGTATGTTACTGTATTCCATTGTTTGGATGTGTATGTTACTGTATTCCATTGTGTGGATGTGTATGTTACTGTATTCCATTGTTTGGATGTGTATGTTACTGTATTCCATTGTTTGGATGTGTATGTTACTGTATTCCATTGTTTGGATGTGTATGTTACTGTATTCCATTGTTTGGATGTGTATGCCACTGTATTCCATTGTTTGGATGTGTATGTTACTGTATTCCATTGTGTGGGTGTGTATGTTACTGTATTCCATTGTTTGGATGTGTATGCCACTGTATTCCATTGTTTGGATGTGTATGCCACTGTATTCCATTGTTTGGATGTGTATGCCACTGTATTCCATTGTGTGGATGTGTATGTTACTGTATTCCATTGTTTGGATGTGTATGCCACTGTATTTCATTGTTTGGATGTGTATGCCACTGTATTTCATTGTGTGGATGTGTTTGCCACTGTATTACATTGTTTGGATGTGTATGCCATGATAACAACGTCTTAAGACATGTCTCTTTTAATGTTTCAGTTTTCAGTTTCAGAGTTTATTGGCATTAAACACAATTGTTCGTCGCCTATACAACATGTACGACGGACAGTACATAATATACAATTACAATATAATACATGAGAAAAGCATGAACAAATTGAAAACAAAATTAAAATTAATGGTTATCGTAGTTTGAAAATATATAATGAATATACATACGTAAATGTGTTCATTGACAACTACCCTCTAATAACAGATGCTTGGTAAATATATTTTGATAAAAAATGTATAATACTACTTTGTGAACATTGTAACAATGACTTAAGCTTATTCAAGTTAGGCCAATGACAATAATAATGTGGTAAACAGTTGTTTCTTACTTCTCTATAGAATGGACATACTAATAAAAAGTGATATTCAGTTTCAATACAATTCATATTGCATTTCGTACAAATTCTCTGGTTTCTATCAATATTTCTATGACGACCTTCTTCTATGAGTAAATTATGAGCAGAACATCGAAATCTAGACAAATGATATGTAGCGAAATTGTTATGTTGGTGTGTTTGGAAGAGCTGAAGTGTGTGCTTGGTTGTTTTTGTTGTTTAGTTGAAGGTGTGATCACCTAGTGATGGACTGTTGTGCTTAGAGTGGTGTTTACCTTGGCCTTTGTGTTGCTTGTTCCTTTCATGCACATACCTGTATCCAGTGAGTGCATTGGATACCCTTGCACCCAACCGTTTCCGGCAAACCATGATTGATATCCCTGTTGCGTTTTCATGAACACTAAATATTTATATCAGAAGGCTATACACACATGTATAAAACATTACATGGAGCTGCTCCAGAATACTTAATATCGCCCTTCACTTTTACTTCTGATAGACATACTAGAATTCCCAGATCAATCTCAAATACACTCAGAATGTCCGATTAGCGCAGTTGTTAGCGCTCTCGCTTCTCACCAATGCAACCCGGGTTTGATCCTCGGACCGGGAAGTATGTCAGATGGTACGGTGGTCGCCAGATCGGACAGGTGGGTATCTCCGGATACTCCGGTTTCCTCCAAAACAACAACAAAAAACAAACAAATAAAACCACCTCAGAATATCAGTTCAAAATGCTCCAACTTTCCAATAGTTAAAAATTCTCTACTTAAGGTGGGACAATGACAATGCAAACTAATCACATATTTCAACTATTATTACTTCAGATGATAGTGTACACAGTCTTTATCACAACTGTGTATTGTCATTGCTATGTTTACTAGATTCTGTGAATAGCTGTCTTTAAGCTGATTTCATACATATTTTGAAGATACCCCTATAAGTCATATCTGTACATTGTTATATATATATGACTGTATTATTGTACTAGACAATTCCATATATCAACATATTCCATTACATATTATATATAGTTTATCTACGTTCAGCTTTAGCATTACTATATAATTCCAATGTGCAGTTTTCACTTATAGTCCTATCTGTTCTACTCTACTAGACAATTCCATATATCAACATATTCCATTACATATTATATATCGTTTCTCTACTTTTTCAGCTATATCTTTACCATATAATTCCAGTGTGCAGTTTTCACTTATAGTTCTATCTTTTGATTGCATTTGATTTGTATATATTGTTGAGAGCCTCGTGGTAGATTATCTTTTGTTAAATGAGTTCTCTCGTAAAATAAAGTCTTTATTATTAACATTGTATTATGTCAATTATTACCACATCAAAAACGAAAAATAAAGTTTACATTAATATGTTAAAACTTATCTAAATGTTTCTAAATAAATGACTGCATTTCGGTTCTAACACCCACACAATCAAGTGATCGCATGTAGCGACTGATTCAATTCTCAATCTCATCGTACTCTTGTATCGTCTTGTCTCTTATCTGTTCAAGTGATGACAGTGTTTCTTCTAAGCCTTCAATCCCATACTCATATCTTCATTGAATTGTCGTCGTGATGGTAAAGGTTGCAGTTTGCTCTCATTTTTCATTATTAACTAGAATTAGTCTCATGAAAGATTCATTTCAAATTTTATAGCCGCTTAAATGTGCAGATCCCAGCTCGTGCTGTTCATAGAATTCTTCTGTCAAGATAAATGGCGGCGGTTGCTATTGTCCAGGAAAATATAATGTTGAGGATGCGATTGCCGAATATCACCGGTTTTAGCACAATACTCGAGTTTATTGATTTGATATCTGAATTGATTTCCAACATTTAGAGTTAAAATGTTTTCTGTGCATTTCTTTATTTTTATGCTTGTGTATTATTGTGATGTGGGATGGGTAGGAGTGTTCGGTGGAGAAGTTAATCTGATATGGAAGTTTTGAGAAGATATAAAATTAACATATAGTCATTTACAGGTGACGTATATGCTTATTGGGTGTTTATATGTATGCTATAACACAACACATGGCACTATAATAGACAATTTACTTTGACTACCGTCTCCGTGACCTAGTGGTTAAAGCGTCCGCCTACGGAGCGGGAGGTCGAAGGTTCGAACCTCGTCTGGTGTTCATTCTGATATGGCCGGTTGGTGAGCCGCAAGCTAGTTAAATATAATGTTACCAATTGCCTATCAGCCTGGCCAGACGTATGGCCTTCAATGATAGGATTCGGGAAGTACTGATGTCCATACGTGGTGTCTCACATGGCTGGAACTTTCAATACCGATGGCACTATAATCAAACTTACTTACTTATAATACATCTTGTGATGTGTCTCTTTAAGATTATATTAGTATAATTGCCAGAGGTTCTATAATTTACTCATACATTCAATATCTTTAACCTCCCACAGTATCATATATCTTGCAGTTGGCAAGTGGCGACTGACTTAGATACTCATCTTGGCATATCTCGTCTTATCTATGCTAGGCGATGAGATAATTCCTCGAATCTTTCAACTATAGTCTTATTATTGTCAGAGCAGTTTTCAAGTTGATGTCAAAGGTTACAACGCGCCTCATTATTCACCGGCTACTGGGTATTAATAGTTTTGAAACCTTTGTAGCATTACGTATAGGATTGGGTGTTGTGTATGAAAGGATGCATTATGTGTTTTATGTGATTACAGATAGTCCCGTACTAGACAAAGCAAATAGTTTATGATTATCCTGATCATGGTAGTATCGTATGTCCCCACTGAGATTTACGGAACTGACCATTTGTCAGTTGACAATAGAACTAACACTGATCTTCGGACCGGGAAGTATGTGAGATGGTACGCTGGACGCCAGATCGGACAGGTGGGTTTTCTCCGGGTACGCCGGTTTCCTCCCACACGAATGACCACATTTACGCTTTCATCCGCGCCAACGAGAGTGATTAATATAAGTTGTTAGAACTTGCTTCGCAATCGTTGTAAAGTTTAAAATAACTAACACGGACAAGATATGCCGACGTGGATCCGTATACAACGCGGTGTGTATATAGTTGCGTATGTTTCATAATCATATATAACTATGTATTAGACAAAGCATGCATATATCACAACATAATCGTATACAGCACAGTGTTTGTTAAATATTTAATTGTGTTGCAGGGTCGTGCACCGGACAAGGCAATAATTTCTGATTTGCAACAAGATTTCCTATCATATGTAATACTGAGAAAGAAGAGGAAGACGAAGAAGAAGAAGAAGAAGCAAACCAAGAGGGCTAGCGAACATCTAGAAGAACAACACGGCAAACAATAATCCCACGCGAGAGTTTCAGAATCTCATAAACAGAAATACAAACGTTCTACTTCATAAATAGATTCCTCAATAAATTTCAATACAATATTCTAATTTAGAATTTGCAGACTTGTTGCACATACAAAATGATTTGACTAGGTGGCAGTGTGTGAAAATGCACCACCTGTCGTTACTAGTATATATCCAACAAGGATGTCGTCAACGTAGCCGACAACCCGACAACACATTTCCACGCATTGCTCGTAACAGATAACCACCCCTATCTAAACACAATTAATGTAGTCCATGAAACAGTTGATTTCACATTCCCAATCAGCGTAAACTATATAGTAACCAATATATAGTCCAACCTGTGTTAGTGGCCACCTTCATTAAACAGCCAATACGTATTAAGCAGCCAATTTCCAGATTCCCAATATGTTGTTTTATTATACATTTGAATCTACAAAGCAGTCACCTGTGCTAAGCAGTCACCTGTGCTAAGCAGTCATCTGTGCTAAGCATCCACTCTCTATGATTTACTTGGTAGGCTGCGTAAGACAGGTTTGACTGTACATCGAACGGGTAAATGCTAGCATTTCGGGCATGGTCGTCGATTTTAGATCTAGTAAATACGACATATATTGACATTGGTCTTCTGTATGGAGGTTGTGTAGATTGATTTCTAGGCAGTTATGTCATCACTTTCAGATACGTGTGTAGATAAGGATAGCTATGCAATGTGCAGAACATACAGGAGAATCTCCTCGGAATCACTGTTGATATGTTCAGTTCGGGTAATTGTAAGATGTCAATTACATTTTATTAGCATGGCCAAAAACACGAAGCATCCAATTCTCTCCCACATTGCTGTGTCCGTTGTGAACACATTTTAGGTTGTAAAACAACAAATCAATTGCCTATGTAATACATAGTAAAAAGTAAAAACTTACGGTCTGTTCATTAATATTTCCAATCTTTCATTTCGTCTGATACCACTGTGAAGAGGTATTCAAATCAGCCTGAAACACACCAAGAATATTTCACATTTTAAGTTTGAAATAGTCAGTGCTCACCTGTGAATAACGTCACTGTGTTTACACACTGTATTCCTCCGCCAAATAATACTGTATCCCAACCTTCTCCTTGCAATGGCCTGAATTCTTATACCACATCTTTTCTACACATCAACTAGTCTGAAGTCTTCTCAAGTCACATAATTTCTCAACAAATACCAAACTATACACTGCCTGTCAGGAAAATGCATTTTTACCAAAAAGAAAAATTTACTATATTAGTTATTGGGACTACATTCGAGTGGACCGCGGATGCACTTCTGCCTATTTACGTATATACAACCTTTAGAGTCCGTGTCTGAAATTATACGCAGATTACCAGGGGTCATCCTCCAGCGACAATAGCTGAAGAGCCATCATATCACCTAAGCTGTTTGTGAGATTGTAATCCCCTACCCCACAAAAATATGGTCAGAATTACTATAAATCGACCTGACTACATTGGAGATAGTTTTGTCAGCGTTCTATGCTCAACTTATATGGAGTCGTTGTAGTTGCGAAGTGGCTAGGTTGGAAACATGGGTTATGCATGTCTCAATTTATTGGTCATCGTGCAATATCAGTAGTGTGTGTTTTACAGTTATTTATCGTCGCTATCTGTTGCTCATAAGAGCAACGCCTCCTGAAGAGATTAGTCATTTTAAATGTGTTCAACTATATTGGCGGAGAGTGCAAAATAGTAATTTTAAATGTTCGTGGATAGTGCCATGATAAAGAGAGTGAGCCATTCCAGAGTCTACTATTGTTCTTTTACGTGCATGGTGCAAAACACCGACAGGACACCTCGGTTTCAAGTCCCATCTGAAAGACTATTAAATCATTATGGTCAGACGGGGGATCGAACCTGCCATCCTTGTACTACTGACCCGTCGGTGAAAAGGAGTTTTAAATTGATGCCACTATTAGTATGAATGTAATATATTTAATGTCATTAGCTTTGCGTATAAATGACACTGTAAATATATGTAAGCGAGGTGTATATTTGTGATATACCATAGCTATGCTGTGTACATACATGTTGTGTTCTATCCGTCATATATGTACATGCAATAATAATTTTTGAATGTGTGTGTGCAAGAAAATACACGATACATTTTCATTAGTCCAAATAACACACTCAGTTACTGCATATATGTATGTATGTATGTATGTATGTATAAATGGTAGCTTGATACCTTTAATGACAAAAAAAGTTTAAAAGAAATGTTGTTTTAATTATTACTGCTACATTATATACAATCTTACTCTCAAAAAAACATAACACTCGCAATACAAATATTCTTTTCATATCACATCATCTGTTTTTAACGACAGTTCTTGCTGTTCGGTTATATCTTTTTAATGTGGTCAGATGTGAAATACTCATGTACGACGAAATTTAGAAATGGTTCCAATAGTTTTCTGGAAACGTAATGCCTTCTACAAAATTTAAAAACAACGTGGTTTTAAATTGTCTGCTAGCCACATTTCACACCCAGATTCGTTTTCAATGATGCGAAATGCATTTAAAACTCGTCGGAAATTTGTCGTAATTTCGAGCTAAGAACGCTTCATTAAGTGGCACAGTGGCAAGCCCTTATCACATTAGCAAATGGTACTGACGTATCCATGAATTAAACATTACTATTAATTGAATTAAATTGCAAACGCATTAGCAGAGGGAATTCCAAGCGTTTTTTAATAGCTTTAGTAAAACCGCTAGCTCTTCGAGTAATGGCTTTTGCTCACAAACTGTGTCAGTACTGAGAAAAGCTACGGATAAAAAATGTGTGTCCTTACGTTGCACTTCTGTTAATTGTATCAATATGTAAGCTGAATAATATTTGTAGTCAATGACCCTAACCACTAGGCCCCGGCGGCCCCTTGGTTGTGAACGTGTGGCCCAAACCGTTTGGTCTGCATAATGCTAGGAAAGAGGCATTGCATTTTGTTTCAAATTTTTAATGCAGTTTTTATAAGTATAAATTATGTTGTCGCGTCTTGTCCATTTCATATTGAAAATCCAAGCAAAACAAAAAGAAAATGGAATCATAGCTTATTGACACATATTGTTGTATTGATTAACTAATGGTCCTTGGTAGTCTTTGCACTTATTGAACTGTAATGTGTATTACATGTAATTACAGACTGTGTGCTTAGCAGTACCATATCCAAACGAATATTCACATCAATTCATTCCTGCGCTTTGCCTATGTTGAACATGTTTCGCGAATACATATTTATTTTAACGGATTTTCGAACTGGAAAAAATCACGACTTTCCAATTTCTGGACAATATTGTAAATTGAATCTGAAAGTGTGGGAAAGGCTGTTATAATCACACATTTGTCACATCAGGATCGGCGATGATTGGTGTTACGGTTATTCAATAATTGCCACTAATACAGATAACGGACATTAAGGTTACACTCCTAATAACATTAACTCCATCTAACGGCAAGTAAATTATTATCTTCGTTTAATACTGTATTGCCTATTAGTACACGCAACTATATCATAACTATGTAATAACTATATGACAAAATGGGCAAAATGCTGTTGTTGAAGTTAAGTTTTAAAAAGCAAACGGATTTGGCAGCACACAGGTTATTGAAACCGACGCAACCAGGTTTGGCACTAGAACTAGTGTTAACTATCCAATCACTGTCCTGGCCATCTTTTACTGCTACTCAAAATAAGATTATGCTAACATTGTGTGTGTTTTACGTTTATTTATCGTCGCTACCGGTTGCCTATATGAGCGACGCCTCCTGAACAGATTAGTTATTTTAGATGTTGGAGGATAGTGCAATGATACAGACAAGAGACCCATTCCAGAATCTCCTCTGGTTCTTTTACGTGCACGGTGTAAAGCACCGACACGAGACCTCGGTTTAACGTCCCATCTGAAAGACTGTTAATTTTATTAGGGTCAGACGGGGGATCGAAGCTGCGATCCCTGGATTACCAGTCCAGCGTCCAGCTAATATTGTCTAGAATGTGTTCTTTTTATGGTTGTCCAATTAGCGCAGAGGACTAATATACTATTAGGAGTATTCAGGGGCAGTAACTGACCAATGTTTCTCTGCTATCAAACAACACCGGTATAACCCACGTGTTGTAGTTATGGAATCCATCCTTTGTAACATGTTTAATGTTCCTGATGGACATTCTTCATTCATTCTAGACTGCTCAATTAGCGCAGTACTTAGCGCGCTCGCTTCTCACCAATGCAACCCGGTTTCGATCCTCTGACCGGGAAGTATGTGAGATGGTACGGTTGTCGCCAGGTCGGACAGGTGGGTTTTCTCCGGGTACTCCGGTTTCCTCCAACACTAATGTGTTCTTTTTCAGACATACAAAACAAACCAACCATTCTTTTTGCATCACTGTGTGGTACCAACATATGATTGTTTAGCTTGTTAATCGTGATGCTGCTACATGGATCCGTGCTGCTCTTTTTGGAGAAACATTAGCTTCGAAACATTAGATAGTTACGCATAAAAAGTTTCTTATAATTTTTTTTAAAAATCCAACTGTTTTTGGATGTCGAGTTACATGGCTTTCTCTGGTTTTTTTCTATAATGAATTGTATAATGTGTTCCACTGATCGTTATTTGTATTGTCTGTCTGTCTGTCTGTCTGTCTGTCTGTCTGTCTGTCTGTCTGTCTGTCTGTCTGTCTGTCTGTCTGTCTGTCTGTCTGTCTGTCTGTCTGTCTGTCTGTCTGTCTGTCTGTCTGTCTGTCTGTCTGTCTGTCTGTCTGTCTGTCTGTCTGTCTGTCTGTCTGTCTGTCTGTCTTCTGTCTGTCTGTCTGTCTGTCTGTCTGTCTGTCTGTCTGTCTGTCTGTCTGTCTGTCTGTCTGTCTCTGTCTGTCTGTCTGTCTGTCTGTCTGTCTGTCTGTCTGTCTGTCTGTCTGTCTGTCTGTCTGTCTGTCTGTCTGTCTGTCTGTCTGTCTGTCTGTCTGTCTGTCTGTCTGTCTGTCTGTCTGTCTGTCTGTCTGTCTGTCTGTCTGTCTGTCTGTCTGTCTGTCTGTCTGTCTGTCTGTCTGTCTGTCTGTCTGTCTGTCTGTCTGTCTGTCTGTCTGTCTGTCTGTCTGTCTGTCTGTCTGTCTGTCTGTCTGTCTGTCTGTCTGTCTGTCTGTCTGTCTGTCTGTCTGTCTGTCTGTCTGTCTGTCTGTCTGTCTGTCTGTCTGTCTGTCTGTCTGTCTGTCTGTCTGTCTGTCTGTCTGTCTGTCTGTCTGTCTGTCTGTCTGTCTGTCTGTCTGTCTGTCTGTCTGTCTGTCTGTCTGTCTGTCTGTCTTTTCAATCAAGGCACAACATATTTCTAACCTAAAAGTGTTTTCATACATATATACAATTCATTGACTTAACGATACATGTTTTGCTGGCAAACAGAAATCTACGGTTGATGTTACTGTCGTAATGTGATAAGTATGAAACAAGATTTGTAAGTTTGCTATTAAGCGAACCTTTATAATGTGATACATACCTGTATGTTTGTTAGAAATGTGTAAATGTATGTATGGTATGTAAGTACGTATGAAATATAAGAGAGGAAACACGAGATGGGTATGACATTTGAAAATGGAAGAGATAATATGTCAGTCAAATATTTCAATATACGTTTCATACATTTAGGCAGTTGTTCATTCGTGCTTGCGACTCGTCGTTTAATACTCTTTTTGAGTACTGAAGTATCCAAATTTGCAATTTATAGTCATGCCAAGCTTCGTGGCCCTATCATTGCACTATCCTCCAAAATTCTAAAATGACTAATATATTCAGGAGGCGTCGCTCATATGGGCAACCGGTAGCGACGATAAATAAACGTAAGAATGAATGTGGCCCTGGTCCCTCATAAGTTACTGTCATACCTCTATTGATCACAGTTACTCTCGAGACCTCATTCCTGATGGAATCCATCGCCATGAAGGAGAGAGAAGAGGCAATGTGGAATTTAAATGCCTTGCCTAAGGGCACAATCGTAACGGCTCCAGCGGGGTTCGAACTCCGGACCTTTCGCACCTGAAGCGAACGCGCACCCATAGCGCTATCACGACTTCCAACATCTTGCCCGAGTTCATACCTATAAGTGCAGGAAATATATTCCATACGGATATCATCAACCAACATTTAGAATATGTATATACATCGTGTTGTAGACTCGTATAAAACATGAACTAGCTCGCCCTCTCTACTGTAGACGATATTTTAATGAGACTATGAGACGACGCAAGAATGGAAAGTAACCTGCAAAGCTCTGCACATAATCTAATGTATCTGTTAAAATTATAAGAATATAATATCTGTGTTGAATGAGTACCGCCATTACTCTTTATAATAAACATCTGGAGCAGGTCCGGCCCACCGTGGCACAGCACTCATCACCTCACTGCGCATGTCAACAACTTACAGTCACGTGATAGTACATCAAAGAGAGTGCCGCAGTGTGGTAGCATGTTCTCTACGGAGAGGAACCGTGGAGTTGTTCTCTTGATGATATATGTGATAGAGTTGTATATTTATGTTTCATAAAGATATGAATTATGTATATTTGAACGTGCGAACTATGTAACATTGCAATCTACCACTTATATCTATAGATTTACACACGTTGTTTGAATTTTATAACCCGCTGAAACGACAGAGTAAGGAATTCAGAATGTGTTTGTTGTTTATGAATTGAAACATAGTTTTATAGTGGAATTGTTCTTATATGTACATTATCCAGAACAATTATGTACATTATCTAGAACAATTATGTACAATATCCAGAACAATTATGTACATTATCCAGAACAATGATGTACATTATCCAGAACAATGATGTACATTATCCAGAACAAGTATGTACATTATCCAGAACAAGTATGTACATTATCCAGAACAAGTATGTACATTATCCAGAACAAGTATGTACATTATCCAGAACAAGTATGTACATTATCCAGAACAAGTATGTACATTATCCAGAACAAGTATGTACAATATCCAGAACAAGTATGTACATTATCCAGAACAAGTATGTACATTATCATGCAGTATATGTTATCCCAGTGTGTTTACTATTATTTACATATACTATAAAACAAGTTTAAGCTTTAGTACAATATTTGGTATGTAAAGTTATATTATTTTTTAGAATTATGAAGCATTCTATTTCTATTGTTGTTGGTGCTGGAAAATCCATCCAAGTGTCTGTCCGTCTGTCAGAATGTTGTTACGGATAATGTAGAAACATTTTACGAGATACAAATAAAGACTTTATTTCAAGAGGAAACTTGTTTGGACCTGTTCCAAAACAAAAATGCTCTCTCAAGTTATTTTTTTAAAATATCGTCAATATACGCTCGAACACATATTGGATATCCAGGCCAAGTGCTAAATGCTTGACTGATTTGGTAGCGCGTTCACTTCTGGTGTGAAAGGCCCGGAGGTTCGCGCGCAGCTGTAGCCGTTACGAGTGTGCCCTTGGGCAATGTATTAAATTCCACGTTGCCTCTTCTCTCTCCCTCGTGGCGATTGATACCATACCATCAGGAATGAGGTCTCGAGAGTGATTCATATTAGTTGTGGGAACTTGTTTCGCAATCGAACTAGTATTACATTTCGAAAGGGAAGTAATCATACACTATTTTAAAAACTGTCACTGGGGATGTCATGCGATGCCTTTTAAAAAAGGGATTTGAAATGATAGTGTTGATTTATTTTCATATCTTAGCGTCTATATTCAGTGGATCGTCTATTTCTGAACATCTTACAGGATTTGTTAAAGCAAGAAGTAGTCGCGACCAGTCTTAGCCGATTCAACAATAAAGTCTGATTTATTTAGTTATCTTATTAATGTGGGGTATGTTTTTATGAATTTCTGATTGTACGATTATAGAAAGAATTATCATTCAAAAGAAAACAGTGTGGTATATGGGGTAATAAATAATGCCAAACAAGCAAAATGCAATAGATTAACAACAACACCGCTTTGAAGGAGATAATGACTACCGCCCCTTTACCCGGTTTCATCAAATTTCATACGCAGTAGCATTCCACTTTTTTCAATATACCGTAATGTATTTACCAGAATATGCAAACATTGTCCCAACCCAGTTCCCGTTTTCTTGATTAACACGGTCTTTAAACACATATTTCATAGTCATCATCATTTAAGAAGATCTCATTTTATCTCACTTGGTCTCGTGCTGTGCAGACGACTTCCCCGCTGAGTTGCTTCCAAAGCGCGTGGCGCCAAGGAAACGAGATTTACCAGACCATGGTAGAGCTTCAATCGGAGCAAGACATGCGGACACGGCTCGGTTATTATATATTAACAACATTTCTTCTGCTTTATGGGCAGTTAATATGTGTTTTATTACAATATATATGTAATTTATGTACCAGATTCTTAGATCGTGGCATATTTTTGGATTGGAACTGTTATTTTTGTTTCATATATGTTGTACCGATTGACATTGATCGTTTCTTTGTTTACCGTTGACAAAACCCATAAAAGTAGGGTTTAATATCGGTTTGAATATCTGTATCAACTCCACATTTATGACTTTAGAACTTAGGCAGATATAAATGCTAACACATTGCTTGGAATTGGTCAACGAACATTTGGCGAGGTAAAATAATGCCATTTTACTCGCAATTGTGGTAAAACAATGCCATTTTACTCGCAATTGTGATAAAATAATGTCATTTTACTCGCAATTGTGGTAAAACAATGCCATTGTACTCGCAGTTGTGGTAAAATAATGCCATTTTACTCGCAATTGTGGTAAAACAATGCCATTTTACTCGCAATTGTGGTAAAATAATGTCATTTTACTCGCAATTGTGGTAAAACAATGCCATTTTACTCGCACTTGTGGTAAAATAAAGCCATTTGATTTGTGCTTTGCCATTTTACTTGTAATGTATTCTGATTATAACCAGTTCACGTCTAAAGTTCAGACAGTTTTTAAAACGTGTTTAGCAATACAACACATTGAAAGAAATGGCTCGCTAAATTGTTTCGTCCGCTACGGCGTCCATACGCTCTACCAACGTGATCGGGACAATGCCCAGCACGAGACAACGCCTATTGCTATTATTCTCTACTGAACCTTCAAAGATGCAGCGGAAACATTCCCCCACCCGCCTTGACCATATCATATTTGTCAAGTACGAACATTCAAAGTGTGTAGAAAAGCTTGAAATGACTTCCTAAACCAGTTTGTGCCACTTGTTAGCTCCGAATTAACCGCATAATAAAAAGCAGTAAACCAAGGCGTGACTTCATTAATTTCCTATTCCGGAGAGTCCAACACGGACAATAGCTGAAAATGAATTTTCAAAGCAACAGTAGTTTTGCATGACTAGCAATTTTATCATCAAGTGATCCGTGAAAATAACATTATTACTTTCTATTGTGTTATATCACATTAATCTGCGCCAGATAAAGATGCACTCCAGTTAGACGCTTTCAGTGACCATTGCGCAAGTAGATAATGACTTAATCATTTTTGACAATGAAAATACATCAGCAGGCAGTTTGAGATAATAAAGAGAGCTCACATAGTATTGTGACAGGTGTGACAAATCTGTTAAGTCTGGCGATCGGTTTCGTTTTGGATGTGGTTTCCAATCGAAGGTATCTTACATGACGGTATCCCTTTCGTTTGCGATCTGAGTTTGCAACTCGTTCACTGTGTGTTTTACGTTTATTTATCGTCACTACCGGTTGCCCATATGAGCGACGGCTCCTGAAGAGATTAGTTATTTTAGATTTTAGAGGATAGTGCATGATACAGACAGAGACCAATTCCAGAATCTCCTTTGCCGGGTTCTTTTACGTGCACGGTGTAAAGCACCGACAGGAGACCTCGGTTTAACGTCCCATCTGAAAGACTGTTAAATGTATTAGAGTCAGACGGGGGATAGAACCTGCGATCCCTGGATTACAAGTCCAGCGTGTTACCACTGGACTACAGATCCGTCTGTTACTCGTTCACTTTTGAATGGTTTTCCATTTAAATAGATCCCATACAGTCAAACCTGTGTTAGTGGTCACCTCTATTAAGCAGCCAATATGTATTAGGCAGCCGCTTTCCATATTCCCAATATGTTATTTTAGTATACATGTAACCGCTATTAAGCAGCCGTCTGTGCTAAACAGCCACTTTCTGCGACTCCCTTGGCTGGCTGCTTAAGACAGGTTTGACTGTATATGACATCATTATTAGCATACACTCATTGCGGTAGATCTCCCCTTTTAAGGTGAGATCGCCACTTGATGTCGAACTTATTCTGGAGTGACTTGCCTAATCCGATTATTTGAAGGCCATCGACTAAAATAGTAAAACACCTAACACTACTCATAAGATAGAATAGTTTGGGTTTTCAATCAGTTATGTCGTGTGTACAGGTTTTCAATCAGTTATGTCGTGTGTACAGGTTTTCAATCAGTGATGTCGTATGTACAGGTTTTCAATCAGTTATGTCGTATGTACAGGTTTTCAATCAGTGATGTCGTATGTACAGGTTTTCAATCAGTTATGTCGTGTGTACAGGTTTTCAATCAGTTATGTCGTGTGTTCAGGTTTTCAATCAGTTATGTCGTATGTACAGGTTTTCAATCAGTTATGTCGTGTGTACAGGTTTTCAATCAGTTATGTCGTATGTACAGGTTTTCAATCAGTTATGTCGTATGTACAGGTTTTCAATCAGTTATGTCGTGTGTACAGGTTTTCAATCAGTTATGTCGTATGTACAGGTTTTCAATCAGTTATGTCGTGTGTACAGGTATTCAATCAGTTATGTCGTGCGTACAGGTATTCAATCAGTTATGTCGTGTGTACAGGTTTTCAATCACTTATGTCGTGTTTACACTAGTTATGCACACATGTTTTACACGTATGTATATGCTCAACAAAGCAGCTACACGATGACGATGAAGTCACAAAGACGAACGCGGAACCGCTAGAAACTCAACTCCACTCATAGCTACGCCAAACCACAAGCACAATAGCAGAACTCGAAATGATACCAAGCACATGTACGAACATATCAGTGAAAAACAACATACCACCACGTGTCCATATACGAACATACCAGCGAAATCCAACACCGTACAAATCGTATCCATGTACGAACATACCAGCGAAATCCAACATACCACCACGTCTCCATGTACGAAAATACCAGCGATATCCAACATATCACCACGTGTCCATGTACGAAAATACCAGCGAAATCCAACACCGTACAAATCGTATCAATGTATGAAAACAGCTGTCAGAAACAACATGAAACATACCACAGTGTTAGTGCAGATTGACCAATATTTAGGGACATACGAATATACATTCTACATAGTCAATTTCTTCTATTCAGTTTCGTATTTAATATATAACATAACACAAGACAATAATCCGTAGTATCCTTTGCTAATCTTAACATAGCTCTCATATGTAACAGTGCCGATATATTCCTGGGTGAGGCGATGGGTGTGGTTTACCAGGAACCGTTATATTCTTTGCTAATCTTAACATAGCTCTCATATACAACACTGCTGATATATTCCTGGGTAAGGCGATGGGTGTGGTTTAACAGGGACCGTTATATCCTTTGCTAATCTTAACATAGCTCTCATATACAACACTGCTGATATATTCCTGGGTGAGGCGATGGGTGTGGTTTAACAGGGACCGTTATATCCTTTGCTAATCTTAACATAACTCTCGTATACAACACTGCTGATATATTCCTGGGTGAGGCGATGGGTGTGGTTTACCGGGGACCGTTATATCCTTTGCTAATCTTAACATAACTCTCGTATACAACACTGCTGATATATTCCTGGGTGAGGCGATGGGTGTGGTTTACCGGGGACCGTTATATACTTTGCTAATCTTAACAGAATTCTCATATACAACTGTTCCGATATATTACTGGGTGAGGCGATGGGTGTGGTTAACCGGGGACCGTAGTTAACCGGGGACCGTAGTATCCTTTGCTAATCTTAACATAACTCTCATATACATTCCCATGGACCGTAGTATATGTTACCAATGGCGACTTGTAAGTATTTCTTATCATCTTTATGTTGTCTACTGTATCTATCCGAACTTCCGTTCAGTTTATTTTGAGATCATATACAGGGGTCTCCGTGGCTGAGTTGTTAAGGTTCGAGCTGCATATTCGATTCCCACTGGGGTGTATATATCATGTTTGTGAATATCATGTTTTGTGTGTATCATGTTTTGTGTGTATCATGCTTCTTTGTATATATCATGTTTTGTGTGTATCATGTTTTGTGTGTATCATGTTTTGTGTGTATCATGTTTTGTGTGTATCATGTTTCTTTGTATATATCATGTTTTGTGTGTATCATGTTTTGTGTGTATCATTTTTGTGTGTATACTGTTTTGTGTGTATCATGGTGTGTGTGTATTGTGTGTATCATGCTTTGTGTGTATAATGTTTTGTGTGTATAATGTTTTGTGTGTATAATGTTTTGTGTGTATAATGTTTTGTGTGTATAATGTTTTGTGTGTATCATGTTTTGTGTGTATCATGTTTTGTATGTACCATGTTTGTGTGTATCATATAGTGTGTGTATCATGTTTGTGTGTATCATGTTTTGTGTGTATCATGTTTTGTGTGTATCATGTTTGGTGTGTATCATGTTTGTGTGTATCATGTTTGTGTGTATCATGTTTGGTGTGTATCATGTTTGTGTGTATCATGTTTTGTGTGTATCATGTTTTGTGTGTATCATGTTTGGTGTGTATCATGTTTGTGTGTGTATCATGTTTGTGTGTATCATGTTTTGTATGTACCATGTTTGGTGTGTATCATGTTTTGTGTGTATCATGTTTTGTGTGTATCATGTTTGTGTGTATCATGTTTGTATATATCATGTATGTGTATACATATCATTTTAAAGCATATCATGTAGGTAGGAAGTAACCTTACACGCAGGGTGCTTCGTCCTTAACCCTACATGTCTGTAAATGTCATTTATACTTGACTATGTTTATTCAAAGAAATACAGACGGATATGTAGTTCAGTGGTTAACATGTTGTACTTGTAATCCAGGGATCGCAGGTTCCATCCCCCGTCTGACCCTAATAAAATTAACAGTCTTTTAGTTGGGACTTTAAACCGAGATCTAGTGTCGGTGCTTTACACCGTGCGCGTAAAAGAACCATAGGAGACTCTGGAATGGGTCTATCTGTATCATTGCACTATCCTCCAACAATCTAAAATGACTAATCTCTTCAGGAGGCGTCGCTCATATAGGCAACCGGTAGCGACGATAAATAAACGTACAACACATACTTCAAAGAAATAACTATTGTTTATGCTAATGCATATATCATGTTTGTGTATATCATAAATGTTTACAATTAACTAGTAGTAACACGTGATTTTTATAATGTGATATATGTTGTTGCAATATGTCTCTTATAATTCTATTCTAATGACTATGTACTTATAATACGAGTGTTTAAATTTGTATTATATGTATGTACATAGATGATACTTGAATAAAGATGGAAACTATCATGTTTGTACATATAATATTTGTGCATATCATGTATTTACATATTATGTTTGTGCATATCATGTATTTACATATACTTTTTATGCATATCATGTTGTACATATCATGTTTGTGCATATCATGTAACGTATGTCTATCTTGGAATGGGCAGGCAGTTCTTGCAACGTATGTCTATCATGGAATGGTCAGGCAGTTCGTGTAGCGTATGTATATCTTGGAATGGTCAGGCAGTTCTTGCAACATATGTCTATCTTGGAATGGTCAGGCAGTTCTTGTAACGTATGTATATCTTGGAATGGTTAGGAAGTTCTGATATAGTACTTAGTATGTCTATCTTGGAATGGTCAGGCAGTTCTCATATAGTATGTCTATCTTGGAATTGTCAGGCAGTTCTTGTAACGTATGTCTATCTTGGAATGGTTAGGCAGTTCTTGCAACGTATGTCTATCTTGGAATGGTTAGGCAGTTCTTGCAACGTATGTCTATCTTGGAATGGTCAGGCAGTTCTTGCAACGTATGTCTATCTTGGAATGGTCAGGCAGTTCTTGCAACGTATGTCTATCTTGGAATGGTCAGGCAGTTCTTGTAACGTATGTCTATCTTGGAATGGTCAGGCAGTTCTTGTAACGTATGTGTATCTTGGAATGGTTAGGCAGTTCGGATAACGTATGTCTATATTAGAATGGTCTGGCAGTTCGGATAACGTATGTCTATATTAGAATGGTCTGGCAGTTCGGATAACGTATGTCTATTTTGGAATTGTCAGGCAGTTCGGATAACGTATGTCTATTTTGGAATTGTTATGTAGGTCGGATAACGTATGTCTATTTTGGAATGGTCAGGCAGTTCGGATAACCTATGTCTATATTGGAATGGTCTGGCAGTTCGGATAACGTATGTCTATATTAGAATGGTCTGGCAGTTCGGATAACGTATGTCTATATTAGAATGGTCTGGCAGTTCGGATAACGTATGTCTATATTAGAATGGTCTGGCAGTTCGGATAACGTATGTCTATATTAGAATGGTCTGGCAGTTCGGATAACGTATGTCTATATTAGAATGATCAGGCAGTTCGGATAACGTATGTCTATTTTGGAATTGTCAGGCAGTTCGGATAATGTATATATCTATTTTGGAATGGTCAGGAAGTTCTGACAACGTATGTCTATCTATTTTGGAATGATCAGTCAGTTCTGAGTTCAGTATTGGTAGCTATCCGCTACGCCTACGTACCTATTTCATCATTCTCGCCCCGTGAACTTTTTAACAGCTTCAACCTTTCTTCCAAACGCAATAAACCGTGAAAAGTCTTGAATTACCAGCGCACCTGTGCACTCTATGTGACCATATCGACGTTGTTCTTTTGTGTCTACCCGTGGTGCGAGTTGTCAATCAAATGTGTAACTTACACAAGATCATGTTTCTTACACACAAAAGACTCATACGGCGACATTGCAAAACAGAGCCGGTTGGTTGCTATGCGTTTGACACGATTTTGACATTTTAATCGATAAGAGATTTCGGAATATCAGAAAACAATTCATGTCACAACTGCAACGTGTGAACAAAAATTGCACAAGTCACAGTCATGCACGGTCACGAAGTCGAATAATTCGACTACGAGCTACGAAATAGTAAGTATATGATTGTTCCTTCTATATTAAGAATGTTTATATTTAACAAAATAAACCTTTGCATACTTTGAGAAAAACTAGAAACATGACTCAATTTTAAAAATGCATGTGTATACATGAATATTACATCGTTGGTACTGTATACTAATTAATAATTATAATAATTTCATGGATATAGTGTTTTCAAGACTGGCTCCATTGCTCAATCTCTGCTAGTGCCTGTCTAATTATATTCCACTGTGTCTCAAGGTGGGTCAATTGTAAATCAGGAATACCGCTGACAGCAAATCAAGAGGTCGCGAGTCCGATTCCCCGTCTTTCCAATAAATATGCTAGCAGTATTTCGGATGAGACTTTAAACCGAAGCACCATGTGTCAGACGAGAAGCTCTGGAATTGAGGGCTTCTTCTGCAATTATATCTTCAACACAAACAAAACAGAAAGTCGTGATAGCGCAGTGGTAACGCGTTCGCTTCAGGTGCGAAATGCTCGGAGTTCGAGCCCCGTTGCAGCCGTTACGATTGCGCCCTTAGGCAAGGTATTTAAATTCCACGTTGCCTCTTATCTCTCCCTCGTGGCAATGGATTCCATCAGGAATGAGGTCTCGAGAGTGATTAATATAAGTTGTAAGAATTTGTTTCGCAATCGAGAACTAAAATACATTTGTATAAACTAATGAAAACAATTAATTCGTTGGAGATGTTTTCTCATGTGTACTTCAACGGAGACTGTAAATAAACGTCCGCATACCAACACCCACCCAGGGCATTTTATGCAGATGTTGTGCTACTCGAGTGCTTGATTCGTCTTATATTTATGAACCCATGCTGTATCAGGGATGACTGAGCCCGAGAATGATACAGTAACAATGTGGTAAGCATAGTTAACTAGCAACAGGTGTTCGGGACAATGACTTAGATGGTACCGTATACCTGTAATCTATCAAATTAGATTAGTGGTGACTTTGAACGCGTCAACAAGTATTTAAATGATTCGTACGGCTTTTATCAAAGCATTACACCGCCTTGTAAAGAACGTGTATAACCGCTTTGGGTAAAATGGGAACGATACACTATGAAACGGTAAGAAATGTTGCATAAGAATGGTCTAGGAGTAGGTATAACCGTGGATCAAACGATTTATTTAAATAAGATTTACGAGCCGGACCCGGACTAGCAGGCAATTGATGAGTGGTCATTTGACAGGTGTTTGTCTGAAACATACTGTTATTTATTAGTATGTGGTTAAATTGTATGTGTGTCATTCAGATGAGGAATTTGTGAAATTTAAGAACATTTAAAAGGCCATATTTACATCTAGTTTGCTCGACATATTCGTGTTCTAGTTTGTTAATGACTACTAAGATGCATTTGCTTGTTTCAGTGAATAATTGATTTATATTTCACCAAATGGACACTGGAAGCATTATTACCACGCGCGGCGCTAGTCACGAGTAATAATAATAGCTTTCTATGTTCATGAGTGAAATATTATTCCATCATTCACTGAAACAAGCAAATGCTATTTTATTTTATGCGGAAAAAAGTGTTTTATGACAGAAGGCGACGCAAATGCCATTCTCTGTATCAGTTAACTGACCTTCTCAAATATAAGTTAACTAACCTCAAATATAAGTTAACTGACCTTCTCAAATATAAGTTAACTAACCTCAAATATAAGTTAACTGACCTTCTCAAATATAAGTTAACTGACCTTCTCAAATATAAGTTAACTCAAATATAAGTTAACTGACCTTCTCAAATATAAGTTAACTGACCTTCTCAAATATAAGTTAACTGACCTTCTCAAATATAAGTTAACTAACCTCAAATATAAGTTAACTAACCTCAAATATATGTTAACTACCCATCTCAAATATATGTTAACTGCCCATCTCAAATATATATTAACTGCACATCTCAAATATATGTTAACTGCACATCTCAAATATATGTTAACTGTCCATCTATCTCAAATATATGTTAACTGTACATCTCAAATATATGTTAACTGCACATCTCAAATATATGTTAACTACCCATCTCAAATATATGTTAACTGCACATCTCAAATATATGTTAACTGCACATCTATCTCAAATATATGTTAACTGCACACGTTAAATATATGTTAAATGTCCATCTCGAAGATATGCTAACTGCACATCTCAAATATATGTTAACTGTCCATCTCAAATAAATGTTAACTGCACACCTCAACTATGTGTTAACTGCACATCTCAAATATATGTTAACTGTCAATCTCAAATAAATGTTAACTGCACACCTCAACTATGTGTTAACTGCACATCTCAAATATATGTTAACTGTCCATCTTAAATATATGTTAACTGCCCATCTCAAATATATGTTAACTGCACATCTCAAATATATGTTAACGGAAGATTGATTAACTGAAGTATTGCATACCTACATATTTATCTTATTCATTAATTGTAAGATATATGCTTAAATGACAATGTATGTAGAGAATACTATGGTGGTTTCTGTCTGATAAATCTTTATAAAAATGTATTGGGTGAATTGGAGAAAATATACAATGCTAAACTAAAACAATTTAAAAGTAAAGCCAAATATTCTATTTATCCTATTTTCTGATAAAAAGAACGTTTTATCCGAATATTTAAGTTTAAACTTTATTTATTTTACAACAATTAGCGCTCTCGCTTCTCACCAATGCAACCCGGGTTCGATCCTCGGACCGGGACGTATGTGAGATGGTACGGTGGTCTCCAGATCGGACATGTGGGTATTTCTCCAGGTACTCCGGTTTCCTCCTACACGAATGACCACATTTACGCTTTCATCCGCGTCAACGAGAGTGATTAATATACGTTGTTAGAACTTGCTTCGCAATCGTTGTAAGATAAATAAAGTTTAAACGTTTAGGCAGCCAATTTTGTATTACCATTATTACGCATGGAGGTAGGATAGATGTACATATTGGAAATAAAATATTATTTAGCAAAACTAGAAATTAGCAGGAATGGTGCTTGTCAGCCTACGTGGTCGAGTGGTTACGGTCACTGACTTGTATACCACTGTAGCCTATCATCACTGATGGTCTGCCTCCCTGGTCGAGTGGTTACGGTTCCTGACTTGTATACCACTGTAACCTATCATCACTGATGGCCACGCGTTCGATCCCTGCTCAAACCGTTTATCTTTATATGAAATAGTTGGCAGTTTCATATTAAGGTTGGTGCATCAAGTACTGGTTAACCGCTTGAACCTGGCTAGGAAAGGTGTTACTGGGTAAACTGCCCGTCGCACAAATGGGCAACCGGTAACGAAGTTAAATATACATAAATAAAAAATAATAAAAATCAAACAAAAAGGGATGGAGCAGGCCCTACACAACCCAGAGTTGACGTGTTGCAGTATCCCCAGAAACGAACGGATGCGAGTGTATATTGCCATAAAATACATACAATTATATAGTTACTTTCTAATTTATTAACTCTATCAAATGTTCTCCTGCACACAACAGACATGCTCTTCCAAAAATATAAAAATGTAAGTCGTGATAGCGCAGTCGTAACGCGTTCCCTTCAGGTGCGAACGGTCCGGTGTTCGAGCCCCGCTCGAGCTGTTTTGAGCTGATTGTGCCCATATATGAGGTATTTAAATTCCACATTGCTTGCCTCTTCTCTCTCATTCGTGGCGGTGGATTCCATCAGGAATGAGGTCGCGGGAGTGATTAATATAAGTTGTAAGAATCGTTTTCGCAATCGACCTAAATTACATTTGTATAGACTAAAAATGCAAAACATCGCATCGTAGAAAACATGTATAGCCATACGAAATCTCTAAATTACATTAATGAAAGAATCTCATTGTATGAGACGTCCTGCTGGGTATGAAGAGCAGCCTGGGTAGCCTAGGTAAGAAGTAAGCCAGCTGCCAATAACTGTACATACGTAAGTAAGTATCAGTGTGTAATTTATTTGTTATTTGGAATATCTTATATAATTATAATAGATCGCTTGAATCCTGGGTACATTCATATAATTATGTCTCTAATGAAACCAGACGTAATTCGAAATTATGGGCAATAATACTAATAATATTATATATCTCCCGGATTGATATTGAGCCACCCACACTTAGCTTCGTATATATATATATATCCCCGGATTGATATTGAGCCACCCATACGTAGTTTCGTATATATATGTATATCCCCGGATTGATATTGAGCCACCCACACTTAGTTTCGTATATATATATATATATATGTATATCTCCGGATTGATATTGGCCAGCCGCACATAGTTTCGTATATATATATATATCCCCGATTGATATTGAGCCACCCACACTTAGTTTCGTATATATATATATATATATATGTATATCTCCGGATTGATATTGAGCCACCCATACGTAGTTTCGTATATATATATATATCCCCGGATTGATATTGAGCCACCCACACGTAGTTTCGTATATATATATATTTATATCCCCGGATTGATATTGAGCCAGCCGCACATAGTTTCGTGTATATATATATATATCCCCGGATTGATATTGAGCCACCCACACTTAGTTTCGTATATATTATATATGTATATCCCCGGATTGATATTGAGCCACCCATACGTAGTTTCGTATATATATATTATAATATATATATCCCCGGATTGATATTGAGCCACCCACACTTAGTTTCGTATATATAATATATATATATCCCCCGGATTGATATTGAGCCACCCACACGTAGTTTCGTATATATATATATATATATATCCCTGATTGATATTGTCACACGCACTTAGTTCGTATATACATATCCCGGGATTGGTATTGGGCCACACGCACTTAGTTTCGTATATACATGTCTATATATCCCGGGTTGGTATTGGGCCATACGCACTTAGTTTCGTATATACATATCCCGGGTTGGTATTGGCCACACGCACTTAGTTTCGTATATACATGTCTATATCCCGGGGTTGGTATCCTCGCACTTAGTTTCGTATATACATATATATATCCCGGTTGGTATTGGGCCATACGCACTTAGTTTCGTATATAATATCCCTGGGTTGGTATTGGGCCATACGCACTTAGTTTCGTATATACATATCTATATATCCCGGGGTTGACATTGGGCCACACGAACTTTATTGAGGGCCGTTTAAATACACCAAACGTTTCCAGTTCTTTTATTGGATAACGGTGCACTAAACATAATGTTAGAGTTCTGGGCTATGCAGGGTATATAAAATACATACATTTCGCGACTGGTAATCCAGGGATCGCAGGTTCGATCCCCCGTCTGACGATAATAAAATCAACAGTCCTTCAGATGGGATGTTAAACCGAGGTATCGTGTCGGTGCTTTTCATCGTGCACGTAAAAGAACCATAGGAGATTCTGGAATGGGTCTCTGTCTGTATCATTGCACTATCCTCCAAATATCTAAAATGACTAATCTCTTCAGGAGCCGTCGCTCATATGGGCAACCGGTAGCGACGATAAATAAACGTAAAAACACCATTTCGCGTGACTCACGATTCATAAAAGCTGCGCGTACGGTTGGACTATGAGCAATGAATCTGTTCAAGACGCCTACATAAATAATATGAACAGAACAGAACAGAACATAAGTTTATTAAGACGTATACATGTAAGTACATAGTCATGATAATTTACATATTTTACATACTATTCACTATTCACACGTGATCAATGTAACACAAAACAAATTAATTATAAGCATCAGTATGTTGTTTTAGAGTCCAATTATTGTAGTTATCTATTGCTTAGAGGATAAACTTGAAATTTCCAAATTGCCAAGTATATAGTATTCTAGATGTTGATGGATGGTCTTGGCTATTCCTGGGACATCATGGTAAGTACAATAGCCGTTCTTTACTGCAACTTGAGGTAAGAATGTGACGTTTTCTTAATAACCTATTTAATATTTACACATATATATTTTTTTATAAGTGCATGTCTACTTGTCTATGCTCGGATACTAGTACTATGGTACATAGTACTAGGTAAGTATATTGACTGTCACCTACTGCATATTTTATGTACAGCTATATTCAACATTGTCAAGATAAAATAATCGACTGTATTTATAATATAGTTTCGTTGTTCAACATTTTACACCATTTAAATATGTTGAATTGCTTAATAGTTAAACCATGGGAAATACCAGCTATTCACCATCTAATGAACATTTATGGATCCAAAAATATGGACGTGTCGAAACTGAAAACATCGTTTAAACTCACATATACATTTTAATTAATTTGCACATGCCAACACACACACACACGTTATCCATGTAAATCCTTTGCATATACATTAATCAAATGATAATGTAGGTCATTCATAGACGTAATGAAACTATTTATTAGCCGAGTGCGTACGTCTTCTCTCCAGCACAGCTATGCTCTCTTTAGACACACGCCATTTGTTGTGCCTTCCAGTTAGCGTTGTGCGCGAATTAAGAACCCCACGTCATCAATATGTACAATAAGGGACTCGGAAGATGTCTACCCCAGATGTGCGGCATGTATCACCACTGCTCCCACGAACAGATTCCAAACTATCGTAATTATCTCTGATTGGGAACACCGCTATTGACCTTTCCTATGATAACAGGGTAGGTCATATCTACGGCAATCCATAGTACCATGCATCCACTCCATAGTACCATGCATCCAATCCATAGTACCATGCATCCACACCATAGTACCATGCATCCAATCCATAGTACCATGCATCCACACCATAGTACCATGCATCCACACCATAGTACCATGCATCCACACCATAGTACCATGCATCCACGCCATAGTACCATGCATCCAATACATAGTACCATGCATCCAATCCATAGTACCATGCGTCCACACCATAGTACCATGCATCCAATCCATAGTACCATGCATCCAATCCATAGTACCATGCATCCAATCCATAGTACCATGCATCCACACCATAGTACCATGCATCCACACCATAGTACCATGCATCCACTCCATAGTACCATGCATCCACACCATAGTACCATGCATCCACACCATAGTACCATGCATCCACACCATAGTACCATGCATCCAATCCATAGTACCATGCATCCACACCATAGTACCATGCATCCAATCCATAGTACCATGCATCCACACCATAGTACCATGCATCCACACCATAGTACCATGCATCCACACCATAGTACCATGCATCCAATCCATAGTACCATGCATCCAATCCATAGTACCATGCATCCACACCATAGTACCATGCATCCACACCATAGTACCATGCATCCACTCCATAGTACCATGCATCCAATCCATAGTACCATGCATCCACATCATAGTACCATGCATCCACACCATAGTACCATGCATCCACACCATAGTACCATGCATCCACACCATAGTACCATGCATCCACTCCATAGTACCATGCATCCAATCCATAGTACCATGCATCCAATCCATAGTACCATGCATCCACACCATAGTACCATGCATCCACTCCATAGTACCATGCATCCAATCCATAGTACCATGCATCCACTCCATAGTACCATGCATCCAATCCATAGTACCATGCATCCACACCATAGTACCATGCATCCAATCCATAGTACCATGCATCCACTCCATAGTACCATGCATCCACACCATAGTACCATGCATCCACTCCATAGTACCATGCATCCCATCCATAGTACCATGCATCCAATCCATAGTACCATGCATCCAATCCATAGTACCATGCATCCACTCCATAGTACCATGCATCCAATCCATAGTACCATGCATCCAATCCATAGTACCATGCATCCAATCCATAGTACCATGCATCCAATCCATAGTACCATGCATCCACTCCATAGTACCATGCATCCACTCCATAGTACCATGCATCCACACCATAGTACCATGCATCCACACCATAGTACCATGCATCCACTCCATAGTACCATGCATCTACTCCTATGAAAATTAGTTCTGCATTTTGATCGAGGAAACCATCAAACATGCTCGTTTATTCGTAGTGGATTCGTTGCGTTTTTACGTGAGCAAGACCTTTGAATTAATAATAATAATAACTGGATTAAAAAGCAATGATAATTACTGATACTTGTTATTGGTAATTGAGTCTGTTTATTCGGAGTGCACAATTAGAACACTCCAAATCATGCAGCATTCAATATTTCTTTCAGAATCCTCTTCCATGTGCATTACCGCTTCACACTTCTCTATCGATTTCGTAGCTTCAAACTGGACTTCTCTATCGACTCTCTGTACTTCAAACTGGACTTCTCTACAAACTCTGAACTTCAAGCTGGACTTCTCTACAAACTCTCGGAACTTCAAGCTGGACTTCTCTACAGACACTCTGTACTTCAAACTGGACTTCTCTACAAACTCTCTGAACTTCAAACGGGACTTCTCTACCGACTCTCTGAACTTCAAACTGGACTTCTCTACCGACTCTCTGAACTTCAAACTGGACTTCTCTACCGACTCTCTGAACTTCAAACTGGACTTCTCTACCGAATCTCTGTACTTTAAGCTGGACTTCTCTATAAACTCTCTGAACTTCAAACTGGACTTCTCTACCGGGTGTCTGAACTTCAAAGTGATCTACTCGAACGGAAGTTTGAAAGCATACGCCACCTAAATCATGAAAATGTAACCGCAAAAGCTTTTTGGCTATTCCCTCGATTATGCATAATAAACAAACATGTTTTCTTTTAATTATAGGTTACTCAAGTGGGACCTGACCTTGCATTCGTTAAGAAAGCATGTTGTTTTTGACACAGCAATAAATGGACTTTTATAAGGGCATGTTTCTATTTGCCTGGGGTCATGTAAACGATACAACCACTCTCGGTTTCAAAGAACCAATTTCTTTGAAATTAGAAATTAATTTTGTTTCGATTTATAGTCGTTGCTTATACTATATTATAAGAAATGTAATTGTGTTCGATTTGAACGCTTTATAAAATTAAAACACAGTATATATATAATTGATTTAATATACTACAATTGCGAAACAAGCTTAACAACTTATATTAATCACTTTAGTTTGCGCGGATGAAAGCGTAAATGTGGTCGTTTGTGTGGGAGGAAACCGGAGTACCCGGAGAAACCCACTTGACCGATCAGGTAACCACCGTATCATCTCGCATACTTCCCGGTCCGAGGAATGAACCCGTGTTGAATTGGTTAGCAGCAAACGTTCTAACCACTCCCGATAATTGGACAGAACGATATTTTAAAGCGACATTACATCGCAAAAAGCTAATAAAATGCTTTTTTGTTCACGTATATATGTGTTGCTACTACAATTTCTTCCGAATACATTCGAACACTAACATTGAATCAATAAACAGTGTTTTTGTGATCTACTAACTTTCAAACGTGAAAGTAGGATTTCATATAGCGAACATCCACGCTCCTGAATTAACGTTTGTTTGTCATCGGAGTTAATACTAAACGCGAGATACTGTCGTTTAAAGATAATTTAACTAAGACTAGTCTACAAATAAATATGCATAGACACACATGTCAGATATAACGGTACATATGTACCAATAATCGTGTTATTCATGATACACGAGTTGTATTACGCATGAATGTTGACCCTATTTACATTATTTTGTCATGTCAACAAACCGCGTATACGACGTTTGCTTATTAGATGAAATACTCAGTATTTGAGGCACATATTTGGAAACAAATTATATCATATAATAGGAAAATACATTCTGTATAAATTTGCGTTTTCACCGATGTAGTGTCGCTTTAGACAACATGTATGTAATGCTGAAAAAAGTTCACATTGATTTGTATGTCGTATAATGCATTCTGGAGTTGCTCCGTACGCTTAACTCAACTGAGATAATAGTTGTACCATATAACATGGTATAATAAATAATAATATACAATGTATATGCCACTGTAAAATATACAGTTAGGTTCTAAATACATTATATCTACCACCGTAAAATATACATTATGTTCTAAGTATACTATCTTAAGTATATTATATCTACAAGTATTATTAAAGGTACACGTCCGTTCTAAGCACTATTATTACACACATATATATAGTGCTGTTAAAGGTATATATCCGTTCTAAGCACTATTATTACACACATATATATAGTGCTGTTAAAGGTATATATCCGTTCTAAGCACTATTATTACACACATATATATAGTGCTGTTAAAGGTATATATCCGTTCTAAGCACTATTATTACACACATATATATAGTGCTGTTAAAGGTATATATCCGTTCTAAGCACTATTATTACACACATATATATAGTGCTGTTAAAGGTATATATCCGTTCTAAGCACTATTATTACACACATATATATAGTGCTGTTAAAGGTATATATCCGTTCTAAGCACTATTATTACACACATATATATAGTGCTGTTAAAGGTATATATCCGTTCTAAGCACTATTATTACACACATATATATAGTGCTATTAAAGGTACATGTCCGTTTTAAGCACTATTATTACATATATATATATATATATATATATATATATAGTGCTGTGATAGTTACATGTTTGTTCTAAGAATTATTATTACATATATCTAGTGCCGTGATAGTTACATGTTTGTTCTAAGAATTATTATTGCATATATATCTAGTGCTGTCCAGTCTAAATAGTGCTGTTAAAGGTACATGTCCGTTCTAAGAACTATTATTACATATATATCTAGTGCTGTGATAGTTACACATTTGTTCTAAGAACTATTATTGCATATATATCTAGTGCTGTGATAGTTACATGTTTGTTCTAAGAACTATTATTGCATATATATCTAGTGCTGTGATAGTTACATGTTTGTTCTAAGAACTATTATTGCATATATATCTAGTGCTGTTAAAGTTACCTGTCCATTCTAAATAGTGCTGTTAAAGGTACATGTCCGTTCTAAGCACTATTATTACATATATATCTAGTGCTGTGAAATTTACATGTTTGTTCTAAGAACTAGTATTACATGTATCTAGTGTTGTAATTCCAAGCAGTCTAACTACAGTTAAGTGTATGCTAGAATTAAATGTGGGCCAAGCAGGACTTTTTTTCGATCTGTGGATACCAATCTGGAGCTAATTGTTCCAAGTTCAAAACGCTTTTAGAATGTACAGACAAGTATATTTTAGAGTGTACAGACAAGTATATTCAGACGTTTGTTTCATTGATGTTTAATAGTTTGTTTTCTTGAAGAAAAAATTAAAAACGAATCTAGTATTTGACACAAAACAAAATATTTTACGATTGCAGGGTTATAAATGTTTTGCTTTACTGGAGGCATCGAGAAAGCAAATAAAACGAAGTTTAACCCGTCCGACGTAATAAAAATGAAATAAAATTAGCATGAGGCAAATTTCAATTTAAAAACTACTTAAGTTGCTCATATACCACACAGGCATTATGGGTATAGCGCAGTGCACGACGGGACGGTCAGCTGAGATTGATTTGTATATGTTCTATGCGGCTTCAGTAGCTAATTGCACGGTAATTGGTAAAATTGAGCTCTAATTGAGGTAGAATGACACGACAGCTGATAAGCCATTTAGGCTGCCTTTGATATCGAGTTGCGCAGAAAAATCAGAGAATCCGGGTGCAAACGTGGAATTTACAACATGTACATGGCAGAAATACTTTACGGTATTTTGATTTATAAGAATGTCGCTGATCATCCACTAGATGGTGTTAATTCTAGATGAAAGGGATTTGTTTCAATTTTATTATACATTTCAGGATCATCTGGGATTATTGGGTGTCTACTAGTATATTCCAATAAAAGATATAGGTTCTCAGCAAACGATGTAGATTGATATCGAGATGTGGCCGCCTGGTCGTGTGGTGTAACGGAAAGATAGACTGGAGGTAGTTTAAATGATAATTATTTTAAACTTGTAAATGAGGTGTAATTAAGGCCGTATAACCCACACACGATCATAGACGGGGTTACTGGTCGAAATAAAATAGAACATGGTTACAATTAACTAGTCACAGACGGATCTGTAGTCCAGTGGTAGCAGGTTCGATCCCCCGTCTGACCGTAATAAAATTAACAGTCTTTCAGATGGGACTTTAAACCGAGGTCTCGTGTCGTGCTCGTAGAAGAACCAGAGGGGACTCTGGAATGAGTCTCTGTCTGTATCATTGCACTATCCTCTAATAGGAGGCGTCGCTCATTTGGGCAACAGGTAGCGACAATAAATAAACGTAAACCACACACATTAATTAGTCGAATACTAGTCAAGTCAATTCTTATTAGTTTATTTTCGTCCGTTCATGTATACCACATTATATAGAATATGTATTATAAAACGAATACAAGTACATAAGCCTTTCTTGACAGAAATATAAGAGACTGTAAAATATAGCACACGAATCATATGAGTGTGTTACAGTCTACATCCGTTATGTCGAATTCCGTCGGACAGAACAAAATACATCGACATTATCAAAGTTTGACTAAACGAAATTCGATATAAACGGAGCCAGTTATATGTAAAATGATAGTGTCTGAAACTGGACTTTGCTCCGACTTCGAAATAAACCGGAGAATTCGACATAACCGACTATGACATAACGGATGTAGACTGTATATGACAACCAACAATACCATGATAACGACACACAGCCGAAGAACAACAGCTAGGACGAAATATTTAGCTCTCCTATTACATTACGCACATACTAATGTTACTTGTTTACAATTTACTGGTTATTATATATATATATGCGGACTTAAAGCGACATTACATCGCAAAAAGCAAATAAAATGCTTTTCTCTCTCGTATAAATCCACATCTACTACACATTATTCTGAATACGTTCGAACACTAACATTGAATCAATAAACAGTGTTTTTGTGGTATACAAACTTTCAAAAGTGAAAGTAGGATTTCATATAACGATCATCCACGCTCCTGAATTGACGTTTTGTTTTTGTTTTTTTGTCATTGGAGTCAATACTAAACACACGGTACTTTCGTTTAGAGATTTAACTAAGATTAGTCTACACATAAATATGCATAGGCACACATGTGCGATATCACGGTAAATATGTACCACACCGCGTGTTATTCAGGATGAATGCATTGTATTAGACATGAATGTCGACCCTATTTACATTATTTTGTTATGTCAACAAACAGCGTATACGACGTTTGTTTATTTGTTGAAATACTCAGTTTTTGAGGCAAATATTAGGGAAAATATTATACATGTACCATATAATAGCAAATTACATTCTGTAGACATTTGCGTTTTCACCAATGTAGTGTCGCTTTAAACTATTCAGGTGCTACCAAACGTTTGCAAATTGCAAATCCACTTATTATGTTGACCGTGTCCGAGTGGATAAGGTCGCTGACTTCAAATCACTTGTATTTAATCCTTATCACAACTACAGAACAATGCCCATACAACTACTAACCTAGTGGCTGAGTGGTTACAATCGCTGACTTCAAATCACTTGTCCCTCACCGCTGTAGGTTCGAATCCCACTATGGGCGGGTATCATTCATGGGTTCATTCATGTGAGGAAGCTATCCAACAGGCTTGCTGCAGATCGCTGGTTCTACCAGGGCGTCCGTCCGTGTGTATGAAATACTGCCGGAAGGGGAACCCGGGGTCTTCCTATGCCAATAATGGCTGGATAATCGCCATACCATCTCGGTCGTGTGGAAGTTATGATAGTGCATTGGTAGCGCGTTCGCTTCAGGTGCGAACAGGCCCGGAGTTCGAGCCGTTACGATTGTGCCCTTAGGCAAGGCATTTAAATTCCACAGCGCATCGTTTCTCTCCCTCGTGGCGATGTATTCCATCAGAAATGAGGTCTCGAAAAGGATTAATATAAGCTGTAAAAATGTGTTCCGCAATCGAACTCAAATAAATTTGTATAAACTATATTATATAAGCTGTTACTGCGACTTTAACTCTTTCCCTCCTGGAAGCACCTCTTGACAGCATTACCACTACGGCATAGAATGACATAGTAGTCAAACCAATGTTCATAATTAAGGCCATAACCTCATGTAGTCCAAGTAATATCTATGGAGGAGGGATAGATATTGCGACAAATTATCCACTACATGATAGCTAAATGGCTGTCATTTGTATGGAGATATAATACTATATTAATCGAAATCTCTATGAAGGAAAGGGTTAAATGGCTGTCATTTGTATGGAGATATAATAGTATATTAACCTAAATCTCTATGAAGGAAAGGGTTAAGCCTAATACACACACTAACAAACAAAACAAACCAAGTTGTAACCATGGAAACGTTCAATATGCAAGATAATTCCACATGTAACATGAACAGTATTTTACAAAAGTGCTTACGTATTAAATTAATTTTGAAGTACCGTGTATGTATCAGAAGACACAATACAAATAACAAACATCAACGAGAGAATCAAAATTTCAGTAGAATAAAATAATACGCCAATGGCAGAGAAAATAGATAATTTGTCTCAATTCTAGTTTTAGAACATTACCTAGGAAAGAGGTAACCATATAAGCAAGTTGCTTTCTCCTCAATCCTACATGTATTTTCTTATTGTGATCATTATACTATGTATATTCATTGAAATAAAAAATATTGTTTAAAAAAAAAAAAAAAAAAAAAGAATATCAGGAAATGTGTTTTACGACGTACTGGCAATACTATACTGAGTCAAAAAAGAAACGATACCAAACTAAAAATGACGTAAAACGGATGAAACCATAGAAAGGTTTAATATATTATTACGTATCAGTACCGGGTATCTTATTGCAACGTCAGCCAACCATAAACACAGGTAAATAAACACCCGATAATCCTGGAACGCCGAATTTCCGATTTGCACGTGCTCCTCAACAAAGACAACTTCCTACACATGTACAAATCGGAACACCAGTTTATTGTACTGGTATTGCATTATCATCGAGGAAAAACACCTTACATACCCATACCTCTAGCAAAATGCCTAGGCTAAACCGCAATCAGAGAGTGCGTGCCATTGGCATGATTGACGGCGGTTTACGTCAGAGTGACGTCGCAAATCGACTCGGGGTTACGCGGATCACGATAACACGTCTACTTCGACGTTATCGAACACATGGATCGGTGGACGACCGTCCAAGATCTGGTCGACCACGTGTGATGACGCGTGAACAGGACCGTCACATTCGGACGTCACATTTACGTAACCGGTTCCTACCTGCTACGCACACAGCTGCCGTTACTCCTGGGATGACCAACACAGGAACCGGCTCGGTGAACGTGGCATTCGTGCCTATCGGCCATACGTTGGACCCATCCTGACACGACGTCACCGTGACGTACGGCGGGAATGGACGACGGAACGTGCTCGCTGGACTCGGTTACAGTGGAATTCGGTGATGTTTAGCGATGAATCACGGTTCTGTTTGCGTCGAGCGGGTGGCAGAGAGCGGGTATATCGCAGACGCGGTGAACGTTACGCCGACGCATGTGTACGTCAGGTCGATCTGTTCGGGGGCGGAAGCGTTATGGCGTGGGGCGGTATCACCTTCGGCAGTCGCACTGAACTGTTAGTGGTGGACGGGAACCTAAACGTCCAGCGGTACTGTGATGAGATCCTTGCGCCAGTTGTTGTGCCGTTCTTTAACGCCAACAGAAACGTCACACTGTTCCAACAGGACAACGCCAGGTGTCATATTGCTCGGATTTCTACCACATTATTGGAGCAGAACAATATTGAAACCCTGCCGTGGCCTGCTTTGTCACCAGACTTGTCACCCATAGAACATTTGTGGGATACGTTAGACCGCCGCGTCAGACGACGTCAGCCGGTAACGTTAAACCAACTGAGGGATGTTTTGCGTCAGGAGTGGACAAATATTGACCAGCAAGAGATTCAGACACACTTCCGTTCGATGCGACGGCGGTGCATTGCAGTGAGAGACGCAAATGGTGCCCATACTCGGTATTGACGTTTGTGTGAAAACTCCATTAGACCCCTGTCCGACGAATTACGTCATCACGCAGCAGACATTTTCGGAGGCTCATTATGCTTTATGTGCTCCTCTTTCAAACATGTTGGACTATCATCTTATGAATTTTCAAAGAATTTTCTTAATAAATGTTGAAATTATAGACACATAAACACCAGGTATCGTTTCTTATTTGACTCAGTATATATTAACAACGTGCGGAATGTGTGTTCCTAATCTAATTATTTATAGAACGCACCTACACATAGTAGTGTGGTACACGTAGTCTAGAGTCACATCCCTTGTCAGCTTGATTTTCACAATTTCTAATACAATGAGAGACATTACTGGTTTTTCTATTACCTCCCTTGATGGATCAAGTCAGATTTATCCCTAAATGTATATTAGTCCTTTTAGTTGGAATCCTTTGTTTTTAAACAGATGTTGCGTTAGGTAGGGTAATTGTAATTTTATCATAATTGTGTTAATTAATGGAACCAATTTTTACAGTAAGGTATCCACTGTTAAATGTTAAAGGATATCTGTCGAGATTTAATAATTTCATAATTATAAGACGAGAATACGGATGAGAATGGAAACCATGTGGTGCAAAGGAAACAACGATAAAAACAGAGGAAACCAATTAAAGAGGACCAATATACTATTAGGAGTATTCAGGGGCAGTAACTGACCAATGTGTCTCTGCTATCAAACAACACCGGTATCACCCACGTGTTGTAGTTATGGAATCCATCCTTTGTAACATGTTTAATGTTCCTGATGGACATTCTTCATTCATTCTAAACTGCTCAATTAGCGCAGTGGTTAGCGCGCTCGCTTCTCACCAATGCATCCCGAGTTCGATCCTCGGACCGGGAAGTATGTGAGATGGTACGATTGTCGCCAGAACGGACAGTTGGGTTTTCTCCGGGTACTCCGGTTTCCTCCAACACGAATGACCACATAATAATAAAAAAGTATACGCTTTCATCCTCGCCAACGAGAGTGATTAATATAAGTTGTTAGAACTTGCTTCGCAATCGTTGTAAAATAAATAAAGTTTAAAATAACATTCTTGAAAGATACATACTCTTATTTTCACTAGGATAGGATCTTACATGGCATTTACATCTAATGAGGATATCTATGTATACATATTGCCATTGGCGTAGCTTCATACAGGCCGAGGCCTACACTTTCCCCCCCGAAAAAACAATAAAAATGCCAAAATCTGCAACAAACATCGGGAGGCCAGGATTAAATTATATACGCTATAAATAGTTTTCCTGGGGACGCCCCACGGACCCCCATCCCGGCTTAAGTTGGCCTACACATCGATTCCAGCCAAGCTACGCCCCTGATTGCCTCAACATTGGCATAAACTGTTGCAGTATTACCTCACTGTCATGTAAATGCATGAAATGAGTGAAATAAATTAATCGAATTTTTACATATCTCCATTTCTCTGTAGCAAATCGTAATAGCGAGTCTCAAATTTATTGGCATTATCAGCAACTATCTGGCCAGTTTCAACGATAGAAATATGGCAAAGACATCAGAAAACATGTTACAGATATACATATATAAACAGATACAATACATTTAAGAAACAGTACTAATTGACAGGGTATTACTACGTAATGACGTAGCTTCTTTGATGTACTTACAAACATTTATCAAATACTAGTATAAATAGCAATGAAATTAATGTGCGGCGTACATAACGAACGTATAGCATGCTTTAATAAAATTGCATAAATATCGGGACTATTTTCCTTTTTTTGTTTTAACAGGAATAGCCTCTATGACTTTAAAGTGAAAGCTTTTATAAATATAAAAATATAAACCTGTTTACTTGCAGTAAGTGCGTGATCGGATGTTTTATGGTAGAAAATAGTACCTGAAATTAATGCCCAAATTTTGCATAGATCAGAATATAGCTAGATTTGGTCTCTTTTGTGCAATATTGAATACAAGTTATAATATTATTACCAGTTCTGTTCTTTGGTCACAGACGGATCTGTAGTCCAGTGGTAACACGCTGGACTGGTAATCCAGGGATCGCAGGTTCGATCCCGCGTCTGACCATAATAAAATGAACAGTCTTTCAGATGGGATGTTAAACCGAGGTCTCGTGTCAGTGCTTTACACCGTGCATGGAAAAGAACCACAGAGGAGGCTCTGGAATGGGTCTCTGTCTGTATCATTGCACTATCCTCCAAAATCTAAAATGACTAATATCTTCGCTCATATGGGCAACCGGTAGCGACGATAAATAAACGTAAAACACAAAATGTTCTTTGGTTCTCTGCCATATGACATAGTCCAATTGTCAATCAAGAACGGTTGAACCCTGATCCGACATGTTCCATTGTACATGATCAGCGATACAACAAATAAGCTGTGTACTGGTAAAATAACTGCATATCACATTCTGTTATATATAATTGATGCTCGCACTCTTTCAGATGGTTCGATGATCACATGGTTACGTGGTTCGTACTGACGTCGTCTAACGAATATGTGACGTGCTTCATCAATTGTGTCCATGTTCGATCTTAATCAGTAGTTCGGTTCCAAGTGTAGACGCTAGTATAACATCCACGTCCCATTCAGGTCACAATTCGAAAAGGCGGGCTAAAGACTCCCATGATGACAGTCTCGAAAGCGCCGCATGTTTTTTTTCTACGTTCATATAACAATACGAAATAATAATCAATACAATGTGACCGTATCATGGGCGTGCTCTCAACTATTCGAGGAAACATCTAGCAGCCACTGTCGCATTATATCATACGTAACGAGAAGTGCGTTGCGTAAATGCTGCTTTGAACATACGGCGCTCTGTGAAGTGTGTGTGGGCGCTCTGTGAAGTGTGTGTGTGTGTGTGTGTGTGTGTGTGTGTGTGTGGTGTGTGTGTGTGTGTGTGTGTGTGTGTGTGTGTGTGTGTGTGTGTGTGTGTGTGTGGTGTGTGTGTGTGTGTGTGTGTGTGTGGTGTGGTGTGTGTGTGGTGTGGTGTGGTGTGGTGTGGTGTGGTGTGGTGTGGTGTGGTGTGGTGTGGTGTGGTGTGGTGTGGTGTGGTGTGGTGTGGTGTGGTGTGGTGTGGTGGTGTGGTGTGGTGGTGTGGTGTGGTGTGGTGTGGTGTGGTGTGGTGTGGTGTGGTGGTGTGGTGTGTGTGTGTGTGTGTTTGAAATTATAAATGTCTGCCCGCCCGAAGGCACTACCAGTGAACGACCGAATGTCGCTAACAAGTAAAGGTTTGACCCGGCCGCGCACGCTGTTTAGTTTAATTTAATCATATTTTATTGCATTCATTCTATATACACAATGTACAGGTCAAAACAATTGAACACACTTGTATAATTATGCATAGTATATACGATTTATGTCATTGTTGTGCACACGAATTGTCAATAAATGTCTAAGCAAATGGGTTAGAACGCTGCGCATCTTAGATACATATTTTATTATACAAATTTATCTTAGCTCGTTTGCGAAACAAGTTCTTACAACTTATATTTAATCACTCTCGAGACCTCATTCCTGATGGAATCCATCGCCACATTAAATGCCTTGCCTAAGGGCACAATCGTAACGGCTCCAGCGGGGCTCGAACTCCGAACCTTTCGCACCTGAAGTGAACGCACATCCACAGCGCTATCACGACTTCCACATATTTTATTTGAGGTCAAACAAATAAATATGCCTCTCATAGTAGAAAGGTTTCGTCAAAAAGTGGCCAATGATATCCATGAATGTACAGAAGACAATCATGTCAGAAAACTGAGAAGGCGAGCCTTCGACTGGCCATGAAAAGGGCCGTTTGTAGTCACCTAGAAGACCGTGGGTGTCTATCTCCCTCTCCACAGCACATTGAAGGTACTACTGGAGGTCTCAATGACGTCTGCGATCAAGATCAACATTCACATATCACGCGAATAATCCATCTACCCATGGGTGTGGATTCCTGCGCCCGTAGTAGCCCTGATAACCCGTCTTTTGATCGTTATGTTGAATTTTGTAATGATAGTGAAACGAGTCGTAACGACACCATTCTCGTCATCCAATCATGTGGCTTCACAGCTACGACTCCAATGTTTGTCTACTAAGAAAACGAGGTCAGCCAACCAGTGGCTTCACAGCTACGCCTATAAATGTTTGTCTACTAAGAAAAACGAGGTCAGCCAATCATGTGGCTTCACAGCTACGCCTACAATGTTTGTCTACTAAGAAAAAACGAGGTCACCAATCATGTGGCTTCACAGCTACGCCTACAATGTTTGTCTACTAAGAAAACGAGGTCAGCCAATCATGTGGCTTCACAACTACGCCTACAATGTGTGTCTACTAAGAAAACGAGGTCAGTCAATCATGTGGCTTCACATCTACGCCTACAATGTTTGTCTACTAAGAAAACGAGGTCAGCCAATCATGTGGCTTCACAGCTACGCCTACAATGTTTGTCTACTAAGTAAACGAGGTCAGCCAATCATGTGGCTTCACAGCTACGCCTACAATGTGTGTCTGCTAAGAAATCGAGGTCAGCCAATCATGGTGCTTCACAGCTACGCCTCCACTGTTTGTCTACTAAGAAAACGAGGTCAGCCAATCATGTGGCTTCACAGTTACGCCTCTAATGTTTGTCTGCTAAGAAATCGAGGTCAGCCAATCATGTGGCTTCACAGCTACGACTCCACTGTTTGTCTACTAAGAAAACGAGGTCAGCCAATCATGTGGCTTCACAGTTACGCCTCCAATGTTTGTCTACTAAGACAAGGGGGTCAGCCAATCATGTGGCTTCACAACTATGCCTACAATGTTTGTCTACTAAGAAAACGAGATCAGGTAAAAATAGAAGGTTGGTAGTGGTAAATCTGTCCTCATCTTCACAGTGCACATTCACTTGCCGTGTTTGCCATGGAGATTCCGAATATTCTATGAGCGTTTGGGGATTCTTTTCCGTTTGTTTTTAAATTCCTTGCTTGTTTATTTACTTCTCCATTACCCTAGTAGAGGTGGTGAACTATGTGATAATGAATTACATGCGGGATGTAACACTCGCCTCTATATATGTGATGAACTGTGTGATAATGAATTACATGTGGAATGTAACACTCGCCTCTATAGATGTGCTGAACTGTGTGATAATGAATTACCTGTGGGATGTAGCACTCATCTCTATAGATGTGATGAACTGTGTGATAATGAATTACATGTGGGATGTAACACTCGCCTCTATAGATGTGATGAACTGTGTGATAATGAATTACATGTGTGATGTAGCACTCGCCTCTATAGATGTGATGAACTGTGTGATAATGAATTACATGTGGAATGTAACACTCGCCTCTATAGATGTGATGAACTGTGTGATAATGAATTACATGTGTGATGTAGCACTCGCCTCCATAGATGTGATGAACTGTGTGATAATGAATTACATGTGGGATGTAACACTCGCCTCTATATATGTGATGAACTGTGTGATAATGAATTACATGTGGGGTGTAACACTCGCCTCTATAGATGTGATGAACTGTGTGATAATGAATTACATGTGGAATGTAACACTCGCCTCTATAGATGTGATGAACTGTGTGATAATGAATTACATGTGGAATGTAACACTCGCCTATTGAGATATGATGAACTGTGTGATAATGAATTACATGTGGGATGTAACACTCGCCTCTATAGATGTGATGAACTGTGTGATAATGAATTACATGTGGGATGTAACACTCGCCTCTATATATGTGATGAACTGTGTGATAATGAATTACATGTGGGGTGTAACACTCGCCTCTATAGATGTGATGAACTGTGTGATAATGAATTACATGTGGAATGTAACACTCGCCTCTATAGATGTGATGAACTGTGTGATAATGAATTACATGTGGAATGTAACACTCGCCTATTGAGATATGATGAACTGTGTGATAATGAATTACATGTGGGATGTAACACTCGCCTCTATAGATGTGATGAACTGTGTGATAATGAATTACATGTGGGATGTAACACTCGCCTCTATATATGTGATGAACTGTGTGATAATGAATTACATGTGGGGTGTAACACTCGCCTCTATAGATGTGATGAACTGTGTGATAATGAATTACATGTGGAATGTAACACTCGCCTATTGAGATATGATGAACTGTGTGATAATGAATTGCATGTGGGATGTAGCACTCGCCTCTATAGATGTGATGAACTGTGTGATAATGAATTACATGTGGGATGTAACACTCGCCTCTATAGATGTGATGAACTGTGTGATACTGAATTACATGTGGGATGTAACACTCGCCTCTATAGATGTGATGAACTGTGTGATACTGAATTACATGCATGTGGGATGTAACATTCGCCTTAGCTCTTCTAACTGTATCATCACATTCTCCAAATTCTTCAACATATGTCTGATTCAGTCGTGACTGCGGACACGTTCTGGAAAACAATAACTGTACACGAACGCATGCACCGACTGTTCTTTTGAATAATTTCCATATAACACTAGTTGCATCCTGTAATTCCATTCTCGCCTGATAAATAAAATAGAAACATAACTGCGATCGCATGATTATTTAGTGAGCCCGACGTGCTTGTGTATATATATCTCCAGCTGTAGCAACTCATCCCGGAGAGTTTTGCTTTCCATTCCAACTGTGACGATAATCTAGCTGAATCTTTGTTTGCATACAATATTGCAATAGATCGCTGTTTCAAACCTACCTAGAAATATTTTTTACATACATTTATTAACTCATAACAGGAGCATTTATCACATAAAATACTTTAAATACGCTTGCTATCAACCCTAGGTAAACGCCCCGTTTTGATACAAGCATTTATACTTCACAAGGAATTATTCCATACTTGATAAAACTGTCTGAATCGCAATGATTTACGATCTCATTAAGTGGGTCCAATACTACACATGTTGTTTTAAGTATATTGGCTCCATAGAATCATGTGTGGCCTACAAGCGTTCCTCGCCGAGATTGTGATTATCAAGTATTAATAGACTCTCAGAGCGATTCTTAGCGTAGACATCGCGGAAATAAAATAAGTCTGTGATGAAGAGTAAGTAAAGTTGAATCAGGTGAAGCCATCTGTGGATTGAATGATTTCGTTTTTTGTTTTATTGTCTTTATGACTTGGTGCTACCATAATCACCGTTAGATGAGCTTCTATACTTGCCCCACATATCTTTGTAGTGTTCAGTATTTGCCTTTGAATAGTTACGAGCCACACATAGCGATATTGATGGCGCTATGTTATTCCCCTACGGGTGAATACCGCTTAGCTCACCTGAGCAATGTTTATGGTGATCCATCCTTTTTTATTTAAGTTTATTTAACGTCGCTACCGGTTACCCATTTCAGCTACGGGCAGTTTGCCTAACAACACATTTTCATGAGCAGGTTCCAATGGTTAACCAGTACTTTGTGCACCAAACTCCGTAAGAAACGTTTTTTTTGTGGTCATCATTTTAACTAAAATAGCTCAAATACAGTATATTCATGTTGATCTGTAACTCTGGCTGCCCTGTTGACCATACTATAATTTTATGAGCATCTTCTTTGCAGCCAATAGCTAGACTTCTAAGTAATTGTGTCGACAGTTATCACTGGGTAACCCTCTACCAAAATGGATGCTAGAAAACTTCTGATTGCTCAGGGCAGACACAATGGTATAATAATAGTATTAATAACCTAACCCACTCCTCAGAAATCGATGTCTAGTAATCAGCACTTATAATCAGGTGACATTGTACCAAAACCATGACGTTGGTTGCTATGGTAACCACAATAGAAGTATTCACAAACTCTTGTGCGGATCATTCTGTGTATCGCAAGGTGACCATCTACCACAGTAGATATAATGAAGTGGGTTATTGCAGAAGTATGCTTACAAGTGTAGCAAAACGACAATTACTTAAAACAATCAAAGGTCATAATTCGATATATTTTTGTTGTCGCATGGAGACACTTCGCGTGAAAACCAAATTTATTTTCAAAACTATCATGATAATGCATTTACGTTCCCGGCTGACGCATGTTATAAGTGTGGCATCCGTGGTCCAGTGGTAGAGCGTCGGATTTGGAATCGATCGGTCCCGGATTCGATACTCGGTCAGGCCACGTATGTAGTGTCATTGAGCAAGGCACCTCACACACATTGCTTAGTACTGGTTAACCACTTAGGTCGGCTAAGCTTTCCCAGGAAAACATTTCTACGTCCCCGCAAGGAGTTTGACATTAATGGAACATACATACAAGAACTGGCATCATTACAAAGTAGTTTCATGCAAATTGTATGTGCTTGGTTAGTCAGAAAAGGGACTGACATAGCACTTTCTATTATTGATTCACACGTTGTAGGTGGGAGACTAATGTCGTCGTAGCCCTCTTGGTATAAAGTCGGATCCTATGAAATATGCGTAGATGTGTGTACATAGGTCTTAATGTTGGTTGTTTGTAGTGTGCAGTTGCTTCACCTTTATGCTCTCAGGTTTACATGGTACAACCTCATTCTGTAAGTATGTATGTAGGGAAGTATGATTTACTTGTAATGTGTGTTACGACACTATCTTGTCTTTAGTACAAGTACAGTTATGTAATTAAGTGTACTCGGCTTTTGTTCTTTTGTTTCTAGTGCAGCTATTTTACTGTCAGAAGCAGGGTTGGTTATTATTTCCAGGCGAAATACATACACCAGAGCTATATACTATTTCCGTCTGTCTCACTAGTTCACTTCCGGATAACTTATTCTACAGTTTTAATCGAATTCCATTAAAACCTGATCCGAACTTATGGTTGCGCATTTCTGGACCTTACTGTTGACTGAGTTTTGTCTGAGTTATGTCACTCCCAATTTGCCTTCGTGTTTCGTTTCTAGCTGTTCCAACACATACAATTATTTGTGTTCATACTTTATAACAACAATTCTATTAGACTCGGCATTTTTTTAATCATCTATAGACAGGCTTTTGGTGACGTTTTGGGAGTGTGAGATAAATATGTCTAACCGGGTAGACAAGGGTCTACTTTGTGCTAATTAGATATTAAGAACATGTCTGGTAGTTTCTGTTTATTTCCGCATCAAAATGTGTATCCTTTCATTGGATAACGGTAAAATCCGAACACTGCCGTGCAGTTACGTCTTTATAAGAACAGCGATACGTCATCGATGATGCAATCAGTGACGTCTCACTACACATGCTTTGTTCGCGTGACTACTGCATCATTAATCACAATGTGACTGATTTCCCTTCAAATATTATTATTTATTATTTCCTTGTTTCATGATGGCTGAAATTATATATTATTTGAATGCTTACCAGTGATGGGTGTAATGTTTAGCATTTGAAGAAATTAAACTGTTACGCTTAACATGTACTTTGTGTTACTTTTAAATGACAATGATAATCAATGAGGGAAATTGTCACATTCCAATGACCTCATCTCTTTTTAGTAAATTCATACGCCACTGATATGTGTACATAGGTTGGCATAATTTGAAAAGTGCATCAAAAGCATATAAGAAAGGTGAGAAAATAAATCTACCACTTCCATAGAGTTGCCAATAAGAAAATACCACCATCGAGGCTCTGACGAGTTCTTTGCAGCCCTCGGGTGGAATTTCCTTATCTCCATCTCTTGAAGAAGGATTATTCACTTGTCTGTATACGCAAAGAAGGAATTTACCGTGTTTAAATCGGCAATAAACTATGTGTTAGTGCTTGATGTCAAACATGACGTCATTGTACGAGCATGTGTGTGGTTTTATGACGTTATTTATGTTTTCTAAAAAAAAATAACACCAACTATTGTTGCACTTTTTAGATATTTTGATCATGTTAGAATCGAAATAATATAAATTTGTTTTTGCGTTAGTGGAATAGAACATGATTTGGAGTTCTGACGCGTAGGAATTAACCACGCAGACCGTATGCCTAAGTGGTTAATTACGGCGCTCAGAACGACAATTTTATTAGCGAATGAATAACTGAAAGACACATATTATTTCTTAATCTATATGCAAGCCTTATCGAATGGGAAGTGTAATATTAAGAGGATATTTGAGTGTATGATCGAATTATATTTCACCAAATTAACATTGCAAGCATTATTACCACGAGTGACGCTAGTCAAGAGTGATACTATTAGCTTCCTAGGTTCATGAGTTAAAGATTATTCGACCGTCACTTAAGCAAACACATTTTCTTTCGGGCTGAAAATAAGGGTTTTTATGATAGAAACGATGCAACGGTGCGCTAAATGGAGATAGAACGTTGCACTTAGAACACCGTAAATGACGTCATGAACTGAATATATCATAGATGACGTCACTCACAGTTTGAGTCCGAAAATGATCGCGTGTGTTGACAACAGTTCAACATGCAGCGGCTAGGTACCACGCGTATAAAGCAGTGAGAAACAAATGTCATTGGAAAACATAAAATAAAATAATGAAATCTTTATTGAAACACTTTCTGTGCGTTGATTTGTTTATTTGTGGCTGCCTATGTTAGAATATATGGTGCATTCCTGTTACTCTTCTATCTACTCTGTTTGGCCAACTTGTAGCAGTGTTGAATTCTTATTTACAAATATAATCCTGGATTAGTACAGGAACGAACCTTTTACACACCCTGTATGATCTACATTCAGAGCGTTATAATGTATAACGATACATAATGTACGTTATAATGGAATTAAACACCCACACCACTCACAATTCATTTCAATTCAAGTATTCTCTATGGCTTAAGTCGCATTTTTTGTCTTAATGTCCGTCTGTTAAATGGTGTTAGAAACAAAGTTTGAAAACATCCATGAAACATGTGCACTGGATGCTTGACAAGATAAAGTATGTCGCCGCCGACGCTGGAGAATAGACGACAATAGATCATATTGAAGCAAATGTTTCAGTCCATCAGAGCATTGTAACAACGGCAAGTGAGCTCAATGCGAGTCCCAACATGGGGTCTTAGCCACATTACGCTACACTGCGCTGGAATAATGACATTTTAACATGTTGCTGCGATTGATGTCTTTGTCAAAGTACTGGAGCTATTGGTTTGTGACTTCAGGGATCTCAATTCGTTGCGCTCGAGTTAAAATGTCACACTATTCAGCCGGCACATTAAAAGCTATGGAGTTATATATTGACTTGAATCTATGTTGAACAACGCCCGGTATGAACATTGTCACATATTTTGTACAATATCGTGACAGAGTATGAAACACGTTTACAATGTTGTTTTGCAGTCTCTTCCTTAACAGTTTAAACTTTACTTATATTACAACGATTGCGAAGCAAGTTCTAACAACTTATATTAATCACTCTCGTTGGCGCGGATGAAAGCGTAAATGTGGTCATTCGTGTGGGAGGAAACCAGAGTACCCGGAGAAAACCCACCTATCCGATCTGGCGACAACCGTACCATATCACATACTTCCCGGTCCGAGGATCGAACCCAGGTTGCATTGGTGATAAGCGAGCGCGCTTACCACTGTACTAATCGGACAGCCTCTTCAGTCTCCTCTGTTTTCAATAACTCTGTTGTATATTGTGTGTGTTGTCTCTTCTCTGTATATTCATACTATCATTTGGAGTTGTCAAAGCTGTTCACATTTTGTGTAAATATCTATTATTCCATTCATGATCATACTTTGTTTGATGTCTTCAATATGTTCTGATTTCAATACCTCTGTTGTATAACTTATGTTGTCGTTTTTTCTATGTATTTCTACATTCATTTAGAGTTGCCAAAGCTGTTGGCATGGGGATTTTTTTGTGTGTGCCAAACATCTATTATTCCATAGAAAAACACGCTGATACCATTAAATAATTAAAAATATCATGTTCAATGCACCGTTCTGTGCTTTATTATTATATGCTGTACATAATATATACATATAGCTTATCAATGCGCAGACTGTAGCATGACGATATGTATTTTTAATGGTTAAATTAGGTTCTCTCTTAAAGAATGATAATCAAAAACTAATGAGCCAGCGTGTATTATTATATTACCTGATACGAGATCACTTAGTTTTGTCCCACCGACGCCAGCTTAATATTATTAGATGAAAGTTTCATGTTCTATTTTATCATATTACAATATAATGCAAATTGTAATAAACAACGGCTTGGAGTTCTGATTCGTATTAAATAATCACATGGTATTCCTGTACAATTGTTGATTGTCACAGTTTCTAAACATGTTGCCATCATACAATTGAATTCGTTATACTATCCGTATTACACACGTCTTTACGTACACAATTCCATCTGTTATAACATTTTTAATGTACTTGAACATTGTTGAAGACTTCAGACATGATATGTTTGAGATAGCTTGTAAAGTAGACACAAACTTTATAAACATGTCGCATCGTATTATAGTATTTCTATTTACGAACCCATCTTTGATTCGTATTTGTGCCAAAACCTGTTTTAATATTTTAAGAAGGCGTACTCTTTTTATGTGTAAATAGTTTATGTTAAGATTGTTCTTATATCATGTCAATGTTTTTAACAACTTATATTAATCACTCTCGTTGGCGCGGAGGAAAGCGTATATGTGATAATTCGTGTGGGAGGAAACCGGAGTACTCGGAGAAAACCCACTTGTTCGATCTGGCGACCACCGTACCATCTCACATACTTCCTGGTCCTAATGTAATTTCGATTTATTGATCAGGAATATATACTTTAAAGTAACTACAGGTATGCTATTCGTGTGTGATGCAACATTGTTATACCTCAGGCACCGATGTTATAAAACCTTCTCAGATCGCAAGCTCAAGTGATCTGATTGGTTTATTCTGAGTGGTACTGTCAGCTGAACCAATCAGACGATTGAGACTGAGTTTTGAGATTGGAGAAAAGTTTTATAACCTCCAGGCTAGTTAATGTAACTACGGTACAGACGGATCTGTAGTCCAATGGTAACACGCTGGACTTGTAATCCAGGGATCGCAGGTTCGATCCCCGTCTGACCCTAATAAAATTAACAGTCTTTCAGATGGGATATAAAACCGAGGTCACGTGTCGGTGCTGTACACCGTGCACGTAAAAGAACCAGAGGAGACTCTGGAATGCGTCTCTGTCTGTATCATTGCGCTATCCTCCAACAATCAAAAATGACTAATCTCTTCATGAGGCGTCGCTCATATGGGCAACCGGTAGCGACGATGAATAGCGTAAAGCGCACACATGTAAATACGGTAAATTGTGCTTGCAGGCCGACGTGAAGACATAGAAAAGTAATGCATTTTGCATCAACTTTGAAATGTTTGATATTATTTGAGCCAACATTGAACCATAACGAACCTAACCCTGTTTGGATCATTTGTAAATATGTTCCCCTTCACCGATGTGGGTTCGAATCCCACTGCAGCTATCGACTTCTTGCACGTGAGAATGTTATCGAACTGGTTTGCTGAAGGTCTGTGGGTCTAACCGTGTGGTTCGTCAGTGCCTGAAATACGTCTCGGGGGACACACTAGGGCTCCTCTACCAGTAATAGCTGGATAGTCGCCACATCACCTATCCTGTTGGCGCAATTTTAAATAACTTTTCGATAAGTCGTAGAATGGTTGACAGAAATCGGGCGAAAAATATAAGAACAACTAATTTAAAGTGGCTTTTTGGGGGGTCACAGTAGCTTAATTTAGCTGAAGTGTTTCATTTTGGCGTGTCATATATTCGTAGTTATATATGGCTTGTGAAAACTACTGAATATAACAATAGGCATGTTAATATTAGTTTCTAAGACAACAGCTTTACATTCACGGATAATTTATCGTGAATAAGTTGAAATTATAACACGCACGGGTAACACTCGTATAGTTGCTGTTTTAAAAGTAAATAAGTTCTCAAATCTGGCTGATCAGTAATAAACGCCCATATACAGTTTATTTGAGTACTGCCAGCTTTATTTGCACCGCCTATATTGTTAATACAATCGTCACATATTGTGTCGTCAAAACTATCGTATTAGCGTGTACACCTCTCTAGTACACCTGTTTGTGAATAAAACATACACGATTTTTTTTATAATTGCCGAGTATTGTCTATTCAAATTTTGGAACACTTAATTGGCTTTCACATTCCTACAACTATGAATGTATAGCAATTGTGTATAAGTGGACTTATAGAGCCGCTGAGTATTCATGATTTGTCGATCCATGAAAGTGTTGCTAATAGCCGAGCTCTCAATAAAACAACCCTGGTGTCTCAATTTACACCTTGTGAATCTTGTACAAATGCAAACATAAGAAAAAATATCTTTTGTTGTAGAACATTTGAAATTGCACAAAAACCTGACACGCGTTTGTGAAAATGATCAACTTCAGGATTGAAAATGACTTTTATTCATAAGTCTTCTTCTTTATTCCCAACACCGTATTGTCGCCATCAGAAATCTCGAACGTCATAAGTATCTTTGCATTCCTATTGTGCTATATCATTTAATGATGGGTTTCTTACCGTTCGTGCCTCAAGCTAGGCACTGTTCAAACACGCCACCAGCCAAAAGGGACGTCTCGCCTAACAGCAGTGTTTGAACAAGCTTTGAAGGTCACGGACGCTCAGACGGCACATAATATCGACTCAAAGTATGTACCGCCCAGTGCTTTCTAGCTATGTACAATGGACATAACAACCGAGACAGCGCGGAGTCGTGAATTGTTGAATTTGGAAATATTTAGCATTTTATACTCAATTAGGTAAAGGACTAATCGTATATGTATTTGTTCCCATCTTTTGTAATGTTAACGATATCGACCAGATGATATCTGAGAGAGAGAGGAGGGAGAGATAGAGAGAGAGAGAGGGGGGGGAATTTGAATAATATTGAAGACAATTCAGATTGCAGAAATGCTATGGTAAGTTGTAGTAGAGAGAGAGAGACAATGCTCATGATAACATGCTTGCTACTGATATTCTCCTCGTTGTGCATACCGTACTAAGAAATACATATGTCTGTAGTTTTATATATATCATGTCGATCTATCTTTGTAACCTACGAATATATTAACCAGAAGAAACATTCTAGGAATAAATAAAAGAAATGTGCAAGTGTTAATATGTTGCTGCGCATGTGCAATACTATCCGATTCAATTCAATTCAAAATCTTTATTACCTCCATCAAGAAGATATGCATGGTATATACAAATATAGACAATGATACAATATTACTATAATATAACTACAATATACATACATCGCACATATATAGTATATATGCGTAAGTTAGATTATGCTACCAATACACATGTGTGTATCATGCTGACGACCTGGGCTCCTTGCAGGATAGTTTAAGTCGTTTTATATAGTTTTGGTATGCAGTTCACCAGTATCAGTCGGATTGTTCACATACAGGTAATGAATCTGTTCATACATTCAAACACGTATCGGTATGAACGCTTTAGGAATTGTATTTGGTTATCACAATCGAGTATTGCTCCAATAGGCGCCCCTAATAGCTTAAGGGTCCACGTTTCTTTATCCAGTATGAGCAAGTTATTAATAAATAAGCTATTATGTGTGCAAAATAGATCGTTGACAAAGCAGGAACGCAGATGGTAAGTACCCTTGCAATCACTTACCACGTGCGTCACCAGGTCCATACATATTCTATCACACATTAGACACACAGATAAGTCATTAGTCATGGATCTGGCCCATATGTTGGCTACTGAGCGCATTATATGCCTTGACGTACTATCTCTATATACGGTATATACAATAGCAGGACTAATGACTGGGTGTAGTATACTGAAATAGCGAAATTCGTCATCAGCTGTAACACGCCGAGTCCACTTGTCTGATTCTCGAGAATAAACTAACGACTTAATTAAATTTTTCCAGCAATGTTTAGATGGAAGGGCCATAGGGTTAACTAGTACATCGTTGATAATGTGCCCGATGCCATATATATGTAAGATCCGGATAATATCAGGAATGAACCCCAACATACTTTGTCTAGCACGTTTGTCTGAAGCAAATGATATATATCTCAATATAAAGATGCTCTTAGAGGAACAGTTGTTGCTTAGGCTCAGTAGTTTATGTAGAAACATGAGCTTCCTAATTTCAATATCTGCTGAGAGTTTATGTAATCCTGCCATTGATTCACATATATCCGATCTGGTGCGTGTAGTGAATCCTTGTATTCTCTTGACTATAAAGTGTTGGAGTTTATTAACCGAATACGTTTGAGGATTAGACATATTGTTCCAAAGTTCGCATCCGTATAAAGCGGTGGGTACTACTATTCGTTTGTACAAATTAATTGCTGTAAGCGGGTTAATGCCATTAGGGTGAACACCTTGCACTGACATGGCAAAGAATGCATTTTTAGCTTTTTGCAATCTCTCGTCGATTCTGTGCTGCAGTTTGAGGTCTGCGTCCTGGCGGATTCCCAAATGAGGTGCACTTGTCGTTTGTTCAATAAATGAGTCACCGTATAAAATGCCAACCCTAGGTGAATTACGCTTTTTGCTGAACACTACAACATTGGACTTTTCTACATTGATTGCCATTTTCCACTCGTTACAGTACTTATATGTTGTATCTATCATGTTTTGGAGTTTAAGTGGAGATAGTGCGATTAGTGTTATATCGTCCGCAAACGAGGGATTACCACTCTTTGTAAGCATGACTGAGCAGCCGTCGGTACTATTTTCAAGGTCAACAAGTAACTGATTCACGTAAACTAGGTAGTACAGGGTTGATAGCGTACCCCCCTGACGAACTGATCGTTCTACGCTAATGGCGTCAGCCGATTTGCCGTTGTGTCTAACAACACATTTTAGGTCAGTGTATGAGTTTCGTATGAGTCGGAGTATCTTGCCGGTGATGCCCAGTAGGCCAAGCTTAATGAATAGGCCGTCGTGCCATACACAGTCGAACGCTGATTTCTGGTCTAAGAAGGCGACGTACACGTGGCTATTACGTTCGATCTGGTGAAATATCGTTTCCTGTAGGTTAAATGCAGCGGTAGTGCAGCTTAGCTGTTTGCGAAATCCATGTTGTTGCGAGTTTGGGAATGGCGGTTGTATCGACTCGAGTTGTTTATCTATGCGGTTAAGCAACACTTTCTCGAATATCTTGCAGAAACAAGGGATGAGCGAGATTGGTCTGTAATTATTTGCATCCGTTTTGCTTTTACCCTTGCCTTTGTAGATCGGTACAAGTATACTTGTTTTCCATTGAATTGGAATCATTTCATGCCTCAGGATAGAGTTGAATAACTTGGTTAAAACACTGTCTATCACGTGTTTTGCGCTAAATACATGTTCATTCAATACATTGTCACATCCTGGGCTTTTACGTTGCTTGAGCGTTTTAGTTGCTAGGGAGATTTCATTGGTTGTGATAGAGGCTAAGAGTTCAGGGAAGCGCGTAGACGGTAAATCACTTAATATATGCTTGAGTTGTTGTTTTTTGGCCATGTCTTGCAGTGTGTTGCTTTGCTCCATTTTAAACACATTCGTGAAGTGCTTAGCGAAGCCGTCAACTACGTGTCCTTCTTATTATTACATGCGCAGTTGAAGAGTCCAGTGGTAGAAATATCAGAGTGACATTAGTAGGTGTACCATCTGTAAGAGTCCAGCACTTCATTTCAGTCAAACTGTTTGTGCAAGAATGATCAACGGCCACTCCTTTAGCAGGATGTAGAAAGCTCTCTGTTTATGGAAGATCCTGAACTTGTTTTGGAATCGAGACCCGATAGCGGACTGCATTTAAATGACACGACGCTGATACTATTACTTTATGAATGGGTTCATTGCCTGATTCGGTGGAAGATTTGCAAAATAGTTCATACACGTTAAAATGTGAACAAACAAAGGTTATGCTATTTAACACGTGCATCCTACGAGGAATGGACGCACAACGGTGATAATACTAAACTAGTGGATGAATTTAGCTAACTCGATGTGGGTTCAGTTCGAATGGACCGTCCAATTGTATCCTGCAAATGTTGGATGGAAACGCCTTAAAACCAATGAATACTTGTACAATATTAAATACTTCATGCCGGAAACGACGTGTCTGTTAGTTGATGCCTTTGTATCTTCAATTTTTACCAAATCAAAAGAATTAGAACGAATACATGTACGAATTTGACTTCTAGATGTAAGACGTTCAACAAGTAACGCTGGTAGTTACGGGAAAGTGGGACGATTCCCTATTTGTTAATCGGTATCCTAGAATTTTAAAATACTGGTTTAAAGTACTGAAAATCGCATTGTAAACTCAGCTTACAGTTGCTTGTTCAAGGAGTTACATTACAAACAAATAAACTGTGCATCCGATGTAATGTCTCTGTTGTATATTTGTGGTTTCTGATATATTTGGGAAACTCAGCGTAATGGTAATGTTATTGATTGCTTTGTAAATGATTAGAGCGGAAGTTTAGAGAGTAACGGTGTGTTAATTGTGTGTTTACAAACATTTGAAACTTTATTTTGGATATAAAAAATATTTTGATATCATCGACCATAAACTATATAGACAAATGTTCACAAATATGAGATGATGTGTTCATAAACTGAGAATTGAATCTGGGTGATATGAAAGAAATCGTATTGACAGAAATGAAAGACTATACCAGATTTGTGAATGTGGGGATATTGAAGACGAGCTGCAATTGATATTAGTACAATGTGATAAATTTAAATGTGTTACAAAAATGTATATCCAAACATATTAGATTACTAGGCCAAACATGATGAAACTTATTGAGATACTAATTGTGTAAAGTCGCAATTACGTAGACTAATCTTTCTAAGTTCGCGAAATAAAATACGCGAATGTTTGCTGAATAACTGATCAGCTTTATTGTTTCCTGTTAGATGTTACATCATACACAATCACACGCCATGTGTGTTTTACGTTTATTTATCGTCGATACCGGTCGCCCATATGAGCGACGCCTCCTGAAGAGATTAGTTAGTTTAGATTTTGGAGGATAGTGCATGATACAGACAGAGACCAATTCCAGAATCTCCTCTGGTTCTTTTACGTGCACGGTGTAAAGCACCGACACGAGATCTCGGTTTAACGTCCCATCTGAAAGACTGTCAATTTTAATAGGGTCAGACGGGGGATCGAACCTGCCCTGGATTACCAGTCCAGCATGTTACCACTGGACTACAGATCCGTCTGTATGATATAACTGTGTGTACTGTTAGACATAATGCCGGTATAGAAATACAATCTATCTATCTAGTATCTTCAGTATCATCAATCAGAGGCGTGTTGTTCACGCGTGTTGTTCACGTGTGTTGTTCACTCGTGTTCTAGCTTGTACTTAAGGCTACAAATTATTATTTATGCACCTGATTATGTGATATTTATCATCGCATAATGTCGTCAGACACTTGTATTAAATGGTATCTCTTGCTGATATGCAAATTCCAATGCATCATTATCGACAATATTTATATCACTAATCACTGCCATGGCGTAGCAGGCAGACTTGAGTATGGTCATTTAAATGGTGTTAATATGTTTACTGTAGTTCATTTCACCACAAATACAACACCATTACACTTCAATTAATGCTTCTTACAACGTTTAAAAGGCAATATTTCATATGTAAATGGATTATGTTTGTTAGAAAAGTGCATAAAATACAATAATCCTCCCATTACAGACTTACATAATGTTCCTCTTCTTCAGATACAAACCTTTATGAGCATTTAATGTTCTCTGATTTTATGTTGGTATCAGACAAATATTTTTTGAACAGCGCTCCAACAATCACTTCGCAGTAGATTATATGATTCCCATGCTTTACTACGCCCGTCGGCAAACATAGTTTCTAACACAAGGCATATTTTTCGAGTCTGTAATCTTTTGTTCATTCCAAGATTCCGTGTCGGGTCGACTGTTGTTGAAATGCAGGACGTATTGGCATACATACAACTACCAGTCTATAAGAAACCAAACAAAAGGAAAAAAGTATTTTATTACATAACATTATATTATTGTTGTGTGTGTTTACGTTTATTTATCGTCGCTACCGGTTGCCCATATGTGCGACGCCTCCTAAAGAGATTAGTCATTTTAGATTTTTGGAGGATAGTGCAATGATACAGACAGAGACCCATTCCAGAGTCTCATCTGGTTCTTTTACGTGCACGGTGTACAGCACCGACACGAGACCTCGGTTTAACGTCCCATCTGGAAGACTGTTAATTTTATTAGGTTCAGACGGGGGATCGAACCTGCCATCCCTGGATTACCAGTCCAGCGTGTTGCCACTGGACTACAGATCCATCTGTATATATAGTATTGTTTCGATAGTTTGACTGACTTATTTGCACACAGAGAAAGAAGTATATTTCAGAATTTCCTGGACGAGTGGTTCAGGTCGTTAACTTCAAAGCCTCTCACTGTTTGACTTATATTGGGGGTCTCGGCTTAGAAAGCTATCCAGTTAGCTTGTGGAAGGTCGGATGTTTTACCTGGGCACAACCACGCCTGAAATACTGCTTGGACGGGCACCAGGGATCTTCCTCCACCAATAATAGCTGGAAAGTCGTCATATGGCCTTGGCTGTTTGTGCGACGTTAAACCCCCACACACATCTACACATATTTACGAAACTTTCTGATTTCAGAGCATTAAATGAAAGCACTAGACATTCTTATATAGATTTGAAGTGCATGGTCCAATGCCTTATATTATGCTTCTGCAGGTATAGTAGCATACCTCTAACGTCACTGTATTACACTAGGGATGTGTGCAATAGTACGTGAAAACAACATAAAGTAGGTACGCAGTATTATTTCAAATAAACGGACTGTGAAATAAAGCAATTTGTTTTAGCTAATACAAATTTAGTTTAGCTCGATTGCGAAACAAGTCCTTACATCTTATGTTAATCACTCTCGAGACCTCATTCAATTTCGATTGTTTCTCTGTCGAGTCTATTCCCATTGGTAGATTTGTCTGAACGTTGTCCAGAAGGTTATTACACGCAGTTAAATTGGGGCTTCGAAGGCATTGACCATGTTCATTAAGGCTCTACCTGTGAAGTATGGGAGATGGTACGGTGGTTGCCGGATCGGACAGGTGGGTTTTCTCCGTCCGGTTTCCTCCCACACAAATGACCACATTTACGCTTTCACCCGCACCAACGAGAGTGATTAATATAAGTTGTTAAAACTTGCTTCGCAATCGTTGTAAAATAAATAAAGTTTAAAAAAGGTACCTGTGTACTCAACTCTCTGTACTCTTTATTTGTGATACAGATTCATAAAACATGGATTACGTGGTAATATATTAGACATGTTCCAATTATTTATGTAACTCTAGAGTAAAGTATTTAATCACATAGAGCAGTAGTAGAATATTAATGTATGCTCGGTGTTAGGCAAGGGGGATGTTTATCACTGTTACGTTTTTACTATCTATAAATAATTTAGGAGATGTACGTGTACATAGTGGTACTGAATGCATAAATGTTAATATGGTTAAATTGTTGTCAGTAGTGTATGCTGTCGATGTTGTAATACCTGCTTGCAAACACAGCTGACGTATTACAGCAAAGTATTTATTTATTGAGTGAGTATTGTAAAGTATGGGACATGAAAGGAACACATCAGAAAGAACAAAGGCTATACGTTTTAAAAAAGGAGAGCATGTGCCTGGACACTTTAACGGTTTGTTGATACTGATGTTGAGCTCTTCGTCTAGCGCCAGGTGAATATAGTAAACAACGCAATATTAACTGTTTGTCGCTTAGTATTTGAACATATCAACATTATTTACAATTTATAGCATGTCTTTAAACTTTTGTTCTGATCTGAGTAATTGATTTTATGTCCTCTGTGCTTTTCGTATTTCTTTGCTTGACATTTCTTTCTGTTTGTGTTAATGGCAACTATTTAAGATTATTATTATATATGAACCGCTAATCCTCGGACAGGGAAGTATGTGAGATGGTACAATGGTCGCCAGATCGGACAGGTGGGTTTTCTCCAGGTACTCCGGTTTCCTCCCACACGATTGACCACATTTACGCTTTCACCCGCACCAACGAGAGTGATTAATATAAGTTGTTAAAACTTGCTTCGCAATCGTTGTAAAATAAATAAAGTTTAAAAAAACCCGCTAAACGTGAACTGCATATAGAAAATCGAAGGATTTCTTATTACCAAATGCCTCTGCATGACAGCAACCCCAAAACCCATTAAGGTTACAATACCACACATCACAATATAGTTCCTACTACTTCAATACACGTTGGCGTCGGCATGAACGTTCTGTGTTTCAAACGTTGAACGTGACAAGCTAATGCACGCATCTATTGGTTTTATATACTACCTAATACATGATTAATTATGCTAAATTATGTTAGCATGGGAGATGTTTGAGAATCCGAGAAATGTCAGTTATGACGAAATATAATCCAACCAAGACTAAACAGTAGTAAAATGTGTTCTCCATTATTACGTAACTTGACACATGCAATATGTTATCGAATCGAATCAGTTATTTACAACGTTTTAATCGGTAGATATAAGTTATATATATATATATATATATATATATATATATATATATATATAAAAGTGTCTATTCATCATATAATTGTCATATACCATACATGCCTTTAATACGTTTGAACGTTATAATGTTAGAACTTCACAGTGTTGTATTATATTTAAGGTGACGTATAGACCCACTGGGTCGGTGCTATTTTTCTTGTTATTTATGTACTTGTTCTATATTACGTATATGCACATGTCACTATAATATACAATTACTTACATTGTCATTCAATATGCTTATGTTGTTTTGTATTTCGATAACATTACCTGTTTTGTTCAAGTTACATTGTACAACATTATACATGTATATTGCATGGCGTAACTGTGTACTTTGGTTAAAATTATTGTGTATGTGTATTAATGCTATTAGTGTTAAGAAATTTAAGAGGGTCCTAAGGAAGATTAGTTCAGTACATAAGGCCACCCTCTATAAATAAAGAAATCTACCTAACTATCTCTCTACGTTTAGAGAAAAAATCATTGAATGTCCTTGTTTTTTTCTGGATGAATGGGAATGTATGTGATAAGAATTACTGCTACGTATTCGTATTATATTTATTAAAAGTTTCCAATTGTTTTCAGGGAACTAGTACCAAGCTTTCACTGGTGTACGCATAGAAATACAGGCTTGAGCTTGAATCCAGAAATTGCCTGGTCAATCTATTTACGTAATTGAAATTCTGCAACAATATCTGGTTCCCAAATGATTCGCGGATGTTCCAGCAGGGATGTTGTATATACTATTATGTTGGGCAGGGTTTCATGTTATTGTCAAAATGTTTGCATTTAATTACTAAATTATGCATTTTATAATTTATATGCATTCACTCAATACACTATCCTAGTGTGTAGTATGTAGTGGGTTTTCAATCGTCCTTCTATTACATATTTATATTTACATTTCTATGTAATAGTTTTTCTTGCTAAAACTTTGGCGCGTATGTAAATTTCTTCCCGGCTCTGCACAGCCGAATAGATGGCACAGAACTGGCACCGGTATTCATTCAATAGTAGCCCGGCATGTAAGTCAACTCGCTGTAAATGTGTTTATTTATTTAAGTTTTATATTCCCCGTTAAAACAATGCTAGGTAGACGTCCATACCACCATCGTTTGATAGATAAATGAGTAGTGCGGAGAATTAAAACAGTAGGTTTACAAGTAAGTTTAGATACCGGTAAATTATGGCCCTTGAATTGTGCTCCACGCGGTTTGTTTACATTTCAGACACTGTTGGCTTAAACATATTTATTCAACATTATATAACATAATTTACTACAAATAATTATGTACACAATGTATTTCAGTGTGTTGCTTTGATTGTGACGGATGTCATTTTAAAACTAACTTGGATATAGCCTAAGCAATGTGTATGTATTGTGTCGAGGCTATGGTGTATCATAATGTTCTTTAAAACAATTTAAAACATAAATTTTGGTTTTGAACCGGAAGCCATTTGTCCAGATTCAAAGCGTTTGTAGTTAGTATTGTTCTCACAACTGTATTGGTCTATATAATAATAATATTAGGTTACAGTGTCGCGTAGGTAGTGTAGTAGGCGTTTGTAAAACTTGTTCTTTTTAGATAAATGCATTATTGTATAACATATATTTTCCTTTCCTGTAAATAGGCAATATGGGGCTTGTTTGTTCCGTCCGCGTAGTCTATCCTACTTCCTGATAATATATACACTGTACGGATCTGGCAGTTAGACATCTATGGTCGTCTCATACCTCCACCACTTGCGTAAGACCGCGACACTGGAGCGTGTGTCCCTTGTCACTAGGTCGACAACCAGAAGATCCCAGAACCCTACGCTGATGCTGCGAGATGTGCCCCGTCCGCGACGTGCACGGCGTGGGGAGATCGGCCGGGATATGATAACATATATTTCACTTTGTTGTAAATAGGCTCAGTGTGGCTTTGTTTGTCACGGGTGTTCTTCCGAATTTAATTATTATCATGTTTTCATAATTTCACGTAAATACAATTGAATATTCTTCTTGGATATATCTATCATATTTGCCGTTGCTATGAATACAATGCTCCTGTTTATAAAGGACTGTCATTACGAGCTTTGTAATTATGTAAATAAACTTAGCGGTTTAAGCAATAGGATGAGGGCAAGGCAGTGTCGAAGCTTTTGTAACCGATCTTAATTATGCATCTTTCGTCAGAAACGTTTGCATTAATTATCAAAATGATTTATGTATGAAAATAGCGATCAAAGATTTTTGTTGCAAAATGGTTCCTTCACATGTCTGTTTGTTGTCCGTATAAATGACATGTTTTAATACTCAGCAAAACATGAATAGATGACCGTAGATCACGGAGATTGCTGATGTCACAATTTGATACGTAATTATTTTTGTCTAAATATCGTAATATCGTTTCAAAAGCCAAGACTCTTCAACAGATTACATCGTCTAAAAATATGAATGATAATATATTTAACGGGATCATGAAATAACATATCAATCATGGTATCTTGATTTTACAAAACTGTTATTTTCGAAATATGAATGGTAAATCAAATTTAAGCTTTAATTGATTTATAGACTCTCTTGAAATTAACACTGAAACAGTCTAGTACTTAGCAATGTAATATTGGGGAAGATGGTATAATATATGAAACCTAGACTGGGAACAGGCGTTGATATATTTTGCCGGGTCAGTCAAATACATATATTTTAACACCCATACCATTAATTGGGCCGTATTGAGTTTCTGATAATGTCATTTTGCCAGAAGTTAAAAAGTGAAACATCGACAGACTGGAACCCAGGCTATATGAAACCATGTGACAATATAGTATGTTTGTTTGAGTTGAAAATTGATAAATGTACAAAATAAATAGGATTGTTTTCGTTCTACATTGAACTTATGTATATGTGATTGTAGATTGATTTGATCAACATTAGATAGTAGCAATATAAATTAGTTGAAACACGTGCACGAATTGGAGTTTGCTATCATATAATTATATTCGTTACTTATTTTTAACAATTCCATGTGTTGAAAATAAATTGTAACTACATAGTTACTTATTTAAAGAAAAACATATTTACTTACGTTTCAAGTCTAATAAATTATTATTAAAATATTCACTTCACTATTTGGAAAGATCGGGGTATCTATATACTGTATTAAAGGTTCAACAGCACACCTTGGTATCTACAAACGCATACCACATACTTCAAAGGCATCCGTCTACTTTATTGATCATTCAACAGCACACGTTAGTAGACACACACACATACCACAAGCGTAACCGCAATGCTACAGTGATGTGGTAAAGTCGAGGCACTCCAGCATATTTCTGGTAATATGACGCCGAACAGGACTTCATAATTATTATAGCATTGTACATTATGAATAGGGAAACAGAAACAGGACCGAATAATGATCATTGGAATCAAGCATAGAATACAGTCATGATGAGATTGAAAAGTTATAGAAACCTCCAACACTTGACCATTGGAATCAAACCCTGAATACAGTCATGATGACATTGCAAAGTTAAAGAAACCTCCAACACCTGACCATTGGAATGAAATCATGAATACAGTCATGATGGCATTGCAAAGTTAAAGAAACCTCCAACACCTGACCATTGGATGGAAATCCTGAATACAGTCATGATGACATTACAAAGTTAAAGAAACCTCCATCACCTGACCATTGGAATCAAACCCTGAATACAGTCATGATGACATTGCAAAGTTAAAGAAACCTCCAACACCTGACCATTGGAATGAAATCATGAATACAGTCATGATGGCATTGCAAAGTTAAAGAAACCTCCAACACCTGACCATTGGATGGAAATCCTGAATACAGTCATGATGACATTACAAAGTTAAAGAAACCTCCATCACCTGACCATTGGAATCAAACCCTGAATACAGTCATGATGACATTGCAAAGTTAAAGAAACCTCCAACACCTGACCATTGGAATGAAATCATGAATACAGTCATGATGGCATTGCAAAGTTAAAGAAACCTCCAACACCTGACCATTGGATGGAAATCCTGAATACAGTCATGATGACATTACAAAGTTAAAGAAACCTCCATCACCTGACCATTGGAAACAAACCCTGAATACAGTCATGATGATCATTGCAAAGTTAAAGAAACCTCCAACACCTGACCATTGAAATGAAATCCTGAATACAGTCATGATGACATTGCAAAGTAAAAGAAACCTCCAACACCTGACCAGTGGAATGAAATCATGAATACAGTCATGATGACATTGCACAGTTAAAGAAACCTCCAACACCTGACCATTGGAATGAAATCATGAATACAGTCATGATGACATTGCACAGTCAAAGAAACCTCCAACACCTGACCATTGGAATCAAACCCTGAATACAGTCATGATGACATTGCAAAGTTAAAGTAACCTCCAACACTTGACCATTGGAATGAAATCCTGAATACAGTCATGATGACATTGCAAAGTTAAAGAAACCTCCAACACCTGACCATTGGAATCAAATCATGAATACAGTCATGATGACATTGCACAGTTAAAGAAACCTCCAACACCTGACCATTGGAATGAAATCATGAATACAGTCATGATGGCATTGCAAAGTTAAAGAAACCTCCAACACCTGACCATTGAATGGAAATCCTGAATACAGTCATGATGACATTACAAAGTTAAAGAAACCTCCATCACCTGACCATTGGAAACAAACCCTGAATACAGTCATGATGATCATTGCAAAGTTAAAGAAACCTCCAACACCTGACCATTGAAATGAAATCCTGAATACAGTCATGATGACATTGCAAAGTAAAAGAAACCTCCAACACCTGACCAGTGGAATGAAATCATGAATACAGTCATGATGACATTGCACAGTTAAAGAAACCTCCAACACCTGACCATTGGAATGAAATCATGAATACAGTCATGATGACATTGCACAGTCAAATAAACCTCCAACACCTGACCATTGGAATCAAACCCAGAATACAGTCATGATGACATTGCAAAGTTAAAGTAACCTCCAACACTTGACCATTGGAATGAAATCCTGAATACAGTCATGATGACATTGCAAAGTTAAAGAAACCTCCAACACCTGACCATTGGAATCAAATCATGAATACAGTCATGATGACATTGCACAGTTAAAGAAACCTCCAACACCTGACCATTGGAATCAAACCCTGAATACATTCTGAACAAGAGCAGTCCGGGATAGCAAGCCTCTCACAATGGTAAATACTCGTTTTTAAAAATCAAATCTTGGATACGGATATTCCGGAAACTTCACACACACGACCCTTGGAATCAAACCCTGAATACCTGACGAAATATCAGACTTACTAATATCTATAATCTTGTTTACTAGTTCCCAGTGTGCCAGTCTACTAAGATTTAAGTCTGATCCTATCCAGAATACAATCTTAGAAAACAATATAAAAAACATGTATATATAATGTCAGTGTGTGTCAGTCCATTTCTAAGCAATATCCCAGAATACATGCCCTGGAACTACCTATACTGTGACATTTCTAAGCAATATCCAAGAATACATGCCCTGGAACTACCTACAATGTGACATTTCTAAGCAATATCCAAGAATACATGCCCTGGAACTACCTACAATGTGACATTTCTAAGCAATATCCAAGAATACATGCCCTGGAACTACCTACAATGTGACATTTCCAAGCAATATCCAAGATTATATGCCATGGAACTACCTACAATGTGACATTTCTAAGCAATATCCAAGAATACATGCCCTGGAACTACCTACAATGTGACATTTCCAAGCAATATCCAAGAATATATGCCATGGAACTACCTACAATGTGACATTTCTAAGCAATATCCAAGAATGCATGCCATGGATCTACCTACAATGTGACATTGCTAAGCAATATCCAAGAATACATGCCCTGGAACTACCTACAATGTGACATTTCCAAGCAATATCCAAGAATATATGCCATGGAACTACCTACAATGTGACATTTCTAAGCAATATCCAAGAATGCATGCCATGGATCTACCTACAATGTGATCACAAAATAAAACATAACAATATACCAAATAATTCATTATTAACTGCACCAAACAACATAGCTTCAGACTACATGTATATAATCCTATTTTAAAACAAATTTGCTTTTTCAATAATGCCTCCAAGGTCAACGGGAAAGACGTTAAAAGAATATATAAAAAGGCAGTAATTCATAGAATACAATTAGGTCGGAGCACACAGCAGAAACAATGTGGGTTGGTCAGCTGTCAAGTTGTTAAAAGGTTGGACTGCAAATTCATTGGTCATGTTTTGTATTCGATTCACCGTGCCAGAAAAATAATATTTACAAGAGGCACTATGACACGTGCATCGGTGTTATACACTGGGCTTGTATAATAAACAAGGATTCCTCTTGAGTTGGAGTTACTACATCTGACACTTTCCTGCACACATTAAGCGACTAATGTACTTCTGTAGACGCTGCATTAAGCAACTAATGTACTTCGGTAAACGCTGCACCTGAACTAAGGGCGGCAACGTTAAACATTCGCTCTAAAATAAAATTTGAAAATGAAACAATGCATGAAAATAGACAGAGAAAGAAATTCTTCATACAATGTTTCTCTCACATTAGCAAGTCGTTAGACTCATCTCTTTTTACCACAAGCGTCGCTTATCAGTTTCGATCTACTGTTATCGGGAAATCTCGCTTATCAACAGTTACAGAAAATTTACAAAATTACTGAACATTTTAGAAAACATTATTAACAACTGTGGTGTCCATCAAACTATCATTTGATAGGAGACCTCCGAGTAACTTACAGCGTGTTGCGAGAAACACCTTAATTACTACCAGAACGTGATGGCCTCACTGCTTGTCTTTTACATCTTGTACTTGTGTCTGTATATGTGTTATATCCATGATCAAAACCTTCGTTTTTGTCAATTCTTTTTTTTTTTCTAATCAAGATAACTAAATTGAGCTGTCAAAAGTTTTTCATGATTGCACATTTGTATGGTTTTTGATTACTTTCATCAGTTCTGATCTCACTGGATAGCTACTCATGTGTAATATATAACTAATTCAAATTCAAATGAAATACAGTGTTTGTTCTAATGGATAACCAATTTGGAATCGGGACCAGTATTTTGCGTAGGAGGAAATGAATAAATAAATTTGAGAGTTTGAACTCGAAAGTACTGTGTGTGTATATAGATTGTGTTCCAATGATAAGTGTTTTCCTTTTTATTTGATTTCAAAATCATGTGTGTTGCATTGTAACACCTTGTACTGAGCTAGTAGGTTGCTCGCAATATCATACTATTTGAGACACTGTGCGTATATAGATCTTGTACCACCACTTCCTGTTGTACTGTGTGGCTGTATTCCGTTCCCTTCGAATATAGAATATATAGTATAGTACACTTATAGATAGGGAGCTATATTCGGAAGACCTCAATCTCTGGTCTGTGTATAGCTCCCAACTGACTTTGGTGGAACTTTATTGGCCCGATCGCCTTTAGCTAGATTGGCCACGTTTGTCTGTTGTATGTCTATCTGTCTGTCTGTGACATGTATTTATACCAGTTACAATTGACCGATTTCGATCATACTCAGAGTACCGCGAACATGTTGGGTTCTTGGTTACCATATGTACCTTTGTAGTTACAAATGAACCAACGTTACATATGTGGTTACGTGGTCCGAGTAGTTACGTTTTGGCATACATATGTGCACTAGCTTGCAAACATTCACAAGTAAGTTTATAAAATCTGACAAGAATTTTGTGCGCAGATGGCACCGACGACGATGCCGACGAATGTGCCGACGCCGGCTGTAACGACAGTGCGATAACGCCGATAAATGGACAGACGGACAAATACACATCGCCGTCCATGGCATAGAACACCGACAACTCCATAATGTCGACTTTTCCACCAACGACTATACAGCCGCCGAATGCTACACCGTCGAAGATGACTGCGCATAACTACTATACCGTAGATACCGATGCCGCACATGGAGATTAATACGCCGACGTTGTTCATTTTGGTCCAAGTAATGGCATATTACAAAAGCACCATTGTAGTTACGCATAAGCCATACGTGGCCTTTACGTGGTCTGAGTAGTTACACAATGATATATTCTTTTGGCTTACATGTGTGACACAAACGGATCTGTAGTCCAGTGGTAGCACGCTTGACTGGTAATCCATGGATCGCAGGTTCGATCCCCCGTCTGACCCTAATAACATTAGCAGTCTTTCAGATGAGACTTTAAAACGAGGTCTCGGTTCGGTGATATACACTGTGTACGTAAAAGAACCAGAGGAGATTATGGAATGGGTTTTTGTCTGTATCATTGCACTATCCTCCACAAATCTACGATAAATAAACGTAAAACACCAATCGTATATGTGTGCTCTAGTTACATGTGTGGCCCTTGCAAACATGCGTAAGTAAGTCGGTTAAATCTGACAAGCATGTGTATCAATATGACATGACTGTTTATAATATATAATTACTGTAAACGGGGAACTATATTCGGATTGATACATGCTTTCGCTCGTATATAGCTCCCCTGTCACCGTATATGGGCTTATGGCACCGTTCAAATATAGCTCCCAATGTGATATGCTCGAAGATGATGTCACAGTGCTGTGTGCAGTCACAATGAGTGTGAGTGGTGACTTAGTTGCAGCTAATATTACTTCTGGTTCTCATTACAAATATTTCACATGTACTACTGATTCCAAATACAATTAACTATATTTGGTTGATGCATTATTATTATATCAATATTTAGTCTGCGAATATAAGTAGATAAGTCCGTTAAATTACTTCCAACCCTACGGAAGATCGGTTGTGACCTTCGCTAATGCATCATTTCACGACTTCAGCTTCACGATTTCAACTTCACGAATTAACGATTGAGTATTTGCTAGAAGAGTTCGAACTCTAGGATTGAAATATTGAATTCGTGATGTTGAAATGGTGAAATCAGCATGTTGAAATCGTGTAAAATAAATGAGTAAATAGCGAATATCGCAATGGGTGTATCATACACCCCGCCTAAACCTGCTATTTCACTATCAATTTCGCGGTTGAAATAACAATATACTCAGAAAAAATATTAAACACCTAAAGAAAATATTTACAATTGTCATGATATCCCTTTACTGATCCTACTGCAGCTCATATCTCCCGAGCCTCTGCATTTCCTATGTTTATTTACACACATATCGTTTGATGTAAGCTGCGCACGATCGGAGATTACGTTTTGTATACGGTTTCAGAAGGCACTCTTAGATCTATTGCATGATGGAAAAACCTGCCTAATATATCATAACTGGGTAATATTTAGGCTGCTGAAGCAAAATGTTAGCCGGAAGAAAGCGCCATTACATAAAATGCATTGTGTTCACGTATAAATGCATTGCTACTACAAATTCGTTCGAATACATTTGAACACTAACATTGAATCAATAAAACGATGTGGTCTACAAACTTTCAAAATTGAAAGTAGAATTTCATATAGCCGTCATCCATGCTCCTGAATTGACATTTGTTTGTCATCGGAGTTAATACTAAGCGCGAGATCATGTCGTTTAGAGATAATTTAACTAATACAAATAAATATGCATAGGCACACATGTGAGATATAACGGTAAATCTGTTCCATAAATCGTGTTATTCAGGATACACGAGCTGTATTACGCATGGATGTCGACTCTATTTACATTATTTTGTTATGTTAACAAACCGCGTATACGACGTTTGTTTTTTAGTTTAAATACTCAGTTTTTGAGGCAATCATTTGGAAAAAAATAATACCATATAATAGGAAAATACATTCTGTAGCAATTTGCGTTTTCACTGATCTAGTGTCGCTTTAAGCACGGAAATGTTAAACTTCGGTTATATAAGTTGCATGTATGTCAGTTTTGGTGCCTCTGTCTGCAAGCATTTCAACATATATATATATAGGGTTATATATATATCATAGACGGGACAGTGGTCCAGTAGTTAACACGTTTGACTGCGAATCCAGGGCTCGCTTGTACGATCCCTAATCTGACCATGGTCTATAATCGGAGGTCTCATATATCTGTGGTATACACCGAACATGTAACAGAACCAGATATTCAGCTGGAAGTGGACTGTTTTCTGTATCATTGCACTATCCTCCATAAAATAACATGTCTCATATACTTGTGGAGGGGTCTTCACATTAACCAGACGGCGATGATAAATAAACATATATGAGAGAAAGTACAGCTTTGTGTGCTTCTTTTCAATTTCGGAAATCCAACTTATACAATACCTCTCGTGTTCATGTAATATTAAATTAGCGCATTAAAATGATTATGGTTCTTGAACATGTAGGGATTTGTGTTCGTTTTCTTTGTATTTACTTTCAAGGTTGGTCTCTGAGGGATACATGCTTTTGTTTTTATTATTGGCATTATGTAAGGACTGCTTCTTGTGATAAAATAGAATAAAAAGTGGCGTCCGTGGCCGAGTAGTGGTAAAGGTCGTTGGCTTCAAATGACTTGGCCCCTCATCGCAATAGGTTCGAATCACACTGGCGGTGTCGAAATTATTTCGCATGATGAACGTATCCAGTTATTTGCCCATCATCACTCGAATCACATTGAGGTGTCTCATATGAGGAACATATCCAGTTGGCAAGGGTAGGTGGTTCTATCCGGGTGTCAGTCCGTGTCTGTTTTGGTGGGACACGGGATTCTCCTCCACCACTAATGGCTGGAGTCTCGACTGTTTTGGTGGGACACGAGATTCTCCTCCACCACTAATGGCTGGAGTCTCGACTGTTTTGGTGGGACACGAGATTCTCCTCCACCACTAATGGCTGGAGTCTCGACTGTTTTGGTGGGACACGGGATTCTCCTCCACCACTAATGGCTGGAGTCTCGACGTGTTGGTGGGACACGGGATTCTCCTCCACCACTAATGGCTGGAGTCTCGACGTGTTGGTGGGACACGGGATTCTCCTCCACCACTAATGGCTGGAGTCTCGACTGTTTTGGTGGGACACGAGATTCTCCTCCACCACTAATGGCTGGAGTCTCGACGTGTTGGTGGGACACGAGATTCTCCTCCACCACTAATGGCTGGAGTCTCGACGTGTTGGTGGGACACGAGATTCTCCTCCACCACTAATGGCTGGAGTCTCGACTGTTTTGGTGGGACACGAGATTCTCCTCCACCACTAATGGCTGGAGTCTCGACTGTTTTGGTGGGACACGGGATTCTCCTCCACCACTAATGGCTGGAGTCTCGACGTGTTGGTGGGACACGGGATTCTCCTCCACCACTAATGGCTGGAGTCTCGACGTGTTGGTGGGACACGAGATTCTCCTCCACCACTAATGGCTGGAGTCTCGACTGTTTTGGTGGGACACGAGATTCTCCTCCACCACTAATGGCTGGAGTCTCGACTGTTTTGGTGGGACACGGGATTCTCCTCCACCCTAATGGCTGGAGTCTCGACGTTGGGGGACACGAGATTCTCCTCCACCACTAATGGCTGGAGTCTCGACGTGTTGGTGGGACACGGGATTCTCCTCCACCACTAATGGCTGGAGTCTCGACGTGTTGGTGGGACACGAATTCTCTCCACCCAAGGCTGGAGTCTCGACGTGTTGGTGGGACACGGGATTCTCCTCCACCACTAATGGCTGGAGTCTCGACGTGTTGGTGGGACACGAGATTCTCCTCCACCACTAATGGCTGGAGTCTCGACTGTTTTGGTGGGACACGGAATTCTCCTCCACCACTAATGGCTGGAGTTTCGACGTGTTGGTAGGACACGGGATTCTCCTCCACCACTAATGGCTGGAGTCTCGACGTGTTGGTAGGACACGGGATTCTCCTCCACCACTAATGGCTGGAGTCTCGACGTGTTGGTGGGACACGGGATTCTCCTCGACCACTAATGGCTGGAGTTTCGACGTGTTGGTGGGACACGGGATTCTCCTCCACCACTAATGGCTGGAGTCTCGACTCTGCCACTTAATAAACAAAAGAAACAAAACAAAACCTGTTGCAAAACAACTCCCTGTCATCGATTTCATGAAACTATCACATGGACTGTTGAATGTTGTGAGTCAGAACTAACGTTGGGTATTATTGGGTGTTTATTTTTAAGAACCATTGATATCGCTCGATACTTCCTACTTACATATCTTAGGTATGCAGTTTATTTAAGTAGATACCTTGTTGGATGTGGTGAACATACGAACATATCTCTAATAATAATGACCATACGTATCCGTATTTTCACTATTTTGTGATGGTAACTTGTTTAGTCAAGATCTTGTAGCGGATCCTTCGTCCAAGGATTAACACGCTGGACTTATAATCCAGTATTCGCAGGTTCGATCATTCTCTCTGTCATAGTAAATGGCTCATATCGTAGTCTTTCGATGAGACTTTTAACCGAGGTCTCGTGTCAGCGCTTTACACCGTGCACATAAACGAACAAGAGGAGACTCTGAAATGGGTCTCTTTCTGTATCATTGCACAATCCTCCAAACTCTAAAGGATTAATCTCTTCTGGAGTCAACGCTTATGTGGACAACCGTGTACGACGATACATAAACGTAAGACACACACACAGCCAAGCACTATGTTTTCATATGACCATCTTGTAAATACTCTACGTGGCCCGATACTAAGTGAAACTGGCTTCACATTGGTCAAGCATAAAGTGACTGGCCATTTTCATATTATGATCAATTATAGACACACGTATTGTTTTCCATGCCATTCTTAGTCTGCCTAAATGATACACAAGTATTAAGCCATGTGCTGTGGGTGTCTTCCTTAACGACACTATATCCATGCTGTAACCGAGCATCGAAACCGGAAGCATGTTATCTCAAATCCGAAGCTCGACAACCGGAGCAATGATGCCTTGAATATTTAAATATCTGTGTTGAAGTGTCGATTATCTCTATGTGTGCGCTCATACGCTCACTGAAGAATAATTACGATGCACATGTGCTCTGGTTTTGGTAATTTTATTTTCATAAATAATATATCTCTCTTTAAAATAAAACCACATACATAAGAGAACATAAAACACTAGTCCCAACATCTACATCGTAGCTTACATCAAACTCTATATCGAATAGTCTTATGTTTAAACATATGCTATGGAGTGATTCGTCTGCAGCAGCTTGCATTGCTTCAACATTGTGCGTGTTGTCTTTTAAAGAACACCGTTTGGTTTACTGGCAATTGGACCTTTCTTTGCAAGAAAATGCTTTGGGTTCTTTTAGTGTCTTACAATTGGACTGGCCTTTAATTGAACATATGTCGGCTGCTTGTAGTGCCCTTAAAGGAACTTATACTGGCTTTTCACAGCGCCTTACAAATGGGCTTGTCCTTAAAGGAACATGTATTGGCTATTCACAGCGCCTTACAAATGGGCTTGTCCTTAAAGGAACTGTAACACATGTGCTTGTTTTGGCTTCTTGTAGCGCCTTACAAGTAAACATGCCATTACAGTAGCATGCATTGGCATCTTACAGGGCCTTACAAATGTACTTGCTTTGAACTGAAGCTCAATTGACCTCAGCCCCTTACAATGAAACGTGCCCTTAAAAGGAACATGTTTTAGCTTCTTGCCATTCTAGACAATTGAACATATAAATAGTACTTATTTGGGTTCTTGCAATACTATACACACCATATCCCTGCATCATATCGAACACATATAATACCGAATTATCCACTTTGTTGAAATCTGTTTATTATTAATTATAACATTCATTTATAATTACTAACATAAGTATGCAGGTGTGAAGCCCAACTTCCAAACGTCGTCTTAATAATGGCCTGTTGCTGAAGCTGACAAACAGTATAAATGTGTAGTTATATGTGTTGGCATGTAGTCTTTGAATTTCGTTCCTTTTTTTAAAAAATGTGTTCGTAAAATGGTGTATTGAACTGACAACATGTATGTTTGATTATATGAATAATCCTGAATTTAATACAATTGAAGATGAGAACAAAATTATACCAATCAATTATTGTAATTACAATTGCGACTTCAAAGACGGTTTAATTGTTTTCTGTACATTTGTAGTCATTTTTGTATTAACATAATAAACATAAAACAATATTTATACAATGAAATAGCACAATATCTGCTTCACAAATTAAATACCCACAAAACAATATATCACAAAATCAAATTAGTGTTTTCATAATGCTAAAATTCAATGTTAAAATCCGTTAACACCTAAGCTATCTTCGGATTGTCTTTTCATCGATAACGTACGTCCAATTCCTTGACTACCTCGGCGTGTGTGTGTACAGTAAATACAACTTTTCATATATATTTCAAGATTCAGAATGTTCACTGAGGGCCTACATATATTTCAGTCTCCCTATTTCAAAATTGAACTGTCACCATTAAAGCTAAACTTTACCGACTTAATTAATAGACGTAACTATATATGCATTATTCATACCTTGTCACGTGACCGATTTGTATATGCATTATTCATACCTTGTCACATGACCGATTTGTATATGCATTCTTCATACCTTGTCACATGACCGATTTTTATATGCATTATTCATACCGTGTCACGTGACCGATTTGTATATGCATTCTTCATACCTTGTCACATGACCGATTTCTATATGCATTATTCATACCGTGTCACATGACCGATTTTTATATGCATTCTTCATACCTTGTCACATGACCGATTTCTATATGCATTCTTCATACCTTGTCACATGACCGATTTCTATATGCATTATTCATACCGTGTCACATGATCGATATTTATATGCATTATTCATACCTTGTCACATGACCGATTTCTATATGCATTCTTCATACCGTGTCACATGATCGATATTTATATGCATTATTCATACCTTGTCACATGATCGATATGTATATGCATTATTCATACCGTGTCACGTGATCGATATTTATATGCATTATTCATACCGTGTCACATGATCGATATTTATATGCATTATTCATACCTTGTCACATGACCGATTTCTATATGCATTCTTCATACCGTGTCACATGATCGATATTTATATGCATTATTCATACCTTGTCACATGATCGATATGTATATGCATTATTCATACCGTGTCACGTGATCGATATTTATATGCATTATTCATACCGTGTCACATGATCGATATTTATATGCATTATTCATACCTTGTCACATGACCGATTTCTATATGCATTCTTCATACCGTGTCACATGATCGATATTTATATGCATTATTCATACCTTGTCACATGATCGATATGTATATGCATTATTCATACCGTGTCACATGATCGATATTTATATGCATTATTCATACCGTGTCACATGATCGATATTTATATGCATTATTCATACCTTGTCACATGATCGATATGTATATGCATTATTCATACCGTGTCACGTGACCGATTTGTATATGCATTATTCATACCTTGTCACATGACCGATAATTATATGCATTATTCATACCTTTCACCATGACTGATTTTATGAGTATTTTTCAAACATTGTCACATGACCGAAGTAGTTGTGTAACTTTAGTAATTCGCCATACCGTTGTATGCAATTGTTGTCTACGGAAGGACATAATGCTCGACTATGTGTTTCATTCTCGCCAATTTAAACAATGATCAAACATTGTAACTGTTCATTACTCTCTCATGCCTCCAAGTTCAATATGGGACATCTATTCAGGCATACGTATTTATTGTGAATTCTCAAGATCGGGCAAATAACGATACATGTTTCTGAAATGTACATACGGGGTCGTGCACCATCACGTGTCTCCAACAATCCGAACAATTTTGAACTTCGGCTGATTCAATGCCACCAATGCATCTGGTAAATGCCGATTACCATTGATACCAAATCGTTATTATATGACGTCATTAGTTCATGTCACATTCGCTGTCTTGAATTTCGTCGCCGAAGCTTCGTGTCTTTGTCCTCATCTGTTCAACACTTTGTATTGAATTAGAGACTTTTCGTCTTAATTACGGATGTATCGGTATTAATAACTAGTGACGTCATCATCACCACACTTCTGATGTCATTTCCGGTCTTCCGGGAAAACTTGGTAAAGATGATGCAGATGAAAATGGTGGCACCATTGGTCTACCGGGTCCGTTTGATAAGAATTGTTCCTCTGAGTGCATGTTGTGCATTGAGTCTGGCGATGTAGAAGGTGGCAGTATATCGCCGGGCATAAACTGGCCGTCTGGTACCATGCCTGATATAGATATAAAGACAATGTGTTATTTGTGGTATTAATAACATGTGTTTGTATAATTATACTGATAATGTATTGTGTCTTTAATTTATGGTTCTCTTATTTAATAATGTGCTTTACTATGCTATGTTATCCAAACAGACCGCTATACATAAACGTGTATGTCATATTTAAACATATGTACATGAAATCTATTTTTAAACATTTCACTGTTTGTATATACATGTAGTAACTATATTTTATGTTTGTATATGTTTGTATATGTACATATATGTTAACAGTTTTAATTTATCCATGGTTATTTTACTAATAATTAAACGTTGCCTCTTCTCTCTCCCTCGTGGCGATGGATTCCATCAGGAATGAGGTCTCGAGAGTGATTAATATAAGTTATAAGAACTTGTTTCGCAATCGAGCTAAAATAAGTTTGTATAACATTTTAAAAAATACTAATAATTAAAGTTTAAAATTCAGAAAGTATAGATGGAATGTGCATTAATTATGCAGCTGTGGATAGCATGAACATTATATGACATTATTCGTTTATATATATTTGTAATAAGCAAAATTATTAAGCACGTCATATATTCACTATTGCATAGCTTGGGAACAGGTATTGATATATTTTGCCTGGTCAGTCATATATATATTTATGTTTTTACCATTAATTGAGCAGTATTGAGTTTCTGATAATATCATTTTTCCAGAAGTATATTAGTGAAAACTCGACACGACTGGAACCCAGACTAACTATTGCAATAACATATATGTTGTTATACATTTACACGTTTTCAATGGCATTAATTAGATTAGAATATTACTGGTTAACATTTATCAACACCGAAATGTATATTACTCAGAAATATAATCGTTTGAAGTAATTCCAAGCATAACGTGTATATTTATATACTGGTGTTTGTGTGATACGTGTATGTTTATATACTGGTGTTTGTGTGATACGTGTATGTTTATATACTGGTGTTTGTGTGATACGTGTATGTTTATATACTGGTGTTTGTGTGATACGTGTATGTTTATATACTGGTGTTTGTGTGATACGTGTATGTTTATATACTGGTGTTTGTGTGATACGTGTATGTTTATATACTGGTGTTTGTGTGATACGTGTATGTTTATATACTGGTGTTTGTGTGATACGTGTATGTTTATATACTGGTGTTTGTGTGATACGTGTATGTTTATATACTGGTGTTTGTGTGATACGTGTATGTTTATATACTGGTGTTTGTGTGATACGTGTATGTTTATATACTGGTGTTTGTGTGATACGTGTATGTTTATATACTGGTGTTTGTGTGATACGTGTATGTTTATATACTGGTGTTTGTGTGATACGTGTATGTTTATATACTGGTGTTTGTGTGATACGTGTATGTTTATATACTGGTGTTTGTGTGATACGTGTATGTTTATATACTGGTGTTTGTGTGATACGTGTATGTTTATATACTGGTGTTTGTGTGATACGTGTATGTTTATATACTGGTGTTTGTGTGATACGTGTATGTTTATATACTGGTGTTTGTGTGATACGTGTATGTTTATATACTGGTGTTTGTGTGATACGTGTATGTTTATATACTGGTGTTTGTGTGATACGTGTATATTTATTTTGCTCAATAACGTAGATGTTTGAATATGGTGTATGTCACCTTTTTTTTTAAAAATATTTAAATACCAATTATTCAATTTAGTTTCTGCAAATTTATTTTAGCTCGATTGTGAAACAAGTTCTTACAACTTATATTAATCACTTTCAAGACCTCAATTCTGGTGGAATAATTCGTCACGAGAGAGATAAGGCAACGTGGAATTTAAATGCATTGCCTAAGGGCACAATCGTAACGGCTCCAGTGGGGCTCGAACTATGTGCCTTTCGCAGCTGAAGCGAATGCGCTACCACAGCGCCATCAAAACTTCCAATTATTCAATTTAATATTTTATAATTTAATTGTTTATATTTCCCAATTTCATTTACATGAAATGGGGTACCTAATTATCTTGAACTCAGTACGTCATACAGCTTACTACACGCGGTTTTAGCTTATAATAGGCTTTGTTAATTCAAGTTAAAAACATTCTTATAGCATGTAACAATAAAGGTAACCATATGCAATCATGCAGAAAATGCACCATTAGCTGAAGAACATACTTGCCGAATTAATGAACATTACTCCGTAACATACACTTTTATATTCTATGAAAATGATCTACTTCACATCGTTTAACCTTCGTATGCACATTAAATTCGTGCATGCGCCGTCATTTACGGAACAGCTACAGCTGTAAGTATGTCGGTCCAAGAAATAAACTATTGCCAAGGTATTACGATAGAGAATTAAACCATATGAGACACTTTAGAGTTCCAGCGTCTACTAATGTACATTACACGTTGATATAAATGGGCCATCAAAGAGTTCTCAGACTGAAGCACATTATCGTAATATGCAGACATTTGCACACAAAACTGTGAGCATTTAACAATGAGATTAAAACACTGTAAAAATAGTATGTATTGTTGGCATATATCTAAAAAATAGCGTTAAGTGCAATGGGGTGGCTCTCTACTACTTCCGGAAACTATATAGAGAATATTAGGTTACTGTCTTATAAATTTTAATTTATTAGGCGAGTCGGAGAAAAAATACACGGCGAGGCTCTGCCGATTTATCCTACATTCTGAGTGTGCACCCGACACAAAAACAAACAAACTAGCCATGACAGCTTACAAATTCGCTACGCACTTGGTAATATGTTGCGCATTGACATTTCTATTTATATCCACGGTTAGCCCTATGACGTCACGAAAGCTATATTAGGCACTGACTAATAAAGCAAAATTTACTAGGCAGGCCGTTTTATTTCGCATGAAGGTAGGCTAAATTTCATGTTGATCCCATTGTTGGGGAGGTGGGGTAGGTCAAATACATCTGGACAGATATTTCCGTAGTTTTTAAACTAATTTATTTTATCTCGATTGCGAAACTAGTTTGCACAACGTTAGATCAATCGCTCGCAAGACGTCATCCCTGGTGGAATTGTGCCCTTAGGCAAGGCAATTTAAATCCCACATTGCATCTTCTCTCTCTTTCATGGCGATGGATTCCACCAGAAATGAGGTCTCGAGAGTGATTAATATAAGTTGAAAGAACTTGTTTCGTAATCGAGCTAAAATAAATTTGTAGAAACTAAACTTCCTTAAAAAAAGGTAGAATATCATGGTGTGGTGTGGTGGTGTGGTGTGGTGGTGTGGTGTGGTGTGGTGGTGTGGTGTGGTGTGGTGGTGTGGTGTGGTGTGGTGTGGTGGTGTAGTGTGGTGTGTGGTGTGGTGTGGTGGTGGGTGGTGTGGGGTGGTGTGTGTGGTGGTGTGGTGTGGTGTGTGGTGTGGTGTGTGTGGTGGTGTGGTGGTGTGGTGGGTGTGGTGTGGTATGGTGTGGTGTGGTGTGGTGTGGGTGGTTGGGTGGTGTGGTTGTGTGGTGTGGTGTGGTGGTGTAGTGTGGTGGTGTGGTGTGGTGTGGTGTGGTGTGGTGTGGTGTGGTGTGGTGTGGTGTGGTGGTGTGGTGTGGTGTGGTGGTGTGGTGTGGTGTGGTGTGGTGGTGTGGTGGTGTGGTATGGTGTGGTGTGGTGTGGTGTGCGTGCGTGCGTGCGTGTGAATGTGTGTAAATACAATGATTGCTTGGACATATAGATATAACTTACCTCTAGATACCATCATTCCGGGTTCCATGTGAGGAGGTGTTCCCCGTGGGTTCGGCATCATGTAGTTCATATTGCCCGGCGGCATATCCGGCCCTGGACCTTGGCCGTGGTAAAAGTTGTTGTACGGTGGGAAATTGCCATACATGTCTGTTTCACCTTCTAAAAATAGACAGAAAGAAGATGTAATTTTATTTTCAAAATTAATAGCCCTTTATATACAAAACAATGACGTACCATAAAATACATGAACATCATATTTTATTAAGTCAATGTCTTAAAGGCCAATCCAGAACGGAACGTGTAATTGTTATGTATATGTGTAATTATGATGTATATTGATCAGGAAATAAAAATCGGAAAAAAACACAACAGAACGGAACAGAAAACTGGCGGAATATACTTTAAGATACAAATACATTAAGAAATATTAAAGTATCCGAACTGCGTTATTATTTCTTCAAATGGTAACATGAAACATATATACAACATTCTAGTTGGAGACTTAGCGAGCCAGTATGTATACGAAGTATTATATGATGTTGAAGGTAAATATTAATAATGGACGGTAATTTATAAATAATCATTTCATATAAACCAGTTCGTTTGCAGACAGACAGATCTTCCAAATTTTACTTAAAAATCTGAATAAATTATTATTGAAAATTTACGATATACGACCATAATCCCGATTTCATTCACTCCTCGGGATATGTTGGTGTAAACGCATAATGGGGCTTTAACATTAAACTATATCAGAAAAGATGAAAATATCACTGAGCTCTACACGTTATGGTCTATACAGCATTCGGCATACTACACGTTATGGTCTATACAGCATTCGCATACTACACGTTATGGTTTATACAGCATTCGGCATACTACACGTTATGGTCTGTACAGCATTCGGCATACTACACGTTATGGTCTATACAGCATTCGGCATACTACACGTTATGGTCTATACATCATTCGGCATACTACACGTTATGGTCTATACAGCATTCGGCATACTACACGTTATGGTTTATACAGCATTCGGCATACTACACGTTATGGTCTATACAGCATTCGGCATACTACACGTTATGGTCTATACATCATTCGGCATACTACACGTTATGGTCTATACAGCATTCGGCATACTACACGTTATGGTCTATACAGCATTCGGCATACTACACGTTATGGTCTATGCAGGATTCGGCATACTACACGTTATGGTCTATACAGCATTCGGCATACTACATATTTGTCAAGGATTCGCTGAATATTTATTTATTATTCAGTAGCTTTATAGCGTCAATGTTTACAACTATTTTACAGTAAGCATAAGTTAGTAATGTTTGTTCATATTTTGAGTTTCATGGAATGTACTGCAAGCGACGGAATAGTTGCCTGGCAATACAAAGTATGTAGTTTCACTCACTTTAACTATAAAATGCTAAAAACGCCGAGACTAATTCCAGAAATTAAAATTTATTGTTATATATTGGAATGCATTAATTGGGGATAACATATCCTCCGGATACAGATATGCTATCGGCAAGCCAGTATTTCCTTTATTGGGACCTGGAAACCTTTGATGTTAAACCGTTACAGTTGGCGTTGATTCTGTTGCGGCTCCTATAAATGCATTGCATCGCTGCAAAACCTAGTGTTACCTATTTATCACGTAGTTTATGGGTGTTCGCATAAACGTAAGTGTCCATTAAAAACCGACAAAATGTACACATAACCATAATCAAAAACATAAACATCCATTAGACGTATCTGAAATCACATGAAATAAAACTTCTATCACTTCAAGAACAAATATTGTTTCTTAGAAAAAGCGAGACACCATCACAAGGCACGCGTGTTCCCGCAAGGGCCACTGTTTTGCTTTTATCTAAGTTTATTTAACGTCGCTACTCGTTGCCCATTTCAGCTAAGCGACGGGCAGTTTACCTAACAACACCTTTCCTGGACAGGCTTCAGCGGTTAACCAGTACTTGGTGCACAAACCAGCGTATTAAACTACTAACTTTTTCATATAAAGAGACACGGTCTGAGCTGGGTTCAAACCCGTGATAATCAGTGATGATAGGTTACAGTGGTATACAAGTCAGCGAACTTTACCACTCGACCAAGGAGGCGGTAAGGGTCACTGTTGGGATTGCGCCCCATTTAACTCTACTAAAAGCAATGTAGAACATTTTACGAACATTTTACAAATGTTCTTTTTAACGGTTCATTAATTGTGTCTATAAGTGAACAATTAACGGTTCATTAATTGTGTATATAAGTGAACAATTAACGGTTCATTAATTGTGTATATATATGTGAACAATTAACGGTTCATTAATTGTGTATATAAGTGAACAATTAACGGTTCATTAATTGTGTATATAAGTGAACAATTAACACCAGTTTTCAACTTTAGTTTAAACATTATATATTTCAGTATTTGTACATGTAATCAAAAATGAACATTTTACATATAATTTAACAGCAGTAATAACTGAACGGGATTAGATGGACATTTTTTATATAGTTCTTCTCCCTATCAATTGATTGATATACAAAAGATAGGAGAATAATATATATACATGTATAATGAAAATACGTGAAATCTATTCTAGGTATATGCTAAAGAAATTCATATTTCGACCCCCACTACTGTCCGATAATACTGAACCCATGTTACATACATATACACACACACGCACGCACACGCACGCACGCACGCACACACACACACACATTATGTGTTTTATGTTTATTTATCGTCGCTACCGGTTGCCCATATGAGCGACGCCTCCTGAAGAGATTAGTAATTTATTTTAGATTTTGGAGGATAGTGCAATGATACAGACAGAGACCCATTACAGAGTCTCCTCTGGTTCTTTTACGTGCACGGTGTACAGCACCGACACGAGACCTCGGTTTAATGTCCCATCTGAAAGACTATTAATTTTATTAGGGTCAGACGGGGGATCGAACCTGCGATCCCTGGATTACCAGTCCAGCGTTTTAGCACTGGGCTACAGATCCGTCTGTACATATATATAATGGTTGGACCACTAGAAATTATATTCGTTATGTCATCTAAAGTCTATATATATAGAAATTTATATTGAGTATATCTACTTGAAACTTATCATTTGAGGCTCATCATAAACAAATATGCTGTTCTATATTACACGATGCCAGACAGAAACAGCCATAACTTTAGTTGATCAAAGGGGCAGCTTGTTTATGATTATTATTTTTCATAATTTCCGTCGCCAGGCAAAGCAATAATAACGTGCCAATAAAAAGTTTAATACAGACTAACCGCCAAATATTTATCAAACTTCTTTTAGCATTTCTGTAAATAGCACCCCATAATCTTCGCATAAAATATATTTACAGCAAAATGAAAGACATGAACAAAACACCAAACGACAGTATTTTGCCAGAGACGTTAAAAGTTTCCATAAATTTAACGACATTCACTCCCCAAACGAAACTAGCACGGCAATATGTTCACACTTTACCACAATGAGCGAGACTAAATTTCAGTTTTACGACATTCAAGACTGCCATTTAAGGACCATAAGCCGGTACCCAGCAGAGAAACCAAAAACATAAAACGCCAGGGGACCAATATCGCGACAATGCCCCTCCCACTTCAAAGGCTGTTTCAAAAGAACAACATCTATATTTTCACCGAACAACAAAAACGGCAAAAATGCAAACCTATAATTTCAGAATTTGCATTTTGTGAAGTTTATTTAAATTCAGTTTTTTGTATCGGATGAATATGGTTCTCTGCTCAGCGGGGAAAGTAAATGGTGCGTTATGCTGGCTTGCAAGTTACGCCACAAACATGACCAAGAACATCCACGGTATAAATCAACAACAAGTGTTTGAAGATGTATTTCTTTTCGAATTTCTCATGGCATTTGATTGTATATATGTTGAGGGCCTCATGGTAGATTAACTTTTGTTAAATGAGTACTCTCGTTAAATAAAGTCTTTATTATTATTATTATTATTATTATTGTATAATGTTCAAGCAGACAGGTAAAATATGTTTGGATTGTTTTCTTGAAAAGATATAGGACTACACGGCAAAATGTCAGTAGCAATGTAATTTATAAATACAAAATTATTGTCTAAAATAAATAAATATTAAATAAAATAATAATAAAAATATTTCTACGTACATGACGTCATCCAATATATTAAGCATTGCCAGTACAATGCGTAATTTTAGAAGAACACAAACAGGGTGTTGCATCCAGAAGAAGGTCATGGGGCCGAGCATTTGATATAGGGATCTTATAATAATTATATTATGTAACTTAGCAACGTTAGATATATATATATATGCTATATATATATAGCAGTGGTTGTGTCTCATAGTACCTAACTATTCACGGCGTGTGTCTCAGAATACCTAACAATTCACGGCGTGTGCGAAATTGCCCGATGGAGTCTTTCCTATTTGCTTTAATTATTAAAACTTACCATTGTAGTAACCAAAGCCAGGTCCCATCATTTCGCCATCGTCAATGTCTCCCCTAAGTGCGCGCATGCGTCGTGGACTTCTAAAGAAATGTCGTCTGGCACCGAGCGCACTTAATTGTTTCATTCTGCGTTCTTTGGACCGTCTGTTCTGGAACCATACCTGAAATTAGCAGACGAATACGGTGTACGAAAGAGCTTAGATGAACAGAGCAAATTACATTTTCCAAGCGAAGGTAAGAAAGGTGCGAGCGTGGGGTCTCTAAATCTAGGAATCTCAGTGTACGTTTAATGGTTGCTACACTATGTGGTAATCATACTCCAATCGAACGTAACTTATGTGTTCGAAAAGAGGCAGCAGTGAAAAATATGGCTACTACTTCTTATAATATTAGTTTATGGTTTGGTTCCCATTGTTAACTAGACTCGTGATTTACAGAAACAAGAGCCGGGATTTACTGGAGCAGCAAAGTAGGTATTCCACAGAAATCAGTTGCTAAATTACAACAAAGTAGCTAAACTACAACAAAGTAGCTAAACTACAGCAAAGTAGCTAAACTACAGCAACGTAGCTACACAACCGCTAAGTAGCTAAGCAATAAATTAGCAAAGAATCTAAACAATACACGAGCAAAGAATCTAAACAATACACGAGCAAAGTAGCTAAACAATACACGAGCAAAGTAGCTAACCAACAGATTGATCGTAGCAGTAACTCTATAATATTATGAAAAAGACAATAACTGAATATGGTTTCACTAATTGTGTTTGTGGGATTGTAAGTAGTTTAGATTAGTTAACCTAAACCTATGAATGCGTGGTGCACGATTAGTACAGTTGCAACCACTAGTTATAACTAACTCAGTCGCCATTGCCAATATCAATGAACCCGTATGCATTGTCTATGCCAAATAAAACAGTGTGGTGAGGTATGTAAAACTATGTTTCTATATACGTATACACACGTATAGTAGAAGCTCCATATTGAATTTAACACATGTCGCCATGATGTTAAACAAAGTTGTATTCTCATGTTTTCGTTTTCCTACCTTGCTCTATATTGATTTTAGCACAGGTCGCAAGTAAAAAACAGTTACCTTTTATATACCTACAGAAATGTTATATTGACTTAAATCTAGTTGTGTGTGCATTCAGGGACACATATGTGGCAACACTGTGTGTGTGGACTGGTCATACAGTCTCATGTCAGCAGTGTGTCCATCATACTCCATGTTTTATCTTAGTGTTCAGTGTATTGTTGACACTTTAATCCTTTTTAATGACACATAATGAATGTTGATATTATTTTATTGATTAAAATGTGTTTGTCTATTACTTTCAAAACTATTTATTTAGTGTATGTCTGTAAATAGCTATAATAGGAATGCTATTTGTTTTGTAAAATTCAGACAATAAATAAAGATTGACTTGAATTGACAGCTAACACGTGCTTGACAATGTGAACAGTAACTATTATTGAAATAGTCTTTATTAATATTATTTATACAAATTTATTTTAGCTCGATTGCGAAACAAGTCATTTCAACTTATATTAATCACTCTCGAGACCTCATTCCTGATGGAATCCATCGCCACGAGGGAGAGAGAAGAGGCAACGTGGAATTTAAATGCCTTGCCTAAGGGCACACTCGTAACGGCTCCAGCGGGGCTCGAACTCCGGACCATTCGCACCTGAAGCGAACGCGCATCCACTGCGCTATCACGACTTCCTTAATATTACATGTAATTACAATTAAATGTACAATATGCCTAGTAATTACCTGTTGATTGTATGTCCAGTCAGGACGGAAGGATTTGAACACTCCGATATGCGATATTCAAGAGACAATATACGTATAACGATTTGGAATATATTTCATCCTCTACACCTATATTATACATAAGCAACATTTACTGTCGAATATTTAAAACATGTGTTTTGTCAGTGCTAGATTTGTGTTGTCAGTGCTAGATTATGCTAGCGTGTTATTGGCATTTATAATTCTTAAAAGAACGTTTATGTTTAATTTATATGTAGAACTTTATGATTACAGAAATGTATTGTACATGAAATAAATAACTATATCTTGTGATTCATCAAAATGTACATAAGCAAGACATATAGTTTCCAACTAAATCTAATGTTTCCTAAACAATGTAGCGATCACACGTGGTCCGCTTCAGTGGTCGAAGGTTAAGGTCACCGATTTGTATACAACTGTAACCTATCACCACTGATGGTCACGTGTTCGAGCCCCGCTCAGACCGTATCTCTCTATATGAAAAGGTTGGCAGTTTCTTACGGAGATTGGTGCACCAAGTACTGGTTAACCGCTGGAGCCTGTCCCGGAAAGGTGTAGTTAGGTAAACTGCCCAAAAGGGCAACTGGTAGCGACGTTAATTAAATAAATTTAAATTTAATAAACGACCACACGTGTAGGCAATTTTATATATTTTATTAAGCATTCCACCAACGTATACAAGATTAGGTTAAGATTCCACATAACATGCCTGGCTTCCACACGAATAACTCTAAAGTATAACGGCATTATTAGTCAATAAAATCGGACAACAATTATAAATCAGTAGTCTAGTTAATTACACTACATGGCCTTTAATGTTAATTACAATACTTTGGGTTAATATTCCTGGAAAAATTAATGTCTGTACATCTGTTCTGTAATTTAAAACTGCCTATAAAATATTACTAGGTCACCTTGACCAGGTCAATCTTTTAATAACTGGAGAACACAATTGTCAAACATAGCTTAGCTTAGCCATATGGCATGTGTTATTGCATATGTAATCAATTACGCAATACGAACATTAATGAAATCACATGTTAATTGAAACTTAATGTTACATTGCAACATCTCTTAAGCAGCCAGTCAGGAAAATCACAGTAGGTGGCTGCTTATCACAGGTAGCTGTTTAATAGAGGGAAATGTATAATAAAACGTAATTTTGAGAGAGATAGGATAAATAGAATATTAGGTTTATTTGTTTACTTATGTGGAAGCCGTGATAGCGCAGTGGATGCGCGTTCGCTTCAGGTGCGAACGTTCCGAGGTTCAAGCCCCACTGGAGCCGTTACGATTGTGCCCTTAGGCAAGGCATTTAATTTCCACGTTGCCTATTATCTCTCCCGCGTGGCGATGGATACCACCAGGAATGAGGTCTCGAGAGTGATTAATATAAGTTGTAAGAACTTTTTTCGCAATCGAGCTAAAATAAAGTTGTATAAACTAATATTAGGTTACTGTCTTAGCCTCACCTTGAAAGGTAAAAATTCAATTTATAAGATACCTACTGTAACCTAATACGCTCTACTGTATATCTACACCCACCTCAGTACTGTGCTGCTGTGGAAGATGTGCAAAACAGACAATTGTAAATGAATTATGTAAATTAGCTGTGTAAATGACATATTGATTATTAACTAACTTCTTTAATATTTAAATTAGATTTCTTCATTTCCTTTCATTTTGATCTACAGTCAAACCTTTGTAAATGGTCACCCGTAAGTAGTTTAAACATAGTTTATTTCAAACAATAATATAGCATACAGTCAAACCTGTGTTATTGGTCACCTCCTAACCCTTATAAACAGCCAACCTGTATTAAGCATCCAGATTCCCAATATATTGCTTATTTATACGTTTTACCTCCATTAAGCAGCCACCTGTGCTTAACAGACACTTTCTGTCTGCTTAACACATGTTTGACTGTATAGCATTGGAAATTAATACATAATAAGATTATCAAATCCCACCGGTTGCATATCCATCACTGACTACACTCGAACATAAATATGAATGAATTTTACAATACCGATAAAAAAAATAAACATTAATGATAATGTTAATGATAATGTTTACAATATTAGACCTGTTAGATGAACCGAGAAGATGTCTCTATACGACCATAACGTAAAATGTCTTTCCTCGCATTTTTGTTCATGATATATTTTGAATATCCGTAAAATAAAGATTTAAAAACGTTCAGGAATAATAACAACAATATATATATATATTCAGCTACAGTCACACATACTGATATACATGTGTGTGTTTACGTTTATGTATCGTCGCTACCGGTTGCCAATATAAGCGTGTTTGTTGTTGTCGGCGTCGCTGTTGTTGTTGGGGTGTTGTTATTGTTGTTGTTGTTGTTGTTGTTGCTATTATTGTTGTCATCATCGTCGTCGTTCTTGTTGTTGTTATTGTTGTTGGTGGTGGTGGTGGTGGTGGTGTTACTATTGTTGTTGGTGGTGGTGGTGGTGTTGTTACTATTGTTGTTGGTGGTGGTGGTGTTGTTACTATTGTTGTGTGGTGGTGGTGGTGGTGTTACTATTGTTGTTGGTGGTGGTGGTGGTGTTGTTACTATTGTTGTTGGTGGTGGTGGTGTGGTGTGTTACTATTTGGTGGGGTGGTGGTGTGTGTTACTATTGTGTTGGTGTGGTGGTGGTGGTGTTTACTATTGTTGGTGGTGGTGGTGGTGGTGGTGTTACTATTGTTGTTGGTGGTGGTGGTGGTGTTACTATTGTTGTGGTGGTGGTGGTGGTGGTGTTGTTACTATTGTTGGTGGTGGTGGTGGTGGTGTTGTTACTATTGTTGTTGGTGGTGTGTGTGTTACTATTGTTGGTGGTGGTGGTGGTGGTGGTACTATTGTTGGTGGTGGTGGGTGGTGGTGTTACTATTGTTGGTGGGTGGTGGTGGTGGTGTTACTATTGTTGTTGTTGGTGGTGGTGGTGTTGTTGTTGGTGGTGGTGGTGTTGGTGGTGTTGTTATTGTTGGTGGTGTTGTTGTTTTGTTGGTGGTGTTGTTGTTGGTGGTGGTGTTGGTGGTGGTGGTGTTGTTGGTGGTGTTGGTGGTGGTGGTGTTGTTGTTGGTGGTGTTGTTGGTGGTGGTGTTGTTGTTGGTGGTGTTGTTGGTGGTGGTGTTGTTGTTGGTGTTGCTATTGTTGGTTGGTGTGGTGTGGTGGTGTTATTGTTGGTGTGGTGTTGGTGGTGGTGTTGCTATTGTTGGTGGTGGTGTTGTGTGGTGTTACGATATGTTGTTGTTGGTGTTGGTGGTGGTGACATTGTGTTGGTGTTGGTGTTGGTGGTGGTGTTTACTATTGTTGTTGTTGTTGTTGTTGTTGGTGTTGTTGTTGGTGTTGTTGTTGTTGTTGTTGGTGTTGTTGTTGTTGTTGTTGTTGTTGTTGTTGTTGTTGTTGTTGTTGTTGTTGTTGTTGTTGTTGTTGTTGTTGTTGTTGGTGTTGTTGTTGTTGGTGTTGTTGTTGTTGTTGTTGTTGTTGTTGGTGTTGGTGTTGTTGTTGTTGTTGGTGTTGTTGTTGTTGTTGTTGTTGTTGTTGTTGTTGTTGTTGTTGTTGTTGTTGTTGTTGTTGTTGTTGTTGTTGTTGTTGTTGTTGGTGTTGTTGTTGTTGGTTGTTGTTGTTGTTGGTTGTTGTTGTTGTTGTTGTTGTTGTTGGTGTTGTTGTTGTTGGTTGTTGTTGGTTGTTGTTGTTGGTTGTTGTTGGTTGTTGTTGTTGTTTGTTGTTGGTTGTTGTTGTTGTTGTTGGTTGTTGGTTGTTGTTGTT
>CM026403.1:15475189-15515189 GCA_014843695.1 Archivesica marissinica | reverse complement strand
CTATCATCTGACTAGTGTTTTGTATTTAAATAAGCTTGTGTCTATTGTTATTTATTTCCAAGCACTGTTTCCAATAGTACAGTCTGCATTCGTTATGTCAAAGTCGGTTATATCGAATTTTCCGGTTATCTCGAAGTCTGATCAAAGTCCCGTTTCAGACACTTATTATTTTACATATAACTGGCAGCACTGGCTCCGTTTATATCGAATTTCGTTACGTCTAACTTCGGTTATGTCGAAGCATTTTGCTCGGTCCGACGGAATTCGACATAGCGGATGTAGACTGTCTATAAATAGTTCATCTAAGTGAGTGTGACACTTCGCCTCGGTCGACAATTATATTCCTCGGAATGACAATATCCACTGCCACACTCACCGAGATGAAATAGTTCTTTTGTTATTCCGAACAATCGGCTGACCTCACGTGACTACTCATTGCAAACTTCCCATAGACAAACAGTCAATGTTATTTACTATTCACCCCGATTATTCAATATTTTCTGTGGAATACAATACAGTCAAACCTGTCTTAAGCAGCCAGCCAAGGGAGTCAGAGAAAGTGGCTGCTTAGCAGAGGTGGCTGCTTAATAGAGGTCAAATATATAATAAAACAACAGATTGGGAATCTGGAAACTGGCTGCTTAATACAGGTTGGCTGCTTAATGGAGGTGACCACTAACACAGGTTTGACTGTATGTATATACTGTATTACTGTATTATACTCACACGAAAAAGAAAGTGTGCACTTGGTTAGAGGAGAAATTGTATACTTATATTCACACGTAAAACAATGTTCTGATCAGTAATTCAGTATCACATTTCAATTAAAAGTAAAGCATCTTGTAGCCAATACATTTTTGCACATTTTGATACAACATGAACATATATTTTGCTTCAATAGATCTATATAAGTATACAGTTCTCCCTCTAACCAAGCCAAGTGCAAACTTTCTTTTTCGTGTGAGTATATATTACGTGTACATATACACCATAATTATACCGATCTTTTCATTATGTATATACTCGTCTTCATATAGAATAAACAGCCCATCTAATTACCCATATATTCTTAATACGTCACTTGTATTCCAGTAAATTCATACGCTGAAAATTATACTTGTTACCTTACATGTATATAGAACCTGTAAGCTGATACTGGGCTACATTTACAGTCAAACCTGTGTTAGTGACCACCTCCATTAAGCAGCCAACCTGTTTAAAGTAGGCAATTTCTCCAGATTCCCAATACGGTTTGCCTCTATTAAGCAGCCATGTTTCTGTGAGTCCCTTGGCTGGCTGCTTAACACAGGTTTGACTGCATACACGACTGAAAATTCTATCCGATTATGTGCACATATATATATGCGTGGAAGATGAAAAAGAATAAAAACCATTTCGAGTAAACATCGTAGTATGTAAAATACATGGCTTAATACCGTCTTATTATCATGAAAATCTCTGATTTGTAACAAGTATGAGCACTTGTTAACACGTGTTCACCGGCGTAACTCATTAATCATTTCTGCCTTTACACCGCCTGACGGACGAGTCACGTGATAATAGCTTTAAAAATGAAATACCACCCATGTATCGCGTTGATATAAAAATGCATCATACTTCTCATACAAAATGCAAGGTTCTTAAGAAAATTGACATCTCCAATCTAGATATGCTCCAGTTGTCTTCAGCTATTCCGTTTAAAGAAATCACGAGCTTATAGTATGGTGCGCATCGACGGACTCTATAAAAAGGAGACTGTATTTCCAATGGACTGACGGACCGATACTCATTATGTCCCGTCCCGCATTGGTGTACGGTTGATTTAGCGTTAGTCCACAACAAGCCATAATGCAAATGAACCAAATGTGTCTTGGTTTGATTTAATACGTAGAATGTTGATTTTTTGTACTCCATTAAAACATCATTATGGGAGAAAAAAACGAGACATACTGAAATAATCTATGATGAAGCAATATGAACATTACGTAAGAATACTCACAGGTTGAACTAATGTTCTTACTCTGTATAGGTGTTGTATAAACCAGACTTTTGAATTCCGGTAATTTTTGTTGTTGTCTTATTGCAATTGCTGTTGTTTTCTGATTGTTATTAGTGTTGTTGGTTCTTGTTGTAACTGTTGTTGTTGCTGTTTTTGTTGTTGGTGGTGGTGGTGGTGATGATGATGGTGGTGGTAATGGTGGTGGTGGTGGTGATGGTGGAGGTGTTGGTGGTGGTGGTGATGATGGTGGTGGTGGTGGTGTTGTTGTTGGTGGTGGTGGTGGTGGTTGCGGTGTTGTTGTTGTTGTTGGTGGTGGTGGTGGTGGTGGTGGTGGTGGTGGTGGTGGTGGTGGTGGTGGTGGTGGTGTGGTGGTGGTGGTGGTGGTGGTGGTGGTGGTGGTTGCGGTGTTGTTGGTGGTGGTGGTGGTGGGGTGGTGGTGGTGGTGGTTGTGGTGGTGGTGGTGGTGGTGGTGGTGGTTGCGGTGTTGTTGTTGTTGGTGGTGGTGGTGGTGGTGGTGGTGGTGGTGGTGGTGGTGGTGGTGGTGGTGGTGGTGGTGGTGGTGGTGTGGTGGTGGTGGTGGTGGTGGTGGTGGTGGTGGTGGTGGTGGTGGTGGTGGTGGTGGTTGCGGTGTTGTTGTTGTTGGTGGTGGTGGTGGTGGTGGTGGTGGTGGTGGTGGTGGTGGTGGTGGTGGTTGTGTTGTAACTGTTGTTCTTCCAACACAGCTTGTAATATGTACACATTCGTTATAAATAATACACGTGATTTTATTACATAATTATATTATGATTAAATTAAAGAGGGTTTAATCTGCTTGACTCTTCTAATTAGACAATATAAAAATCTCATTTAATGCATAGATATGTGATATAACCATATCATTTAAGGCAAAGATAGTTCATACATTATAAAGTAACACGTTTTCTATCTCCGCTAGTATACTTATCCGAAGTGTGCGTTTTCTATGTCCTCTAGTATACATATCCGAAGTATGCGTTTTCTATGTCCACTAGTATACTTATCCGAAGTGTGCGTTTTCTATGTCCTCTAGTATACTTATCCGAAGTATGCGTTTTCTATGTCATCTAGTATACTTATCCGAAGTGTGCGTTTTCTATGTCCACTAGTATACTTATCCGAAGTGTACGTTTTCTTTGTCCTCTAGTATACTTATCCGAAGTGTGCGTTTTCTATGTCCTCTAGTATACTTATCCGAAGTGTGCGTTTTCTATCTCCTCTAGTATACCTATCCGAAGTGTGCGTTTTCTATGTTCTCTAGCATAGTTATGTACCATACACAGTTCAATATTATTGATGAAGGTATTATATCGCTACACGTTCAATGAAATTAAAAGGAAAAATAAGATTCACGATTACACTGAAAGCCGCTACTCGTGTTAATTTTGTAAAAGGCGAATTTGTACCATGGTACATGTAATGCAAGGTCTGTTCGCGTCATTATAAACATCCTATAGTCTAGTAGACGCGCCGTGTTTCCACAAGTCATGTACGTATGACTGAAAAAACTATTTACGCTGTTTAATTGCATTAGCACATAGCTTAATGTCCTTTAACTGCGTGATGGTGTAGCTTCTAATATCTCTTTTCAAGCGTTATTTTCTTGTAGCGACTTGAGGCAGTGGTGCGAATGGAATATCCGAGAAGATTTCAATAAAAAAAGCATTTACTACCAACTCGAATATGGGTGTTCATTGATAACATACATAACACCATGCATAGGAAATGTGGGGTCCTTATGAAGCGCCTTTTAGACTTGTTCCGTAATGTTTAGATAGGAAGGTTTTAATCTATAATGGTGGAATTGTTCATTACTGCCTATATTGTTTTCACGCTTAATGAGTCCGTTGCGTCCATAGTTGATACATTACACTACGTGATGCGATTAATCCATTCCAAGACATAATTTGTAAGGGATTTGCAATTCCTAATGTTGTAATAGCTAATAACCCGACACTTTTCTTCTTCTTGGTTGCTCGTGTGCATGACCCATGATTCATGCATAGTACAAAATGTAAATTTAAATCTGGTCATGAAAAGAAACACACTAGGGTGTGTATCTAGCAACAAACAGCCATATGTCGTATGCAAGCAGAGAGGAAATGGTTGTTGTTTTGGCTTCACTGATCGGATTTTAAGCTACAGATAGTTTACAATATTTGAATTTCAAAATATTCAGATATGAATTGAATTTTGATGATTCAGTTATTTAAGATTAATTTATATCTACAAAATTAATGTTAACGAAATACATATCAGATACTACATTTGTTGAATAATCATTAGATATATATGTTGTTATATATTTTAAGAATTTATAAACTTGATTATAATTATATAAACAGTTTGATTTGATCCGTTTTAAGACAAACTGTTAAATATGTTTTGATAAATTGTATTTATTCAACTTTCCTAATCGGGTTATGCTGGCTTCTGGCTCACTATAGTACTGCTAATACTAAGATGACCTAGTAAAATGGAACAAGCTGGTTCTTACTAAGATGACCTAGTAAAATGGAATAAGCTGGTTCTTACTAAGATGACCTAGTAAAATGGAATAAGCTGGTTCTTACTAAGACGCCCTAGTAAAATGGAACAAGCTGGTTCTAGTTCATACTAGTTCAGCTTCTTCCGGTGTGTATGTCTGATACCCCATTCGTGATGTATCCATCGCCATGAGGGAGAGAGACGAGGCACTGGAGATTGAAGTGCCTTATGTCACGATCACCGTGGGACTGGCTGGGCTCGAACACACCGTCCAGCTACTGGACTACTTACTAATACCAAAAGTAGTGCGAGTTAATTCAATCATATAGAGAATCAGAATCATGGGTATTATATAACCCAGCTTGGAATGACCATGTACATGGGAGTGTGTGAAAATGACTACACAGACCTTATTAGTTGCTGCCTTTTTGTTGTTGTTTTTAAAATAGGGGTTGGTTATTTCCTTTGGAAAATTATATACAAAAATATATAAGTTCTTAATACTCAACCAATATATGTCCGTCTCAAAAAGAAGAACTATATTGAAAGGGTTGTAGACTACTTGTATTACTACTCGGCCCCTTCTACACCTCTGTTACAAAACTGTCTAATGTGTACATCCTATATCCATTCTCCAGTAATGGGTTTTAACTGGACCAATACGTCTACCATCTACAAGCAATATCACTAATTACTTACAGAGAAAAAGTAACAGTTTTACCTGTATCACTCTCATGTTAAGTCCGGTCTCGGATGCAAGTTGTTCTCTAATATGCCGCGTTGGTTTTGGTGTGGCGTTGAACGCCGCCTTGAGTACTTCCAACTGTTTCGCTTTGATTGTTGTCCGCGGACCGCGCCGCTTACTTCCGGGCCCAGAATGATTACCATTCGTATCGTTTGTTTCCCCGTCATTGTCATTTATATCACCACAGGAAATGTTGTCATTGATATCAACGCTTTCGTCACTTCCGGGACCGGAAGTTGTCCCGCAATTCATATTAATATCTGGGCTATGAGGAGATGGCGGTGTATTTTCATTTAAACCGTTCAGTCCGTTTTCCAATTTAACAGAAATGTGGTGTTCTGATAATAAACCCGTCTCCATTTTAATGGGTGATGTACAGTTTCCGTTAAATTTTGTATTATATGAATTATTTGCGTTTAGTAACAAATCTTCGGGCTTCACTCCATCATTTTGGTTAGCACTGGTTTTAATGATATGGGATTTGTCATCCCCAAAAACGTCTTTTTCACTATCTTGACTGTCAAGTGTACTATCAAAATCCATCGAATCGTCTTCGCCGTCCGAACCTGAAAAATAACGAAGCAAAATGTAAGACAACCAGTTGAACAAAATTATGATTTCCTTCATTTTGTTTTATTCGCCTTACCCAACACCGTTCCTATATTACTTTTGGCGCACCTTGTATCTTTTTAATGTACAGTATTGTGATGGCTTTTAGCAAGAAATGTTTCCAAAGCCTACAATAACAATAAAATAGCATGACTATGTGCACTGACAAGTACATGCATCCCAGATCAGAATACATATGGCATCTCGTTTCTAAGAATGTTACAAGCAACAATACGTCAAGGATAAATCACAACAATTATGCCGTACAGTTGTCATGGTTTCTATAAATCATTCCAATTACCAACATGGTGACATTCTTGACAAACTAGGCATACATCTATAAAAACATACATCGTATATTTTGGCACATTTTTGTCGGTTGTGTTCCATTCGTGTCCGTTTTCGCTATCTAAATCGTCTAGGAGTAGACTGTGAGTACGATGCGTTCCAGTTTCATAGCTAGTCTGGCTCCCAGCTCAATATATATTGCCATTATCACGTTGCACGTATTGTTAATAAACTGTCTATGACTTAAAGTCAATATTGATTCTTCAATAAAGAATTTTAACTGGACCCAATGCTTCTAAAATATATGAATAACATTACTAACTACTTTAATCAGGCGCATGTGGCCAACAGAATAGCGGTACAAAACAATTGCCGGAGCCAGCCTATTTCAGAATAGCTGTGAGCTTTTATTTTCGTCAGTACGTCACGGGCAAATGGTAGCAACTACGATAAATATGTTCCTTTATGCGCCAGATATGTTGGCATCCCGCCTTGGAACCTAGCGGGCATAAACTGTTACATTTAGTAGCACTATATTGTCGGCGCAGGTACATTTCGCCATTTTCCATGGCGGGTGTTATTGTTTACAATTGTACTGTACATCTATTTAATTACATATTTATTACCCGCGTTGTTTGGCTTTCGTTATTTATTATGCGATACCTTCATTTAACGACAAGAACAATTTCAGATCGGTGCCAGTGATGTTCAACATGTGAAGAAGATTGTAATTTACATTCCCGCCCACTTATGTGAAACACAAAGTTATTTAAATGCACCGAAGGGTGTATACCCTGTAGTTCTGCACATCATGTGATTCTGACAATGCAAAAATGTTAAAAAATGATTTTCAAATAGGCGTGAATGTGAATATTCGCACTGTATGCACATAATTCATCCCGCCTGTCCAACTATATATATTTAAAGATAGATATATATCTTTATATATATAAAGAAGAACGATCAATGCAAGGTATTCATATATAGATGCTTTAGTCATTTGTGCTTTAAACTGTTTCATACCTGCCATGTACATTTTATTGTTCCAAGTGATGTTGATGGTACCCAAGTATGGTTTTGTACATTCCAGGAAATGTATGCCAGATGAGATACCCAAGCAGTGCTACAGAACTGGATTGTATCTTAGCAATGTTAGGCAAACACAATGCATATATACCCAACCAGTGTTACAGAACTGGATTGTATCTTAGCAACGTTAGGCAAACACAATGCATATATACCCCCAACCAGTGCTATAGAACTGGATTGTATCTTAGCAACGTTAGGCAAACACAATGCATATATACCCAACCAGTGCTACAGAACTGGATTGTATCTTAGCAACGTTAGGCAAACACAATGCATATATACTCAACCAGTGCTACAGAACTGGATTGTATCTTAGCAACGTTAGGCAAACACAATGCATATATACCCAATCAGTGCTACATAACTGGATTGTATCTTAGCAACGTTAGGCAAACACAATGCATATATACCCAACCAGTGCTACAGAACTGGATTGTATCTTAGCAACGTTAGGCAAACACAATGCATATATACCCAACCAGTGCTACAGAACTGGATTGTATCTTAGCAACGTTAGGCAAACACAATGCATATATATATACCCAACCAGTGTTACAGAACTGGATTGTATCTTAGCAACGTTAGGCAAACACAATGCATATATACCCCCCAACCAGTGCTACATAACTGGATTGTATCTTAGCAACGTTAGGCAAACACAATGCATATATATATATATACCCAACCAGTGCTACAGAACTGGATTGTATCTTAGCAACGTTAGGCAAACACAATGCATATATATATACCCAACCAGTGCTACAGAACTGGATTGTATCTTAGCAATGCTAGGCAAACACAATGCATATTACACTGTATATACGTATTTAAAATACGCGGGGAATGAATGCACAGGCGCCTTTACCATAAGCGAAATGTGTAAACGTCTGTGCACGTGCAAATATTCACGGCATAGTTCGTGCATTGCTCAGCTATTGTAATACAGCTACTAATAATAAAGACTTTATGTTATCAGTTGATCTACCACGAGGCTCTAACCATATATACAAATCAAACGCAATCAAAAGATAAGACTATAAGTGAAAACTGCACATTGGAAGTATATAGTAAGTAATATTAAAGCTGAAAAGTAGAGAAACTATATATAATATATTGAGTACTCTCGTTAAATAAAGTCTTTATTATTATTATTATTATTATTATTAGTTAATTATTATTAATTAATGCTACAATATATAGGATACATGTTATAAATATAATATATATGTTTATATGATGCACGATTTTAAAAATATATTTTAGCGTATTTTAAAAATATATTTTAGAAAATAATACATTAGGGAAGTCGTTTCTGTAATAGACATGATCTTGTACCCATAAGCTAGATGTTGAGGTGCTCAATTATATCCAGAAAGTCGGCGCCAACGAAAAGCAAACGTTGTCAAAGTATTGTTTGTATAACATCACAAATGTGGTGAGCCATGGAGAGATATTCTAAACTGTAGTAAGTCAAATATACAGCTAGTCTTTAGCACATTTCCTAATGTCAATTTCGGGTATAATTTATTTACTCAGTAGGCTATAGGAAATAACTGTTCCAAGGAATACATCTATAATAATCCATGTCAGAAACTGAAATTAGATTTATAGCGCGTATCGTGTCTCATAAATATGCATGTTTCTGGTGTTTCCATAGCATGGCTTGTATATATCTGTTTAGTGAATATATTATATTTATACAAATAGTTCTTGCAGCTATATCTATGCATTGGTCATGGATTGTACCTATGGTAGTTCGCTACGTCATGTTTTAATTTGGTTTAAATAGTATTTATTGTAAGACATAAATCACATATATCAGGCGGATCTTTAGTCCAGTTGTTCAACACGTTGTACTGGTAATCCAGGGGTCGCAGGTTCGATCCCCCGTCTGACACTGATAAAATGAACAGTCTTTTCAGATGGTACTTTAAACCGAGGTCTCGTGTCAGTGTTGTACGCTGTGCACTTAAAATGTTGGAACTTATATATCATACAAAGAGTATGGGAGCCCAGGAAGAACCATTGATCTTCTGTAAGTCCTAGGAAATATGGAATATGTGTGTTTTTATGTCCAACATATCCAATTACTCTGTTGTTATGGGCAACGATTCACTTATTCCCCTGAACTTATTTACTGCAGCGTAGTGCTAGACTCTATATTTACTGTGAGAGAAAAGTGTTGCCTTTTTTGTAATTCTGAGGAAATGCTCAGTTCACGGTCATCTCAAAGAAATGGATTACAGTATGTTTCCGGCTAAATACTACGTGGAACGCATGCACTTTCCTTCTCAGACAATATTTAAAAATCTGTACAAAATCGACCGAAGGATTCCGATTGTCAGATCCCTATAAACCCCACGACTTATTGTGGAGCATTTACTTGAATACTCATTTGCATAAGGACATCAACAAACGTGTTTTGTACGTATATTCTATCAGTTTCCGCTCGTGCAGTAGGATTATTTTATCCCGCGAATGTATCCTGCAATTCTCATTTGCATATTCCTGCGCGATGTTCCGCTCTTTCGGCGGATTTGGTATTCATGCGACAGAAGGACGGCTTTATCTTAAAGCAGTATCACATTCATCTCTGACCTTGTTATATCCCCGTAGTACCATTATTCATCCACTAGAATAGCTGCGGTGTTGCGATGAAGAGGACAGTGGCATTCGTCTTAAATTCGATAGACCAGAAGGGCAAGAGAAGCAAATTAGACTCTTAAAATTACATAGTGTCACGTGAACTTCTTTTCAACCGAATGTAGGGTTTTTAACGCTCCTAAATAGAAACACGGTTTTAAAATATATGTTACTCATTATATAAAAATATCAATAATGAATCAATCTTCAACATCGCGATATTCTGTCACATACTATACATAGAAAACGCACACTTCGGATAAGTGTGCTTTTTTCATGTAAAACAATAACTATATAAATATATAGTTTTAAAGATTTTGGAATATTTTTAGTTGTTCAGTTTGTGTTTTGTAATAAAGATATGATGTATCTTTGATGGAATCCTTCGTATTTCGTTTTTTTTTCCATGTAATAATAGTCATATAATGTTGGTGTGCGTTTTCTATGTCCTCTAGTATATACTGTAGGTGTGCGTTTTCTATGTCCTCTAGTATATACTGTAGGTGTACGTTTTCTATGTCCTCTACTATATACTGTAGGTGTACGTTTTCTATGTCCTCTAGTATATAATGTAAGAGTGCGTTTTCTATGTCCTCTAGTATATACTGTAGGTGTGCGTTTTCTATGTCCTCTAGTATACATGTAAAGCATTAGATCACAACAAAGATACAGAAAAGACAAATTTCAGCACAAAAACATTATTTTCCATGCTCGAGAGCCGCGCTATCTGAAACACGTTGTGACAGCATGGCACGCAATGTTATTGATAAATGAATACATAATTGTTCCTCTGAAACCGAATTTGAATTTCAAAATGGTTGCGGTGTTTTCCGGTTGTCAGAATAGATCCGCAGAGAATTTTGACGTGAATGCGGTTGTCGTAAAATGGTCCGGGAAGTGTGATTGACAGGAATAGTTACACTTTCATGGAATCTTCTGCCTCTATGGACGTAAATGTTGTTAGAATCGTTTTAGATAGACGATAAGGAGCCGTGATACATGGTTTTACACGGGAAATTAATGAAACAAGGGTGTAAAATATGTAGTCACCTCGAGCTGGGCCACTTACTTCAATTATTTAAGTATGATTGGCAAGTCAGTAACACTCTAAAGTAACGATGTAACGTCTTTTTTAATTTATTCAGAACGTGAACAAAGTATGGTATGAATTTATAAATAAATAACAATCAAATAAATTTCTGCGGAAATCGCATCAATTCAGCCTGACCATTTTATCTATTGTTATAATAACAAGGCTTTATGTGAGCATCTTTATGTGAGCATGAATCGTGTTCCTGTAAAGGTTTGTTAGCAATAATTGAATGAATGTGTAAAATTTCGGTAGATTTATTGGGGGAAAGTTGTCTTCTTTACAGAGTAGTTCTAGTTTCATACATCGTTAAAAATGAAAACATTGTAAAACAACTCAGTGCCAAACAGTTGAAGTGTTGGACAATTTTCCGGCACATAAATCTGCTTAGCGCCCGGATGATGGATGGACACGGACGATGTATATGTACCGTGGTAGGATCGTTTATTTGACACGTTGTTAATGAAATATTTATTTTAGGCAAACAGAGCGCTAGTTCTCGTGGTTCAGCAGTGGTCAGCAAATTGAAGAGTTGTAACTACACCATTGTATATTGTCTTTTCATTCAACCGATTTATGATATTTTCATATTTGACGACCCCTTGCTAATGTTTATACAGCATGTGAACCACACTGAATTATAGAGGCATGTACAGTTAATGAAGGGCGGGTACATACACCTCGAATAGAGAAGAGTATTACATTAAAGAAAAGATTTGGCGGCAGCTACAGAACATCAGTTCACTAATGATGTACGTAGTATTAAAATTAGAGTATAATATAATAGCTACAAAAGCTTGATACACTGCGTGGTATTTAAGGAATAGAGCGGCTCATTTGCTACTAAAACATAGTACACTGTACGTAGTATGTAGTATATACCTAGTCGAGCGGCTCATTTGCTACTAAAACATAGTACACTGTACGTAGTATGTAGTATATACCTAGTCGAGCGGCTCATTTGCTACTAAAACATAGTACACTGTACGTAGTATGTAGTATATACCTAGTCGAGAGGTCCATTTGTTACTAAAACATAGTACACTGTACGTAGTATGTAGTATATACCTAGTCGAGAGGTCCATTTGTTATTGAAAAAAAACAGTATATTGTATGTAGCATTCGAAAGAACCTAATAGAAAGTAGTTACATATAGATTACATAGATAGTAGATACGCGAAATTACAGTGTATGTACCTCGTAAAAGAATAATTTTGAACAAAATATTGTAATTATTAACGCTGACGTAGCGGCTTACTTTTTTGGCCTTTGGTTTCAAAAATGCCATGCTTTATTTTAAAAGAGTAGACACACACGCACGCACGCACGCGCGCACGCACGCTCACACACCGCCCGTTTCATGATATTAATGTTGACAGATTCACATTTATTCCAATTTGTTTTCTGAATTTACGAAATTTAGAACACATCATTCAAACGTTGTAAAAATTGAACAGGAACAATTTCAAAGTTGAAACATGTTTCTACAACCCGACGATAAATACAATTTTACAGTAAAACTTGTTACATTCTCCAATTACAAATATCTTATTCGAATGCGAGTTGACGTGTTTGTTTAATATTACTATTATAACGTAACAATGGCTTGAGACGCACTCGAGGAGTTTGGTCAAATTTAACCATGTCAATATGTTCTCGAACGCAGCACTCCGCCACTTGTTATATTTACTTAATAGCCTGTAGTGGATGAGATTTGGAGTGTAGTTTCAACTATTTCATGAAGATATTAGATAAATCATGAATGTTGCTACTTTATAGCTCACTGCTTTGGCCAATACTTCCATCTCTTCGAAACAAATTAATTAACAAAATTATTCAGGTAAATGAATTGGTAGATAATTGCTGTCGTGTTTATAAGTTAGTTTTTTTTTTATTAAAGTGACATATGCAAACATAAACATTCAATACAAAATATGTACACACCTTTAAGATGATATTTTATTTCTGAATTCCAATAGGCTCAAAAGCCCATGAGGACATATACATGCATACTTTAATGACACCCGGGGTCCGATGGGCCTATTTGTCACCTGTCGTTTATAATTGTACCTGTATTTCCTACACGTGTATCGCGTATTTTGCACACATTTCAGATATGGTAAACTGTGAGTGTTATGATTATCGAAATATGTCCCCCAATATATGATAGCCTAGAGGAAACCAAACATAATGAGAAACATAAGTGTTACTACCCCTGGATACTCAAATTTAGATTCGTCAGCTTAATTAGTTTCCTCTGTTTTTATCGTTGTTTCCTTTGCATCACATGCATTCATTTTCATCCGATTTCTCATCTTCTAATTATTAAATTACTAAATATCGACAGATATCCACCAACATATCTAATGGATACTTTATTGTATGAAATGGTTATCAATTATTTGAAATAATATTGATAAATTTACGTTTATCCTACCTAACATCTGGTTAGTGAACAACAGTAAAAACAAAGGATTCCAACAAAATGACCAATATATATTTCGGAATAAATCGGACTTTATCTGTGAAGGGAGGTAATAGAAAAATCAGTAATGTCTCTCATTCAGAATAAGTCATAGTGCGAAAACAAAGATTCGTAAATTAGTAATGTTAGTTTAAAGCGACATTACATCGCAAAAAGCCAAGAAATGCATTGTGCACGTATAAATGCATTGCTACTACAAATTCTTCCGAATACATTCGAACATAAATATTGAATCAATAAACAGTGTATTTGTGGTCTACAAACTTTCAAAAGTGAATGTAGGATTTCATATACCGGTTATCCACGCTCCTGAATTGACATTTCTTTGTCATTGTAGTCAATACTAAACGCTTGATACTGTCGCTTAGAGATAATACATTTAACTAAGATTAGTCTAAACATAAATATGCATAGGCACATATGTGAGATATAACGGTAAATCTGTACCACCAATCTCGTTATTCGGGATACACAGGTTGTATTACACATGTATGTCGACCCTGTTTACATTATTTTGTTATGTCAACAAACGGCGTATACGACGCCTGTTTATTATTTGAAATACTCAGTTTTTTAGGCGAATATTTGGGGGGGGGGGAAATTATACCGTATAATAGGAAATCACATTCTGTATACATTTTCGCTGATGTAGTGTCGCTTTAACATACTTTATTTCCCAATATTATAAAGTTTGAACAATGCAAATAGTATGCATATAAAAATAGGATTAGAAAGGCATCATGTAATTATGTAATTATTCTAGTAATGTTCACAAAAACAGCAATGAAAGTGCGACATGAACTACGTCACATGAACTTGCAAAGTGCTGGTTAGCTCGTGAAATTATAAAGCGGACCGGAAAAGAAGAAGTTTGCCAACGTTTATGACATTCAGTTTGTGAGTCACGTAAAGACCTGTCTTTTGTGAAAAATATTATTTGTGAAAGACATGCGACACCGTATAAATGCCTCTGGGGACTCGTTTATTGTGCGACTCCGAATCGCGAACAACGGAGACTGTTTACTCAAGATTTCTGAATTTGATACCTATTCACGAAGAAATACTCTGGCAACACTTGTCAAACCTTGTCAAAAATCAACATTTGTACCGAATAAATTTTATGCTTGATAAGGGTTGATGAATATTTTCGGTTTAGGTAACATGTCTCTTCTAACCCTGCTGTGCTTGATGCCCGGATGTGATCTGTGAAGTGCGCATGCATGAATTGAATGTATGTGCATGTATATGTTTAGTTTAATCATATTTTATTGCATTCTTTATATTCAATGTACAATACAACTCAAATGTACAAACATGTTACAGATGAAATAAATAAGATATATGGTACAAACATTATCAGTATGTATATATATGGAGAAGCAAAATGGTTGGGCCACAAGTTTTAACAACATTAGTTTCGGCCCGCCCCAACATACTAGTTTGTAATTAACAAAGAGACTGAATGTATATGATCATCTACTTGAGCTTTAGTATCCATTTTCAAATTAATAAAATGTTACTATATCTCGATAGTATATCCAATGGGTATTTATCTGTGAATTTATTTTATCAATTAATTAACATGATTTTGATAAACTCATATTTATCATACCGCAACATCTGGCTATTTACATACATGTATTCTATGTATGCTTTTTATTTTAATGATAGCTATACATTTATGGATGTCATTTCCTTCAATAAAGTACATCTTTCTATCTATTTCATTAAGTGGCTGAATTTACCGGTGTGCGCAGCGCAGTATTAATTAATTAACTATTATAAACTATTTGATTATTTTATTTGTACATTGATCAGATCGGCGTCATGTTTTGTCACATATTACGTTGCACCGTAAGTGCCCGTGACCTGTAAATGGAGTCGATAAACATCAAATGGCGTCTATAATTGATTAATGGCCATTTCTCTAATTGTGAACAAGAATTACAGGATAGATTATAGACTTATGTATTATGTTGTGAATATCGAATATTTTAGCTGAGACTAGGGAGGACATTTACAAATTATTTAATGGATTTATAGAGGAGTTGTTATAACGGCGAGGAGTAGATTACATTACGGGCAGTCTAGCTTCTAAATTGTTACTAAATAAAAATGGAATCGGTCACATACATATAAGTGTTTTTAAGCCTTGTCATAATAGTTTTTATTTGCGTCAGGTCTACTGACAGACCTCAAGTTTTTGACCAGACCAGAACGTTTTATGACCAAATGGAAGAAAACAGAATATTTGCTATTTTCGTCATTTGTTTCTTTCAAAATCATAACATGCCAATTGCTCTGCGTGTTACATCAGTTATGCATATTGATTGCAGTTGGTACTATTGTGCATACACCAAACTCCTTCAGATTGATTATGTCTATGGCAGACAATCATTTAGTTCTCGAAAACATTGTTTTTAGAATATGTTTTAATTACCATCGAGAGCTGCAAATAACCGCTGTACATTAAGACTCTTAATGAGTTTCTGAAATGTCAATAGTTTATACAAATTTAGTTTAGCTCGATTGCGAAACAAGTTCTTACAACTTATATTAATCACTCTCGAGACCTCATTCCTGATGGAATCCATCGCCACGAGGGAGAGAGAAGAGGTAACGTGGAATTTAAATGCCTTGCCTAAGGACACAATCGTACCGGATCCAGCGGGGTTCGAACTCCGGACCGTTCGCACCTGAAGCGAACGCGCATCCACTGCGCTATCCGTGACGACTTCCACAAATGTCAATAAAAAATAATATAATATTATTCCAATGTGCAGTTCTCACTTATAGTGCTATCTTTTTATTGCATTTGATTGTATATATGTTGAGGGCCTCATGGTAGATTAACTTTTGTTAAATGAGTACTCTCGTTAAATAAAGTCTTTATTATTATTATTATAATAATAAAAGAGCGGCTCTATAGATATATAAATCGTTGTTAAAATGATACTTTTACAAGAATTGAAAGAAGACAATGTACCTAATGTTTACACTAAGCATACATATCCTATTAAAATATTACTGCTTATCTAACATTTGGTACGGCTTCCTGGAATCCACAACCAAGCACGTTTGGCTAATTGACAAAATTCCTCGTTGTTTCCATTAATTTCCCACACGATAAATGGCTTTATAATAACTTCATTTTTGGTGTAAATGTGATTTTTTTTATGTATGTATATATGTATGTACTATCTATTTCTAGTTCAATCTAATGGGATGCGCAGAAGCGGTTATTGTATTCATGAGTGAGTACGTAACTGATAAGCCTTCCATGACTTGTTTGTCATTGTTTACTACTATATATTACTAATATTATTTTGATGTTTTGAGTTGTAGAGGGTCTCGTGGTAGAATGACTTAATTGTTCAATTGAGTTCTCTCGTTAAATAAAGAAATTATTATTATTATTATTACCGCTGAGTAGTAGGACGTGATACCGGTTTGTGCATGGGTATGTCGTCAGACTTGGTTGTGAATGTGTAATAGAATGACATCATAATGGTATGTGTACTATAGTATGACATCATGCATGAAATTGTGTATTAATAGGACATAATGACGGACTATACTGTAACGTGACGTTATTATAATATAGCGGAATCTGTATTGGGATGACATCATACTGGTGTACATTATTGTGACGTCATACTGGAGTGTGCATTATTATGACGTCATACTGGATTGTGTTTCACACTATAAGAGTCCAGGGTCACACCTATATCGCATCATCTGAAAGATATACACGTGACACGTGTACCTCTATTAAATAGTCTATGTAAAATGTGCATTACAGCCTTGTTGTAGATTTGGTTGGGTCTACTTATCCGAAATATTTCATTTTTTGAAATTATCGTATCGAGTTATTTCTGAAACAAATACACGCAATGAAACTCAAAATCAGTACGGTATTTTATTTTATGAGATGTTGAACATTAGTTATTTAACTATTACAATTATATAGAAAATCACTTTATAATGTTTTATTGTAGTAGAAAAGTGGCTATGGCTTTATTCGTAGTATTGTAATATTTTCGAGCTTTCAGTCAATTTATTTGACAAGGTGCTCGAGTCCGTTTCAAGATCATCTTGAATTTCAAGAACCAAGATCGGCTTACAAGTTTTTCGAAAAAATCAATGGAACATCGGTCAATGGGTTGCACTTGATTGTCACTGCTCCGCGTCTGAGAACAATTGCAATAGCCCGATTGTTCTAATCGAGTAGTACGATGCAGTACGCGACACCGAGGCTTCACGCGGAGCACCTTTGTTTTGTCTGACACAGACAGCTGTTAAGCTTCGGTTCTGTGCTTAGCGATTTGAATAGTCGGAGAGCTGGTTGAGGTCTCGGCGCTGGGTGTCAGGAATACGTTCTCAACGGGTGATTGAAAGTCGAAAGTAAACTTCCGGATAGGTTATTGATAGCTTTTACAATATCACTTACATTTTTTGTCCCTGTATGAAATAATAGATGAATATTATTAAAACAATTGATGACTGAGCTTATTTACCCTCGCCTCCGGCGAACCATATGGGCGAGCGTACATTAAAACAAAAATAAAAGTTATTCATATGTATAGAGTTATAGTTATCGACAAAAAGAATTACTGATCAATGTTTGTCATATATGAATAACATGTATTCATTGAATAAACGGAATTCCGAAATGTCATGATTTAAGTGTAGGGTGATATAGTATGCTAGCTTGACGGTACGAATAATTGTGGATAAGGGTGGGTAGAGGTTTTGGGATAGAAAAAAGGAGCATTGATATATATTGTGGTCTAGTGTGCTAGCTTGATTGTAATTATAATGTATAAGGTAGGGTAGAGGTTTTGGGAATATAAACAAGAAACATTGATAGATAGTGTGATCTTGAGTGCTAGCTTGACTGTTCGAATATGTATACGGTATGGTAGAGGTTTTGGAAACATAAACCAGGAACATAGATATATAGTGTGATCTAGTGTGCTACCTTAGCGGTACGAATATGTATACGGTAGGGTAGAGGTTTTGGAAACATAAACCAGGAACATAGATATATAGTGTGATCTAGTGTGCTACATTAGCGGTACGAATATGTATACGGTAGGGTAGAGGTTTTGGAAACATAAACCAGGAACATAGATATATAGTGTGATCTAGTGTGCTACATTAGCGGTACGAATATGTATACGGTAGGGTAGAGGTTTTGGAAACATAAACCAGGAACATAGATATATAGTGTGATCTAGTGTGCTACATTAGCGGTACGAATATGTATACGGTAGGGTAGAGGTTTTGGAAACATAAACCAGGAACATAGATATATAGTGTGATCTAGTGTGCTACATTAGCGGTACGAATATGTATACGGTAGGGTAGAGGTTTTGGAAACATAAACCAGGAACATAGATATATAGTGTGATCTAGTGTGCTACATTAGCGGTACGAATATGTATAAGGTAGGGTAGAGGTTTTGGAAATAGAAACCAGGAACATAGATATATAGTGTGATCTAGTGTGCTACATTAGCGGTACGAATATGTATAAGGTAGGGTAGAGGTTTTGGAAATAGAAACCAGGAACATAGATAGTTTGTTATTCAATATTCAAACAAACAAATTTCTTATTTGGTTTTTTTGTTGCTCCGTGTGAAGTATTTTATGAAGAATTATTATTCAGTTGATCGACATGTACATGCACAGTGTTGCTATCCGTGTAATTTAACATGCAAATATGCGCGTGCTCCCCCTGGAATTCTTACATGTGTATCATAAACTATATCTACGTGCAAGTATAAATATTTAGTAACAATGACCCGTATCGCAAACAGAATGTTTTGGTTTAGCGCGTGACCTTCCTACTTCCCAGTCGACTGTAATATTGATGGCGACCATACTGCTACATTTACCCTACAACCTAGCCTGGGTGCCAGTCTGTCGATTTTTCACTTTTTAACTTCTGGCAAAATTTGTTGATATGATCAGAAACTCAATACGGCCCAATTAATAGTCTTGGTGTTAAAATATATTTATTTGACTGACCAGGCAAAATATATCGACGCCTGTTCCCAGGCTACCTACAACCAACTGTTAGAAGACTTCCGTCCAGTGCGAATATCTCGTGTATGTAAGCTGTCGGAAGAATTCCGTCCATTATGGAATATCTCGTGTATGTAAGCTGTCTGAAGAATTCAGTCCATTATGGAATATCTCGTGTATGTAAGCTGTCTGAAGAATTCCGTCCATTATGGAATATCTCGTGTATGTTGTATGTAAATATCATGCAAGAATTGTTGTTGCCATTTTACGTTCGGTGACAAACAGGGAAGCAAAGATACAAATGAAGCTGGTAACTATATCAACTGTCCAATCATATACCGTTACATTACCAATCACGGAGCTTTAAACATGTCTTATTTTTAGTAAGATAATTAGCAACATTTGCTTGGTTTTATGTTGTAAATACCTTGATGATTTGATCAGTAATCATGTGATAGTCTTACTGTGATATAGTATATTGTAATTCTCTGATGAATGGCCATGCATTTACTGCTGTTAGTGTTTAAGTATATCTGTATATATTTTATGTAATGTACATTATAGGGACTTTAATGTAAAGATTAAAACACTGGACTAGTCTAATGATGCTTGTGAACTGTTAATAGAATTAAACTTACTAGAAGTAAGATGTTTTTGATAGGTTCCTGCCTGTCATAAGCTATACATGTATTTACTCTTTCGCCGCCAATGTCGCATAAAAGCGACTTTGTAAATAACAGAGAACCCGATCAGACAGAACAGAACATGCCGTCTGATCAGGCTATATGCTGGTTGCTCTTCAGACAGTGTAGCTGAGGCACTTGTCCGAATAGCAAACAACATAGATCCTGATCAGACGTGGCGTTACGCCGCGACTGATCTGGATCTATGTTATTTGCACGTGCTCTAAATTTCTTCGGCGAAAGAGTTAAGTAGAAAGCCGTGAGACGGTTTTATAAAGACCAGCTCCAACATATCTTTATGTATTCATAATGCAATGTTTTCATCATTTATATTTACGAAGCACTTGGCTAGCTAGTTCCTCATTACACCACTAAGCATGATGCACGCACCCACGAAAACACTATTGATGGCAGAGTGAAAACATGAAATTAAACAATAGTTCAAAAACTCACCTTAGTTTAAACATTATGTATTTGATCTGTTACATATATATACATATACAGCTATTATAAATGATTGTAAGACAAATAGGATTTGAAAACAAGCTTAATACAAAACTTATGTAAATTCATCTCCATGGTAAACATAAAGTCTAATTATCAGATTAAAGAAAAAAAACTCACCTTCTAATTTATTCTGTATATAGTCTTCTTTACACAGAAATTTATTCTCGCCGACGATGTAGAGTTCCTCCCCGGTAGAGAGCTGCTTCCGGCAAATCATGCACGTGAAACACTTGAGATGAAATACCTTACTCTGTGCTTTTCTCACAAGATCGTTTGGAGAAATACCTTGCGAGCACCCGGCACATTTGGTACCGAATCTCCTGAAATATTTAAGTATTATGTTATGTTATGTTATGGAAAAGTAATGCAATTATTGGAAACATTAAGCAATTATGGAAAATCAATCCAGGTATCGCAGGTTCGATCCCCCGTCTGACCCTAATAAAATTAACAGTCATTCAGATGGGTCTTTAAACCGAGGTCTCGTATCGGTGCTGTACACCGTACACGTAAAGGAACCAGAGGAGACTCTGGAATGGGACTCTGTCTGTATCATTGCACTATCCTCCAAAAATCTAAAATGACTAATCTCTTCAGGAGGCGTCGCTGATATGCGCAACCGGTAGCGACGATAAATAAACGTAAAAAACACACACGCAATGTAATTTATGGAAATGCAATGTTATTTATTGGCAATTAAATTAGGAGAAATTAGGAGAAATGATAAAATACCTTATATAACCACATACACATGGCGAAACCAGCATACAATATACGTGTACAGTACTAGTCTACAAAAACAGTACAACATATAGCTAATCAGTGTGTATGTTGGTGTTTGTAGACCTATAGGTTTTAGATATGGCTGCTCAATTGTTTCTCGTTATGTTATTGCGATTAGTGTGCACGTGTACGCGCGCACTTAAGCATAAGCACAGTTTAAAATGATAATTTATACAAATTATTTTGACCTCCATTTTGAAACAATGTCAGATCGCATTAGTTTAATCGCCCTTGATACCTCGTGATATCCTGCAACCCGGCATCATGAATGGGGGAGAAGAGGAAATGTGGATTCAAATATGTTATAAATATTCGTATCTGTGTAACCAGGTGCATGCGCATTTATACACCATAACTGTAGTGTATATTTCTTAGAATACTATCCTAAAATGTGGATTCAAATATGTTATAAATATTCGAATTTGTATAACCAGGTGCATGCGCATTTATACATCCTAACTGTATTGTATATTTCTTAGAATACTATCCTAAAATGTGGATTCAAATATGTTATAAATATTCGTATCTGTGTAACCAGGTGCATGCGCATTTATACACCATAACTGTATTGTATATATCTTAGAATACTATTCTAAAATGTGGATTCAAATATGTTATAAATATTCGTATCTGTGTAACCAGGTGCATGTGCATTTATACATCCATACATACGGACATGTGAATATTATTTATTAATATAATATATACGTATATACAGACATAAATCATGTTGTTGTGCGAAACAGTATGTGAGTGTATGCATGCTAGTCAGATGTTGGAGATATCTTCTAGGCAATACAAACATACTTTATAATGTCGTTAGCTCTCTCAGACCATATGACAACATGATTTATAGATTAATATGACAGTTCAATATGTTATCTTACGTGTGTAATGTTTCAACAGCTGTATTATAGTTATATTCATGAAACATGTACTATATATATATTTGTTGTGGTTTCACGTTTATTTATCGTCGCTACCGGTTGCCCATATGAGCGACGCCTCCTGAAGAGATTAATCATTTTAGAGTTTGGAGGATAGTACAATGATACAGACAGAGACCCATTCCAGAGTCTCCTCTGGTTCTTTTACGTGCATGGTGTAAAGTACCGACACGAGACCTCTGTTTAACGTCCCATCTGAAAAACTGTTAATTTTATTAGGGTCAGACGGGGGATCGAACCTGCGATCCCTGGATTACCAGTCCAGCGTGTTACCACTGGACTACAGATCCGTCTCTATATATATACATACACACACACATATACTCGATATATATGCAATATATATATAATACATAGAACACTTTTTACATCAATATAATGTTAGTTGTCAACCGGTTTCAATTCAACATGGACGTTTCGGGACGATTTTAGATAGTTTCTATACATTATGTTAAATATAAATTCTCCGACAAATCATTAATATTTATTGATGTTTTATTAACACGGTGGATATAAAACAATATAGTTAAATATGTGAATATCAGTACTTCCTGAATGTAAACGTGATACCCGGATGGCAGTCTATACATAAACAAGTAAACACGTGCATTGAATTGTATCATTACAGTCTTTTGTGTGGTTTACGTTTATTTATCGTCGCTACCGGTTGCCCATATGAGCGACGCCTCCTGAAGAGATTAGTCATTTTAGATTGTTGGAGGATAGTGCAATGATACAGACAGAGACCCATGCGCATGTTCTTATTCAAATTATAACATACAATTATAATTAATATGCAGATTTATCCTAGTGTTTTTTAATATGCAAATTATTTTATTTAGCTCGATTTTTTTCCGGAGCAAGTTGTTACAGCGTTAGATTAATCGCTCTCGAGTGCTCATTCCTGGTGGAACCCATCGCCACGAGTGAGAGAAGAGGCAATGTGGATTTTAAATTAGAATTTTCATAAATAAACTGCTCCATAAAGGGATGTAATTTATAAACCAATTCTCAGTTGATTTAGTTTAAACCATTCAACATCAAGTAACTGACATGGACTGGTGCATGATATCTTTAGACCAATATATTAATTAGAAAATTACAATTGGACCAGTTCAGTTATCACAATGGGTAATATTGTCTAAAAATAGTAATATTATTGGCAAAAAGTGCAGATACTGATGAGACGGCTCTACATGTGCCGACACACACGTTTTTTGTATGCCTATTTAGGGGTATGTGATGTTGCAAGGCTTCAACAATATTTTATTTCATATATGTATACTAGAGGATATAGAAAACGCACACCTACATTATATGATTATTATTACATGAAAACGAAATACGAAGGATTCCATCAAAGATATACCTCATCTTTATTACAAAACGCAAACTGAACAACTAAAATATTCCAAAATGTTTAAAACTATGTATTTATATAGTTATTGTTTTTCATGTAAAAACACACTTATCCGAAGTGTGCGTTTTCTATGTTCTCTAGTATACATATATTGTCTTTATAATATACAGTGTGTCAACAGGATTGAGCAGACAGTATACAGTTATACTGATTTAGCTCCCTCAGGTTCGATCCCCCCGTCTGACCATAATAAAATTAACAGTCTTTCAGTTGGGACTTTAAACCGAGCCGTCATCCGCGCCAACGAAAGTGATTAATATAAGTTGTTAAAACTTGGTTCACAATCGTTGTAAAAGAAATAAAGTTTAAACTTTCAGCGCCGAAAAAAATGAGAACATGTGCAAACAACCGCGTCTGATCAGGATCTATGTTGTTTGCTATTCGGTCAGGTGCTTCAGCTACACTGTCTGTAGAGCAATCAGCATATAGCCTGATCAGACGGCACGTTCTGTTCTTTTCGCAAAGTTACTTTTATGCGACATCGGCGGTGAAAGAGTTAAACAGTAACTACATACATGTATATACATGGCCACTCATCTGTGTGTGTGTGTGTGTGTGTGTGTGTGCGCGCGCGCGCGTGCGTGCGTGTGTGCGTGTTTGCATTTATTTATCGTCGCTACCGGCTTCCCATATGAGCGTTGCATCCTGAAGATATTGGTCAGTTTAGATTTTGGAAGATAATGCAATGATACAGACAGAGACCCATTCCAGAGTCGCCTCTGGTTATTTTACGTGCACGGTGTACAGCACCGACACGAGACCTCGGTTTAACGTCCCATCTGAAAGACTGTGATATGAGTCATTCTAGTATTGCATAGCGAGGGATCGAACCTGCGACTCCTGAATTACAAGTCCAGCGTGTAGACCACTGACCACGGGTGAGACATATTTTAAATATATACCAAATATATATCAATGAAGAACTATATTTCGAAAAACAATTTAAAACACGATCTAGAACAAAGCATGTTGTTTTGTTTTATTAATTTCCTAGCGATGATTCATGAATGTGAACTTTTTCAGATTTTATTGTTTTTCACAGGAATTTTGAGACATCACCGACAGGATTATGGCACAGATGATTGGGGTCTGGACAAATGTTTTCGGGTTTTAAACCACTAATAACACTTGACACCCACTATATAGGTCATTTTTAAACTTGCTCGGAATGAGCTAAACAAAAGTGTATGCATAGGGCCAAGCCTATAGTGTATCATAGTGTTCTTAAAAACAAAAACAAATGTTTTTTAGTTTTGTGGTTTTGAACCCTAAAGCATTTTATCAAGACCCCAAGCGTATGTGGCTCATGGCAGCTCTAAGTTTTAGTACCAACATTATAAGTGGTTTAAAAATACATTACCAGATTCATTTATTACACTCATTTCGTGTTACATGAATATCCGAGACCTAATGTTATGTCGAATGACTTCTTTTGAATAAAAGAGGTAAGGTACAAATCATGTGGTTAATAAAATTTAACAGTCTTTCAGATGGGACGTTAAACCGAGGTCTCCTGTCGGTGCTTTACACCGTGCACGTAAAAGAACCAGAGGAGACTTTGGAATGGGTCTCTGTCTGTATCATTGCATTATCCTCCAAAAATCTAAAATAATTAATCTCTTCAGGAGGCGTCGCTCATATGGGCAACCGGTAGCGACGATAAACAAACGTAAAACACACACACACATGTGGTTACAATACAATGCTCTGAAGAATAAAGGTACCACAGTATATTTATTGTGTGACCTATTAAACAGATTAAAATGATGGAAATAACAATAAAAAAAGACCAGCGGGCAATAACAACTATTGTACATTTGTGTCCTCGTCTACATATGCCCTCAAAACAAAACAAATTTAATTAGGAAATTAAAAAGCACATGTTATCTGATTCCATGTATAGTACATTCTCTAAACAAATAAATAAAATAATTGCATCATTTGACAATTTAATATAAGCAGTGTTATACGTAATATGATAAATATTTTCTAATAATAATTGGGGAAAAGTATTGATACACATCGATTTTGGTTACATATTAATATATAAATATTTATAGAAACTGTTTGGAAATACAAAATGATGTATGCATTTATTTATATTGTATGTATTTTTAATGCATCCTGGTATAGAACAGAACAGAACATATATTATATTCTGTGGTTCCTACTTATTACACATATAACACAAGGTCAATTTTAAATCACACAGAACAAACTATTAAATAATATAATCAGGATAATGAACATTATATTATACCATTTACCCAATAGCCACCCGTCATCATATATAGAGTGGATTCTTTAACTGCCAGTGATATAATAATAATAATAATAATAATAATAATAAAAATAATACTAATCATAATAATAAAGACTTTAATTTACGAGAGAACTCATTTAACAAAAGTTAATCTACCATGAGGCCCTCAACATATATACACATTAAATGCAACCAAAATATATGTGAATACTACACATTGGATATAGAACAGAACAGAACATAAGTTTATTCATGACGTATACATAAGTACATAGTCATAATATATACATATAATTACAAATAAATAAACTGGGAACATGTCAGCTGCTGTCGATGCGTGTATATATTTACTATGATATTACGCATAGATTCATAAATACATGTTTAGGGCATTTATAGAATATAATTGGTAGTCGCTTAGTGTTCAAATCAAATCAAATGTATTCACTCAGTGCATCATACATGATACAAACATGAGGTATATATATAGTAATACGGTTCATAGTTTGCTTATAGGAGGCTATATTTGACCCCGTGTATATAAATACAGACTCATTCAAACTGGTATGATATTGTTCGCAGTGAATTCCTTTCTATTTGCATTGTACATATACAATGTATATTCACAAGAAATATGCATATGTAGCAGAACATGTGTTTAGAGCATATCAATAGACAAGAAAATGTTATTTGAATATGTAACTATAGAAACTAATAGGGTAAAATGTAATATCATCGTATTTTAATGTAAAACTTATTTGCAAAATTTAATGTCCACATATGATTGTGTTTTAAATATATTTACCTGAAAAAGTCTGTTCTGCAATACAGCTTGCCATCGCGTGAAAAACATTTGTCACTTAGTGCGCACCCGCAGTCCGCACATTGCACACAACGCACGTGCCACGCCCGGTCAAGGACGTTCAATAAGTACCGGTCAATGATCGGTCCCTGGCAACCGGCACACAACTGCATTGTTGATATAACGTTTTCGATCGCCACTTTGAACGGTGTACTAGGTTCCAAACCTTCTGATCAATGAATTACCAGTGAATGATTACGTTAAGCGTGCATCGACGTCGGACGTAGCGTCATTACAACTCACCCACGGCATGAATTCCAAGTGTATTATATTGTTGATTTATCTTTCTATAAATGTAATGTTCTCACGTATTCCTAGTTTCAAAACACCGACTAGTGAATATTGCTTCCTGTCTATTCAATTCTTAAATCCAAACGTTTTCTGCTTCTCTGTTCGTTACTTCGCAAAAAAGTAAACACTGCAAACTTGTAAATATTTTAACCGACCAGTTAAAAGCTGTAGACCATCCGATTAAAACCAACGTTTTATGTTAGTTATTTCTTAGGCAGCTATACAGCATTTGTTCCGTATCACTACAGTCAGTACAGTGTGAACTATAGAAACCCGTGACAAGTTGTTCTTCTCGCGATCGCTCCGCCTCATCACGCCAAATGTCAGTTTTACGAGAGCGAGGCGTTGCGCAGTCAGACTGCGCGTCCAATGAAAAAAGTCGAGCAATAAAATAGTTCAACTAGAATATCGTTTGGTGAAAGATCTATGCATTCATGGGTTTGATAAATCGGTTTTGAATCGGGAAGAATATCAAGTTATAGAACTATTAATTCACTTTAAATAAGCATTATTTATTATCATCGGAAGATTGAGAAAACAACCGTGATACGCAGACGTGTTATGTCTATGGTCATCAGTAATCAAAGATTAGAATTGAATACCTTTATGTAATTTAATTAGAAATGGACCATATACTATGTACATCATGTTTCGAACACTTAATATTAATGCACACGCTGGCTATAGTTCATAGCAAAAGAACGCGTGTGTGTTTTACGTTTATCTATCGTCTCTACCGGTTTCCCATATGAGCGACGCCTCCTGAAGAGATATACATTTTAGATGTTTGGAGGATAGTGCAATGATATACAGACACAGACAGAGACCCATTCCAGAGTGGAATGTATTAATATGTGGAAGTCGTGATAGCGCAATGGTAGAGCGTTCACTTCAGGTGCGAAAGGTCCGGAGTTCGAATCCCGCTGGAGCCGTTACGATTGTGCCCTTAGGCAAGGCATTTAAATTCCACGTTGCCTCTTCTCTCTGCCTGGTGGCGAGTGATTAATATAAGTTGAAAGAACTTGTTTCGCAATCGAGCTAAAATAAATTTGTATAAACATTCCAGAGTTTTATCTGGTTCTTTTACGTGTACGGTGTACAGCACCGACACGAGACCTCGGTTTAAAGTCCCATCTGAAAGACTGTTAATTTTATTAGGGTCAGACGGGGGATCGAACCTGCGATCCCTGGATTACCAGTCCAGCGTGTTACCACTGTGCTACAGATCCCTCACATGTTCATTCTGGTATATGTGTGTCTCGTACCCATGCTGTAATAGTCTGTGTAATAGTCTATGTAATAGTCTGTGTAATAGTCTATGTAATAGTCTGTGTAATAGTCTATGTAATAGTCTGTGTAATAGTCTGTGTAATAGTCTTTGTAATAGTCTGTGTAATAGTCTGTGTAATAGTCTGTGTAATAGTCTGTGTAATAGTCTGTGTAATAGTCCGTGTAATAGTCCTTGTTAGTCTTTGTTTGTTTGTTTGTTTGTTTGTTTGTTTGTTTGTTTGTTTGTTTGTTTGTTTGTTTGTTCTTAGATGGAGACCCCGAATGTTACAGTCCTTAGATGGAGACCCCGAATGTTACAGTCCTTAGATGGAGACCCCGAATGTTACAGTCCTAGGCAAGCACTCGGGTAGAACCACCGACCTTCATTAAACCAGCTGGATAGCGTTCTCACAGCATATAATTAATTGGGATTCGAACCTACAGTAGTGAGAGGCACGCGATTTCAAGTCAATGACCCTAACCTCTCGGTCACGGAAGGCCCACACTCGGTCACGGAAGGCCCACACTCGGTCACGGAAGGTCCACACTCGGTCACGGAAGGCCCACACTCGGTCACGGAAGGCCCACACTCGGTCACGGAAGGCCCACACTCGGTCACGGAAGGTCCACACTCGGTCACGGAATGCCCACACTCGGTCACGGAAGGCCCACACTCGGTACGGAAGGCCCACATTCGGTCACGGAAGGCCCACACTAGGTCACGGAAGGCCCACATTCGGCCACGGAAGGCCCACATTGGTCACGGAAGGCCCACACTCGGTCACGAAAGGCCCACATTCGGTCACGGAAGGCCCACATTCGGTCACGGAAGGTCCACACTCGGTCACGGAAAGCCACATTCGGTCACGGAAGGTCACATTCGGTCACGGAAGGCCACACTCGGTCACGGAAGGCCCACACTCGGTCACGGAAGGCCCACACTCGGTCACGGAAGGCCCACACTCGTTCACGGAAGGTCCACACTCGGTCACGGAATGCCCACACTCGGTCACGGAAGGCCCACACTCGGTCACGGAAGGCCCACATTCGGTCACGGAAGGCCCACACTCGGTCACGGAAGGCCCACACTCGGTCACGGAAGGCCCACACTCGGTCACGGAAGGCCATTACTGTAATAGTACAACAACAACAACAAATTGATTTGAACCAATTTGATAAAAAACATTACACTAGAAATATGCTTTGTAACTTGTATATGTATATAATGCACACAGAAAGAAATGGAAGCAGTAGTGTACGGCTTTTGTTTTGCAGTTAGTCTATGCTAACTTGAACAACGCGTGTGCATGTCATTAATTACGTATATATATTGCATAGTGACTGTACCGCCTGCTCTGACTACTTGCATGTTCACAAATCTTGGTTTACATGCACGATTAATGTGAAAATAGCATCTGCTTTATTGCACTACAATCAATGACGTAGTCATGATTGTCAACTTATCAACTATAATTTATAATGTATATCTCGCTTCTGGTAAGTGTGTTATATATTAATATGGTATGTATACTAGTGGGCATAGAAAACGCACACTTCGGATAAGTATACTAGAGGGCATAGAAAACGCACACTTCGGATAAGTATACTAGAGGACATAGAAAACGCACACTTCGGATAAGTATACTAGAGGACATAGAAAACGCACACTTCGGATAAGTATACTAGAGGACATAGAAAACGCACACTTCGGATAAGTATACTAGAGGACATAGAAAACGCACACTTCGGATAAGTATACTAGAGGACATAGAAAACGCACACTTCGGATAAGTATACTAGAGGACATAGAAAACGCACACTTCGGATAAGTATACTAGAGGACATAGAAAACGCACACTTCGGATAGTATACCAGAGGACATAGAAAACGCACACTTCGGATAAGTATACTAGAGGACATAGAAAACACACACTTCGGATAAGTATACTAGAGGACATAGAAAACGCACACTTCGGATAAGTATACTAGAGGACATAGAAAACGCACACTTCGGATAAGTATACTAGAGGACATAGAAAACGCACACTTCGGATAAGTATACTAGAGGACATAGAAAACGCACACTTCGGATAAGTATACTAGAGGACATAGAAAACGCACACTTCGGATAAGTATACTAGAGGACATAGAAAACGCACACTTCGGATAAGTATACTAGAGGACATAGAAAACGCACACTTCGGATAAGTATACTAGAGGACATAGAAAACGCACACTTCGGATAAGTATACTAGAGGACATAGAAAACGCACACTTCGGATAAGTATACTAGAGGACATAGAAAACGCACACTTCGGATAAGTATACTAGAGGACATAGAAAACGCACACTTCGGATAAGTATACTAGAGGACATAGAAAATGCACACTTCGGATAAGTATACTAGAGGACATAGAAAACGCACACTTCGGATAAGTATACTAGAGGACATAGAAAACGCACACTTCGGATAAGTATACTAGAGGACATAGAAAACGCACACTTCGGATAAGTATACTAGAGGACATAGAAAACGCCCACCTCGGATATATATACTAGAGGACATAGACAACGCACACTTCGGATAAGTATACTAGAGGACATCGAAAACGCACACTTCGGATAAGTATACTAGAGGACATAGAAAACGCCCACCTCGGATATATATACTAGAGGACATAGAAAACGCCCACCTCGGATATCTAATCTAGAGGACATAGAAAACGCCCACCTCGGATATATATACTAGAGGACATAGAAAACGCACACTTCGGATAAGTATACTAGAGGACATAGAAAACGATCCACCTCGGATATATATACTAGAGGACATAGAAAACGCACACTTCGGATAAGTATACTAGAGGACATAGAAAACGCACACTTCGGATAAGTATACTAGAGGACATAGAAAACGCCCACCTCGGATATATATACTAGAGGACATAGAAAACGCCCACCTCGGATATATATACTAGAGGACATAGAATACGCCCACCTCGGATATATATACTAGAGGACATAGAAAACGCAAACTTCGGATAAATATACTAGAGGACATAGAAAATGCGCACCTCGGATAAGTATACTAGATGACATAGAAAACGCACACTTCGGATACGTATACCAGAGGACATAGACATTTTGGAATATTTTTAGTTGTTCAGTTTGCGTTTGTAATAAAGATGCGATATATCTTCGATTGAATCCTTCGTATTTCGTTTTCATGTAATAATAATCATATAATGTAGATGTGTGTTTTCTATGTCCTCTAGTATATAATGTAGGTGTGCGTTTTCTATGTCCTCTAGTATATAATGTAGGTGTGCGTTTTCTATGTCCTCTAGTATATAATGTAGGTGTGCGTTTTCTATGTCCTCTAGTATATAATGTAGGTGTGCGTTTTCTATGTCCTCTAGTATATAATGTAAGTGTGCGTTTTCTATGTCCTCTAGTATATAATGTAGGTGTGCGTTTTCTATGTCTGTAATAATGTAGGTGTGCGTTTTCTATGTCCTCTAGTATATAATGTAGGTGTGCGTTTTCTATGTCCTCTAGTATATAATGTAGGTGTGCGTTTTCTATGTCCTCTAGTATATAATGTAGGTGTGCGTTTTCTATGTCCTCTAGTATATAATGTAGGTGTGCGTTTTCTATGTCCTCTAGTATATAATGTAGGTGTGCGTTTTCTATGTCCTCTAGTATATAATGTAGGTGTGCGTTTTCTATGTCCTCTAGTATATAATGTAGGTGTGCGTTTTCTATGTACTCTAGTATATAATGTAGGTGTGCGTTTTCTATGTCCTCTATTAAAGTTAGCATGAAACGTTGACAGGATACAATGAACTCGCAACACGTTCTCTATGTGTAACTGTTCATTGTATACAAGTCGAGAAGTGGTGTTACCAGTGTATGTGTTTTCTGCGAAATACAGTTATTACCGACAGATGTTCATGTATTGCACCCCAGACTGTCTGTCTGGTCGCCCCATCCGTCCGTCCGTCTGTCTCCGCATTTCAAGCACCCGGGTAGAACCACCGACTTTCCGCAACCCAGCTGGATAACCTTCTCATGTGAAATAATTCGACACCCCAGCGGGATTCGAACTCCAACAGTGCGGGGCAAGTGATTTGAAGTCAACGACCTAAACGGCCCGGCCACGCCCCCCCCCCCAATTCCGCCCCTTCAAATGATTGAATTTCATATGTTTGTATGAGTTATCATGTCAGGTGCATTAACTGCTGATTTGGCATGATTGGTACTGTAGATGTCAACTTTTTTTACTTATTTTTTAAATAATATTTTATTGCATTTTTTCATACAATACATTACATATATACATACAATACTAAGAACAAATCAGAGATTAATATGTAATTATATGATTGCAGTATACGATACATTTGTTTTGTCGAGGGAAAAAAGCAAATGGGTTGGGCTACAAGTTATAACAACATTATTTACAGCCCTCCCCGTGATGTCAACTGACCAACAACCACGAACACAAAATATGTTATTAATAATAATAGTAATAAAGATTTTATTTTACGAGAGATCTCCTTTAGCATAAGTTAATCTACTACGAGGGACTCGACATATATACAAATACAATGCAATCAAAGATAGAACTATAGATGATTTAGAAGATAAATATCACTTTGTTTGTGTTTGTCCATGCTACATTAACATTCGACATAAGTATTTAAAGCCGTATTATTACAGAAGACCGTCCGTGTATAAATATCTAGAACTATTATTTAAAAAAACATCCGATAGATCAATCCTATTTAAATTAGCAAATTATTTGAAAAGAGCTTTTTACCTCAGAAACTCTCTAACGACAGTATAATGTCTTCCTTGATAAATAATTTCCATTTACATAATTATGTTAAAGACAAAAATGCGTTCGCTTCAGGTGCGAAAGGTCCGGAGTTCGAGCCCCACTGGAGCCGTTACGATTGTGCCCTTAGGCAAGGCATTTAAATTCCACGTTGCCTCTTCTCTCTCCCTCGTGGCGATGGATTCCATCAGGAATGAGGTCTCGAGAGTGATTTATATAAGTTGAAATAACTTGTTTCGCAATCGAGCTAAAATAAATTTGTATAAACTAGACAAAAAAACATAATAATGTGTATCTAATAAATTGTTTCTTCTTGTTAAATGTACTTGATATTATACGATATTCTGTTTAACCCTTTCAACAACACAGACCCCTATATAGGCTTACAAAAAGTGTAGATCCAGACGAGCCGTCTCATCAGGATCTGCACTTTTTGCAAGTAGTATTACTAATTTTAGACAAAATTACCCATCTTGATAAATGAACTGGTCCGAATGTAATTTTCTTATTCATTTATTGGTCTAAGAATATCATGGACCAGTCCATGTCAGTTACTTGGTGTTGAAAGAATTAAATATAATGTTCATCCTCTGTTACTAATATAATGAACACGCTTGAATATGTAACTAGTCACGTGATGTAAATAAATATATTATGTATTATATGAGTATGTAATATGTACAAGTCTGATAATAAAATGTTGTTCTGTTCTGTTCTGTACTATAAGTGAAAACTACACATTGGAATTATATGGTAAAGATATAGCTGAAAAGGTAGAGAAACTATATATAATATGTAATGGAATATGGTGATATATGAAATTGTCTAGTAGAGTAGAACAGATAGGACTATAAGTGAAAACTGCACATCGGAATTATATAGTAATGATAAAACTGAACGTAGAGAAACTATATATAATATGTAATGGAATATGTTGATATATGAAATTGTCTAGTAGAGTAGAGAAGGGGGAATGAGACAATTAACGACAATACAGTCATATATATATATATATATAACTATGTACAGATATGACTTATTGGGGTATCTTCAAAATATGTATGAAATCAGCTTAAAGACAGCAATTCTCAGAATCTAGTAACTATAGCAATGGTAATGCACAAATGGGATACATACTTACACTGTCATCTGAAGTAGTAATAGTAGAAATATGTGATTAGTTTGTATTGTTATTGTTCAACCTTAAGTAGAGCATTTTGAACTGTTGGCTAGTTGGGGTTATTTGTTGCAATAGTATACTATTTGTTGTTTCAGTTTATGCAATGTATATAACATACATATTTATAAATTCCACAAGAGTATATTACAACTATTCAATATAAACTATCATAATTGAAATAAAGATTTCACGCCATATAAAACATGATCTTATCGAAGTTGCAAGGAGACATAACTTTGCAGTGATAGATAGATAAAGATGTCACTTGTTAGGTGTAAAAGTGCCCCAAAACCGTGTCAATCCAAGCCAAAATGCCACGGGTGCAAATCCCTGTGCTATCTCGTGTAAATCTACTGTTCAACTCCACCTAGAAGGTGTAGAACAAATAATTGTGGTCGTAAATCGTAACTGTAATAGGTGTGCCTACAAAATGGTATATGGACGTGTATGTAGACGTTGCTTGTTTCTTCTGCAGACGGAGCTGTAGTCCAGTGGTAATACGCTGGACTGGTAATCCAGGGATCGCAGGTTCGATCCCCCGTCTGACCCTAATAAAATTAACAGTATTTCAGATGGGACATTAAACCGAGGTCTCGTGTCGGTGCTTTATACAGTGTATGTAAAAGAACCAGAGGAGACTCTGGAATGGGTCTCTGTCTGTATCATTGTACTATCCTCCGAAATCTAAGATGACTAATCTCTTCAGGAGGTTTCGCTCATATGGGCAACCGGTAGCGACGATAAATAAACGTAAAACATACTATATTGATAACTTGTAACAGTATTAATCAAACATGTTGCTATGTTTATATAATGTCAATACAAGTTCACCTGCGCATTAACAAAAATAATGTAAGTATAATTATTTGGACTATTGTGCGTCGTCGTCGTCGTCGTCGTCGTCGTCGTCGTCGTCGTCGTCGTCGTTGTTGTTGTTGTCATCGGTGACATAACCAACACATTCATTTGGACTAGTTACATTGCAAAATTAGAGCGGGTGTCATCACATTTAATTTTCGATCCTTATTTGACAAAAGGGGCCTACGGGTTATTTTGGTATCGTCTAAGGAAAAGTGACTTTATCAGGAGCATCTACACATGTCAGGTCATCAATTGACGTGTAGAACAATGATTAGATAATTAAAGCCATATATTCAACCTTGACATACGTTTATGTTTTTGCATTTCCACGGATTAAAATACCTTGATATCTTTATGGCTTTCTGAATGCATACTTGTGTTTTGTGTTCATTTCTATTGCGCAATTGTATTCATAGAAATACCAGTATTGCTCAAGTCTTGTCAGTAGAGAGATGAACCTGTTTTAGCAATTTAGTGTACAATCACAGGAACTTGAAATGTTATCCATAAGCTACCAAAGGTCTCGTACCTCTATCCTAGGACACCCCCATCTCTTTTTTTAATAGATGGGGGTGTCCTAGGATAGAGGTACGAGACCTTTGGTGGCTTATGGATAAAATTTCAAGTTCCTGTGGTACAATGTACTTGAACATTGTTGAAAAGTATATACACTCAACAAAATTCCTAATCGGTCACCTGGTATTTTATAATATTTGGAGCCAATTAATAATCATACAATATAAATATTTTCCTATTGTCATTTAATGCATTACATCCGAAATGATTATACAGAAAATCGTGCATAACGATCTGTAATAAACTATAACCAATGAGATGATATGAATATTGATATTATATGGTTATTAGTTTGCTCCAAATACTATAAAACATCGGGTAAGGAATGTTGTTAAGTGTAGTCTTATTTTGACTATAATTGTCTTTCTCTAACTGAGAGCCAACTTCACAGACCTGTTTCACTGCAGTTCACTTCGTTGCTTTGTTTCTTTGCAACAAATAAAAACATCAAATACATTAATGTGATATATAACTTCTAGCATGTTTTACCATAAATAACTGAACAAGGGCTGTCAGATTAGCGCAGTGGTTAACACCCTCGGTTCTCACCAATGCAACACGGGTTCGATCCTCGGACTTATGAGATGATGAGGTGGTCGCCAGATCGGCCAGGTGGGTTTTCTCCGGATTCTCAGGTTTCCTCCCACACGAATGACACATATACGCCTTCATCCGTGTCAATGAGAGTGATTAATAAAAGTTGTTAATGCTTGTTTCGCATTCATTGTAAAACCGTATAAAGTTTGTAGTATATAACGGAAAACTCGCATACAGTAAAATCTCGGGATTTTGTACATGAATATTGTTGTAATATAGAAAACGCACACCTACATTATATGATTATTATTACATGAAAACGAAATACGAAGGATTCCATCAAAGATATATCACATCTTTATTACAAAACACAAACTGAACAACTAAAAATATTCCAAAATGTTTAAAACTATGTATTTAAATAGTTATTGTTTTTCATGTAAAAACACATTTATCCGAAATGTGCGTTTTCTATGTCCTCTAGTATACTTATCCGAAATGTGCGTTTTCTATGTCCTCTAGTATACTTATCCGAAGTGTGCGTTTTCTATGTCCTCTAGTATACTTATCCGAAGTGTGCGTTTTCTATGTCCTCTAGTATACTTATCCGAAGTGTGCGTTTTCTATGTCCTCTAGTATACTTATCCGAAGTGTGCGTTTTCTATGTCCTCTAGTATACTTATCCGAAGTGTGCGTTTTCTATGTCCTCTAGTATACTTATCCGAAGTGTGCGTTTTCTATGTCCTCTAGTATACTTATCCGAAGTGTGCGTTTTCTATGTCCTCTAGTATACTTATCCGAAGTGTGCGTTTTCTATGTCCTCTAGTATACTTATCCGAAGTGTGCGTTTTCTATGTCCTCTAGTATACTTATCCGAAGTGTGCGTTTTCTATGTCCTCTAGTATACTTATCCGAAGTGTGCGTTTTCTATGTCCTCTAGTATACTTATCCGAAGTGTGCGTTTTCTATGTCCTCTAGTATACTTATCCGAAGTGTGCGTTTTCTATGTCCTCTAGTATACTTATCCGAAGTGTGCGTTTTCTATGTCCTCTAGTATACTTATCCGAAGTGTGCGTTTTCTATGTCCTCTAGTATACTTATCCGAAGTGTGCGTTTTCTATGTCCTCTAGTATACTTATCCGAAGTGTGCGTTTTCTATGTCCTCTAGTATACTTATCCGAAGTGTGCGTTTTCTATGTCCTCTAGTATACTTATCCGAAGTGTGCGTTTTCTATGTCCTCTAGTATACGTATCCGAAGTGCGCGTTTTCTATGTCCTCTAGTATACTTATCCGAAGTGGCGTATTCTATGTCCTCTAGTATACTTATCCGAAGTGCGCGTTTTCTATGTCCTCTAGTATAGGCCTACTTATCCGAAGTGTGCGTTTTCTATGTCCTCTAGTACTAGCATATAAAGTTATAAACATATAAACAACTCATCATATTGTTTTATTTAGTTGGTTTCGTGTCTGTCTCAAAGCTACCACTTGGTCCTGTAAGTGGTTATGTTGTAGTACTCAAGAGGACCATCTTATATGCATATGTTCTTGCATGCGTCCTTGTCTTAACGAGTTCAGGAACTAATACATCAAGTATTGCTATCAAAAGCCATCAATGAACAAGTTTATTGACCTAATACAATCCACCAAGAAACCTAGCTTAGCTTAGAATCTAGTTAAATTTATAATAGAAAATGCACATCTACATTATATACTAGAGGACATAGAAAACGCTCACCTACATTATATACTAGAGGACATAGAAAACGCTCACCTACATTATATACTAGAGGACATAGAAAACGCTCACCACATTATATACTAGGGGACATAGAAAACGTACCCCTACGTTATATACTAGAGGATATAGAAAACGCACACCTACATTATATACTAGAGGGTATAGAAAACGCACACCTACATTATATACTAGAGGACATAAAAAACGCACACCTACATTATATACTAGAGGACATAGAAAACGCACACCTACATTATATACTAGAGGACATAGAAAACGCTCACCTACATTATATACTAGAGGACATAGAAAACGCACACCTACATTATATACTAGAGGACATAGAAAACGCACACCTACATTATATACTAGAGGACATAGAAAACGCACACCTACATTATATACTAGAGGACATAGAAAACGCACACCTACATTATATACTAGAGGACATAGAAAACGCACACCTACATATATACTAGAGGACATAGAAAACGCACACCTACATTATATAGTTATTGTTTTTCATGTAAAAACACACGATTCGAAGTGTGCGTTTTCTATGTCCTACAGTATATAATGTAGGTGTGCGTTTTCATGTCCTCTAGTATATAATGTAGGTGTGCGTTTTCTATGTCCTCTAGTATATAATGTAGGTGTGCGTTTTCTATGTCCTCTAGTATATAATGTAGGTGTGCGTTTTCTATGTCCTCTAGTATATAATGTAGGTGTGCGTTTTCTATGTCCTCTAGTATATAATGTAGGTGTGCGTTTTCTATGTCCTCTAGTATATAATGTAGGTGTGCGTTTTCTATGTCCTACAGTATATAATGTAGGTGTGCGTTTTCTATGTCCTACAGTATATAATGTAGGTGTGCGTTTTCTATGTCCTACAGTATATAATGTAGGTGTGCGTTTCTATGTCCTACAGTATATAATGTAGGTGTGCGTTTTCTATGTCCCTACAGTATATAATGTAGGTGTGCGTTTTCTATGTCCTACAGTATATAATGTAGGTGTGCGTTTTCTATGTCCTCTAGTATATAATGTAGGTGTGCGTTTTCTATGTCCTACAGTATATAATGTAGGTGTGCGTTTTCTATGTCCTACAGTATATAATGTAGGTGTGCGTTTTCTATGTCCTACAGTATATAATGTAGGTGTGCGTTTTCTATGTCCTACAGTATATAATGTAGGTGTGCGTTTTCTATGTCCTACAGTATATAATGTAGGTGTGCGTTTTCTATGTCCTACAGTATATAATGTAGGTGTGCGTTTTCTATGTCCTACAGTATATAATGTAGGTGTGCGTTTTCTATGTCCTACAGTATATAATGTAGATGTGCGTTTTCTATGTCCTCTAGTATATAATGTAGGTGTGCGTTTTCTATGTGCTCTAGTATATAATGTAGGTGTGCGTTTTCTATGTCCTACAGTATATAATGTAGGTGTGCGTTTTCTATGTCCTACAGTATATAATGTAGGTGTGCGTTTTCTATGTCCTACAGTATATAATGTAGGTGTGCGTTTTCTATGTCCTACAGTATATAATGTAGGTGTGCGTTTTCTATGTCCTCTAGTATATAATGTAGGTGTGCGTTTTCTATGTCCTACAGTATATAATGTAGATGTGCGTTTTCTATGTCCTACAGTATATAATGTAGGTGTGCGTTTTCTATGTCCTACAGTATATAATGTAGGTGTGCGTTTTCTATGTCCTACAGTATATAATGTAGGTGTGCGTTTTCTATGTCCTACAGTATATA
>CM026403.1:15360813-15474189 GCA_014843695.1 Archivesica marissinica | reverse complement strand
CTATGTCCTCTAGTATATAATGTAGGTGTGCGTTTTCTATGTCCTCTAGTATATAATGTAGGTGTGCGTTTTCTATGTCCTCTAGTATATAATGTAGGTGTGCGTTTTCTATGTCCTCTAGTATATAATGTAGGTGTGCGTTTTCTATGTCCTCTAGTATATAATGTAGGTGTGCGTTTTCTATGTCCTCTAGTATATAATGTAGGTGTGCGTTTTCTATGTCCTCTAGTATATAATGTAGGTGTGCGTTTTCTATGTCCTCTAGTATATAATGTAGGTGTGCGTTTTCTATGTCCTCTAGTATATAATGTATGTGTGCGTTTTCTATGTCCTCTAGTATATAATGTACGTGTGCGTTTTCTATGTCCTCTAGTATATAATGTAGGTTTGCGTTTTCTATGTCCTCTAGTATATAATGTAGGTGTGCGTTTTCTATGTCCTCTAGTATATAATGTAGGTGTGCGTTTTCTATGTCCTCTAGTATATAATGTAGGTGTGCGTTTTCTATGTCCTCTAGTATATAATGTAGGTGTGCGTTTTCTATGTCCTCTAGTATATAATGTAGGTGTGCGTTTTCTATGTCCTCTAGTATATAATGTAGGTGTGCGTTTTCTATGTCCTCTAGTATATAATGTAGGTGTGCGTTTTCTATGTCCTCTAGTATATAATGTAGGTGTGCGTTTTCTATGTCCTCTAGTATATAATGTAGGTGTGCGTTTTCTATGTCCTCTAGTATATAATGTAGGTGTGCGTTTTCTATGTCCTCTAGTATATAATGTAGGTGTGCGTTTTCTATGTCCTCTAGTATATAATGTAGGTGTGCGTTTTCTATGTCCTCTAGTATATAATGTAGGTGTGCGTTTTCTATGTCCCTAGTATATAATGTAGGTGTGCGTATTCTATGTCCTCTAGTATATAATGTAGGTGTGTGTTTTCTATGTCCTCTAGTATATAATGTAGGTGTGCGTTTTCTATGTCCTCTAGTATATAATGTAGGTGTGCGTTTTCTATGTCCTCTAGTATATAATGTAGGTGTGCGTTTTCTATGTCCTCTAGTATATAATGTAGGTGTGCGTTTTCTATGTCCTCTAGTATATAATGTAGGTGTGCGTTTTCTATGTCCTCTAGTATATAATGTAGGTGTGCGTTTTCTATGTCCTCTAGTATATAATGTAGGTGTGCGTTTTCTATGTCCTCTAGTATATAATGTAGGTGTGCGTTTTCTATGTCCCTAGTATATAATGTAGGTGTGCGTTTTCTATGTCCTCTAGTATATAATGTAGGTGTGCGTTTTCTATGTCCTCTAGTATATATGTAGGTGTGCGTTTTCTATGTCCTCTAGTATATAATGTAGGTGTGCGTTTTCTATGTCCTCTAGTATATAATGTAGGTGTGCGTTTTCTATGTCCTCTAGTATATAATGTAGGTGTGCGTTTTCTATGTCCTCTAGTATATAATGTAGGTGTGCGTTTTCTATGTCCTCTAGTATATAATGTAGGTGTGCGTTTTCTATGTCCTCTAGTATATAATGTAGGTGTGCGTTTTCTATGTCCTCTAGTATATAATGTAGGTGTGCGTTTTCTATGTCCTCTAGTATATAATGTAGGTGTGCGTTTTCTATGTCCTCTAGTATATAATGTAGGTGTGCGTTTTCTATGTCCTCTAGTATATAATGTAGGTGTGCGTTTTCTATGTCCTCTAGTATAATGTAGGTGTGCTTCTATGTCCTCTAGTATATAATGTAGGTGTGCGTTTTCTATGTCCTCTAGTATATAATGTAGGTGTGCGTTTTCTATGTCCTCTAGTATATAATGTAGGTGTGCGTTTTCTATGTCCTCTAGTATATAATGTAGGTGTGCGTTTTCTATGTCCTCTAGTATATAATGTAGGTGTGCGTTTTCTATGTCCTCTAGTATATAATGTAGGTGTGCGTTTTCTATGTCCTCTAGTATATAATGTAGGTGTGCGTTTTCTATGTCCTCTAGTATATAATGTAGGTGTGCGTTTTCTATGTCCTCTAGTATATAATGTAGGTGTGCGTTTTCTATGTCCTCTAGTATATAATGTAGGTGTGCGTTTTCTATGTCCTCTAGTATATAATGTAGGTGCGCGTTTTCTATGTCCTCTAGTGTATAATGTAGGTGCGCGTTTTCTATGTCCTCTAGTTTATAATGTAGGTGTGCGTTTTCTATGTCCTCTAGTATATAATGTAGGTGTGCGTTTTCTATGTACTCTAGTATATAATGTAGGTGTTCGTTATCTATGTCCTCTAGTATATAATGTAGGTGTTCGTTATCTATGTCCTCTAGTATATACTGTAGGTGTGCGTTTTCTATGTCCTCTAGTATATAATGTAGGTGTGCGTTTTCTATGTCCTCTAGTATATACTGTAGGTGTGCGTTTTCTATGTCCTCTAGTATATAATGCATTATGGATGTTTGGAGTTTCGAAGTTTGTAGAATAATGGTGTAATTTGTTATTTTTGAGTGTTTATAAACAATATGGACCAAAAAATAACAACGTTGCAGTTTAATCATATATGATTTCCTATTTGACAGGTACATTACATACGTAACCATGACAACGCAAAGAAAAAGCAAAATGGGTTGGGCAACAGATTATAACAACATAAACTGCCCTCACCAAGAAGAATAGTTGAATACTTGGCAAACATATTGTAAATAAGCAAACAAAATTTACTAAGAACGAAAATAAATGACGAGAACATCCAAGTAATTAGCATAGAGACATGAATGAAGATACAGAGTACTGTAATAAGAAAACAACTTTGTATTGACCTGTTTTTCTCGGGGGTAAATGAACTTTGTTATTTCAAAAATAATTCTAATCGATCCGTTAATAAGAATGCATTTTTATTTGCATAATAAAGGACAACATGATGCAACATGCCGGGTAGTATACGTATATCATGTGTGTGTGTGTTTTACGTTTATTTATCGTCGCTACCGGTTGCCCATATGAGCGACGCCTCCTGAAGAGATTAGTCATTTTAGATGTTTGGAGGATAGTGCAATTATACAGACAGAGACCCATTCCAGAGTCTCCTCTGGTTCTTTTACGTGCACGGTCTAAAGCACCGACACGAGACCTCGGTTTAAAGTCCCATCTGAAAAACTGTTAATTTTATTATGGTCAGACGGGGGGGGGATCGAACCTGCGATCCCTGGATTACCAGTCCAGCGTGTTACCACTGGACTACAGATCCGTCTGTTTACCTGCAACTGTCGTACGAGTGCATCAGTTCTTCGGCAGAGTTCTTCCATGACGGATGTGAGCAGGAGGAATGCATGTTGTGTGATGTAATGTCGCTTTAATATTATTGTAATATTAAATCCAGAATAGTGTATAGTGAGACGTAAATATAACTAGCGAGTCAACCAATCTGTGATTGTAATATAGTCTACATCCGTTATATCAAAGTCGGCTATGTCGAATTCTCCGGTTATCTCGAAGTCGGAGCAAAGTCCCGTTTCAACACTATCATTTTGCATATAACTGGCTACGTTTATATATAATTTCGTTATGTCTAACTTCGGTTATGTCGAAGTATTTTGTTCGGTCCGACCGAATTCGACATAACGGATGTATAATGTATATGTATGCTTGTGTTCTCTTTTGTTTGATTGTGTTTATATATACAAGGCTATGCAATACAATATGTGTTTTACGTTTATTTATCGTCGCTACCGGTTGCCCATATGAGCGACGCCTCCTGACGAGATTAGTAATTTTAGATTATTGGAGGATAGTGCAATTATACAGACAGAGACCCATTCCAGAGTCTCCTCTGGTTCTTTTACGTGCACGGTGTAAAGCAGCGACACGAGACCTCCGTTTAAAGTCCCATCTGAAATACTGTTAACTTTTATTAGGGTCAGGCGGTGGATCGAATCTGCGATCCCTGGATTACCAGTCCAGCGTGTTACCACTGGACTACAGATCCGTCTGTACAATAAAATACGATTAAACTAATGCATGTATATACGCCTCTGTGGACGAGTGGTTAAAGTCGCTGACTTTTATACCACTATAACATATCATCACTGATGGTCACGGGTTCGAGCCTCGCTCAGTACATGCCTCTTTATATGATAAAAGTTGGCAGTTTCTTAAGGAAGTTGGTGCACCAAGTACTGGCTAACAGCTGGAGCCTGCCCAGGAAAGGCGTTGTTAGGTAAATTGTCCGTCGCTCATATGGGCAACCGGTAGCGACATTAAATAAACTTAAAAACAAACAAACAGCACGTCTACACAATAATGTATGTTTCCGTACTTATGTATAAGTGGTATAAATTGTAATTCAACAAGACGTTTCTCGTAGCAAATTCACGAAAGGGCCCACTGGTCCGTGATCATGGAAAACTATGACTTTGTCTCTTTGGCGCTTCTTTTCGTCTCAGACACGAAACCGGTGTCAATAATATTTAGCACGTGCTATATAACAGCGTTATCGCACGCGCGTTCGCCATTTTATATCACAGAGTGCATCGTACTATCACTTTTCATCTTATTCAATCGATATCGCCGACATTTCGGATAATAGAAAATTCCCCAGTTTCTCGTTCCGGTAAGGAGAGAGCAAATATAGTTCTTGTGAACAAACATGCAATGATGTCTTTGAAAGTTTTGAAATTGTAGAGGCACGCATGTGTGCTTTATTTGAGGGGGATTGAGGAGAGGGGCATATTAGGAAGACATGCTAAATTATCAATAATTGACCTGTACATAATAATTGTAAATAGACAAACATGCTAAATACCGGTGGTTACATTCGTTATTGCAACTACATAAATTCACGATTTCAACTACACAAATTCACGATTTCAACATCACAAATTCACGATTTCAACTACACAAATTCACGATTTCAACTTCACAAATTCAATTTCAACTTCACAAATTCACGATTTCAACTTCACAAATTCACGATTTCAACTTCACAAATTCACGATTTCAACTACACAAATTCACGATTTCAACTTCACAAATTCACGATTTCAACTACACAAATTCACGATTTCAACTTCACAAATTCACGATTTCAACTACACAAATTCACGATTTCAACTACACAAATTCACGATTTCAACTACACAAATTCACGATTTCAACTCCACAAATTCACGATTTCAACTACACAAATTCACGATTTAAACTACACAAATTCACGATTTCAACTACACAAATTCACGATTTCAACTTCACGAATTCACGATTTCAACTACACGAATTCACGATTTCAACTACACACATTCACGATTTCTACTACACGAATTCACGAATTCACGATTTCTACTACACGAATTCACGATTTCAACTACACGAATTCACGATTTCAACTTCACGAATTTTCAACTACACAAATTCACGATTTCAACTACACAACTACACAATCGTGAAATAGTGAAGTTGAAATCGTGAAATAGTGACTGTCACCACCGATCGCCCGTGCACACGTGTACTACTACTACTTCCGCCTACGGAGCGGGAGGTCGAATGTTCGAATCTCGTCAGGGGTTCGTTCTGATATGGCCGGTTTGTGAGCGGCCAGCTAATTAAATAATGGTTACCGATTACCTACCAGCCTGGCGCCTGACATACAAGCATAGGATTCGGAAAGTACTGATGTTCATAAAAAGAGGTGTCTCATAAGTCAAAAATGGCTGGTCTTTTAAATAGGGGTGCTATAATAAATAAATAAATAAATAAATAAATAAATAAATAAATAAATAAATAATAAACAAACACTTTACTTTACTACTATACAGTACAATAAACGAAGATATAAACTTAATCACTAGATTTAACAATGCAAATTTGTTTAATACATTGAACTCGATTGAATAATTTTAAAACAATTAAAACTTTACAAAGCTGATAGGGATATAAATCAGGAATACTAAGTTCAGTATTTAATGACTAATACATGTAATCCCTTCCGTTGACGCGTGGGAACTTCCTGTGTAAATCTGGGTCCCACGTTAGTTGCAGTTGTGATTTATAAGGCCAACCAGCAATATACAAGTTTCGTATCAGCACTCTCCACTGAAATAATTATGTTAATGTGCAAAAACTGTTTTATAAATGCGTTATTGTTTTCTAAGCTGCCTACAAGTTTCCTCTAAGCAACCTTGCTATTATACTGCGGGTAGTAAAAACGGTGCATGTCTCTCTAAACAATTTTATTTTCCTTTTTGCGGGTGTTTTATTTTTTCTGTTGCTTATTTGTTGGTTTTCTGTGTGGTTTGATTTTTTAATGTATTTTTTTTCTTGGCCTAAGTACGACAATTTTAGACATGAATCAAACATAATTTGATAAAGTTTAGTTTAATAATATTGTATTGCATTATATACACATATACAATTGCCACATAAGTAAACGCAAATGGGTTGGGCCACAAGTTCTATCAACATTAGCAATTGACCCTCCCTCCCCAGGTTAAATTAATCATTAAAAGCGAAACTGACTTGGCGTAATTAAATTTCATGTATATATAAATAAGTTGAGTCTAAATAATCGTAGTAAATGCATAGCCATTCGTGTAGATGTGCTCCCCACCCCTCTCCACCCGTGCAATTTCTGCCAAATTGAAGGTCCAGTGTCTCCGAGAACGCCCCCGCGTTCGAGAGTTCAGCAATTATACACTGACAGACATCTCTAATTTAAAGTAATTTTCTATTACATCCCTTGGCAGATAAAGTCTGATTTATTCCAAAATGTGAATAAGTTCTTTTAGTTAGAATTTTTGTTTTTACTGTTGTTCCCTAACCAGATGTTGCGGTATGATAAATGTGATTTTATCCAAATCGTGTTAATTAACTGATAACATTCTTTTATAAATAAGTACCCATTGCATATACTGTAGGAGATCTGTTGAGATATAGTAATTTAATACTCATAAGAAGCGATGGTGGAATAAAAGTGTTAGCATGTTGTGCAAAGGAAACAACGATAAAAACAGAGTAAAACACTTAATAGGACCTATCTACTTTTAGGGAGTATTCAGGGGGCAGTAACTCACCGATGTCTCTCATTGAAGGAACTAGCATGGATACAGAGTTTCCAACTCAATTAAAATGTTTGCAATGTATTAGTAGTTAACTAACAAACTATGATTGGCTTCCTGATCTAGCATGCTGATTGCACAGCTCTTTACTACTCGCCAAGTTGCTAATGCTTGTGTACGTACTATTTGTTGGCACGTTATATTACTTGGCGTCACAAGAAAAACCATTACGATATATATGTTATATGTGTATTACTAACTGGCGGGAGTTTTTAATATATATATTCCGTATATATATCTGTCGGAATCCCGGTATCGCAGGTTCGAGCCTCTGTCTGACTATAATCATATTAAGTCTTTCATGTGGGAATATAAACCTAGGTATCAGTAAGTGAGTGAGTGAGTGAGTAGGTGAGTGAGTGAGTGGGTGAGTTAGTGAGTTAAAGTGAGTGAGTGAGTGAGTGAGTGAGTGAGTGAGTGAGTGAGTGAGTGAGTGAGTGAGTGAGTGAGTGAGTGAGTAACATAGAACAAGTACATAAATAACAAGAAAAATAGCACCCGACCCAGTGGGTCTATAAGTCACCTTAAATATAATACAACATTGTGAAGTTCTAAACATGTATCGGTGTTATACACAGGCATGTAAAAATACCAGGAATACTTCTGGAATGAGAGACGTCGGTCAGTTACTTCCCCTGAATACTCCCTAAAAGTAGATAGGTCCTGTTTCCCTCTGTTTTTATCGTTGTTTCCTTTGCACAACATGCTAGCAATTTTATTCCACCAGCGCTTCTTATGAGTATTAAATTACTATATCTCAACAGATCTCATACAGTATATGCAATGGGTAGGCCTACTTATTTGTAAAATAATATTATCAGTTAATTATCACGATTTTGATAAAATCACATTTATCATACCACAACATCCGGTTAGGGAACAACAGTAAAAACAAAGCATTCTAACTAAATTGACCTATTCACATTTTGGAATAAATCGGACTTTATCTGCCAAGGGAGGTAATAGAAAATTATAGATGTCTCTTTTAGGAGCGTTTTCTCTACATTGCACTATCATCCAAAACATAAAATGACTAATATACTTCGGGGGGCGTTGCCCCGGTTAAACAGGGGGCGACGTAAATAAACGTATACAAATATCGACGACTGTCCCCTGATTAGACGGAATCTGGTAACATGAACCGTAAATATATCGTTGCCCTAAATAGATTTAGTTTATACAAATTTATTTTAGCTCGATTGCGAAACAAGTTATTTCAACTTATATAAATCACTCTCGAGACCTCATTCCTGATGGAACATCGCCACGAGGGAGAGAGAAGAGGCAACGTGGAATTTAAATGCCTTGCCTAAGGGCACAATCGTAACGGCTCCAGTGGGGCTCGAACTCCGGACCTTTCGCACCTGAATCGAACGCGCATCCACTGCGCTATCACGACTTCCACAATAAATAGATTACGATGTATGCCCATAGTTTATACCGTACAGCATCTGCACTAGGTTGAAATGGATTGCTGAAATTGATGAATAATTGAAAATTGAACAATATATGCAGGCTCATGTTATTTTAATTGTTGTACGATTAATTTCTATTGGCATAACGAATGTTTGCCACTCAATAACATGTTGACAGTGTGGCAGTGCATTTTAAGGCAGTCATTGCTATTGTTTTCTCATATATCCTGTGACAAAAACGATTTTAAGGAGAAATGAGACCCATAGTTATAGAAAGCGGATACCACCAACCGTCCGTTTTAAGGAGAAATGAGACCCATAGTTATAGAAAGCGGATACCACCAACCGTCCGTTTTAAGGAGAAATGAGACCCATAGTTATAGAAAGCGGATACCACCAACCGTCCGTTTTAAGGAGAAATGAGACCCATAGTTATAGAAAGCGGATACCACCAACCGTCCGTTTTAAGGAGAATGAGACCCATAGTTATAGAAAGCGGATACCACCAACCGTCCGTTTTAAGGAGAAATGAGACCCATAGTTATAGAAAGCGGATACCACCAACCGTCCGTTTTAAGGAGAAATGAGACCCATAGTTATAGAAAGCGGATACCACCAACCGTCCGTTTTAAGGAGAAATGAGACCCATAGTTATAGAAAGCGGATACCACCAACCGTCCGTTTTAAGGAGAAATGAGACCCATAGTTATAGAAAGCGGATACCACCAACCGTCCGTTTAAGAGTCATATTTTATTTTCGCTAAACGTTTTGAAATTATATATTTTCTAAAACGTAGACAATAGTATGACTCAAAATGTTAATTTGTGGTTTATAATAATAATAATAATAATAATAATAATAATTAAAAATATAATAAGACTACATCCCCGCAAGGAATTTGACATATAAGGAAAACAGATGTATCGAACGAGTATGCTTTTGTTGTAGACGTTAAAAAGTATTTGCAGAAATCATGAAACGTGCTTATAATGGAGAGCCACCGGTGACATCGTGTAATTTATCAACTGTGATAATTGACTTATTGAATATTTTTGTGAACATAGTTAAAAAAAGTTGAACAATTGATTTTTAAGTTGTGTGTTCTTTTTAACGTATGTCTTGTCTACACGTACATGTAAGCTATAGATGACACGACATCTGTTTCCATCGTTGTTTCATTTGCACAACATCGCTATCCATTTTCATCCGTTTTCTCATCTTATAATTATTAAACTATTAAATCTCTACAGATATCCTACCGCATATCCAATGGATACTTTAATATTAAAATATGATATCAATTATTAACATGCTATTGATAAAAGTACATTTATCATACGGCAATGTATCTTTTTCGGGAACAATAGTGTGTGCCTAAAATACAACAGGGGACTAGTATGTTAGGAATGAGGTCTCGAAAGTGATTAATATAAGTTGTAAGAACTTGTTTCGCAATCGAGCTAACACAATGTTGTGTAAACTAAACTATATGTAAGCGATTTTTAAAAATATTGTCATAGGTTTGTTGTGGTTGTAGCATTTTTTTGTTTGGAAATTGTTCATAAACTAATCCCATTAACCATTGTTATCATTGAATTATGGCAACATTTTACTTAACTTTCTTGGCTGGGCAACTACTAAAGCTTGTAACTAAAGACACCGCTGAATAATGCCAGACCGTAACAACTTCCGGTACAGAAGTTTCTGACATGCGCCAACCCAAAACAAAGACAGAGCACTTCGTTCATTGTCGCCATGTCAATTGCAGCTGGTCACGTGCCGTCTTCAAGTCACATGACATGGTCCCAGCTTCCTTTTCTAAGCGACTCTCCGATCTATATTTATAATTATTTCATTTCAATACCCCGATATTACACGTTCGTTGTCGGGATATAGCCTGTAATTATACAGTGCCGCCCAAATTGTCGGAAGTGGTTCTGAATTAGTGATGATTTCGTTGACCGTGTGCGCCATTTTGCGTGCTGGATCCGCTGTTCTTTTCAATCCAAAGTTGTGTGATGAACCAAAAGGACAGGGAAACGTGTAAATCTGCCTTCCATTGATTCACACAGGATGTTTCTAAAGATTTATTTGTCAAACAAATGAATATTTTAGCTATAGATTGTCAGTCTCATGTAACATCTTGTCTCCATTTTGACAGTCTATAATGTAAACATTTCATTTTTTTTTGATCTATTTTATTTGAAAAAAGTAGATCTATATACGTTTTTTATATCATTTTGCTTTGGGAAGAATACAGTTGCATCAACTTATTAAGCGTATTATCGTCCAACAACATACAGTCAAACATGTGTTAGTGGTCACTTCTATTAAACAGCCAACCTGTATTAAGCAGCCAGTTTCCAGAGTCACAATATGTTGTTTTATTATATAGTTGACCTCTATTAAGCAGCCACATGTGTTAAGCAGCCACTTTCTGTGATTCACTTTGCTGGCTGCTTAACACAGGTTTGACTATGGTACAAGCTATATAGTATACATGTGTGCTAACATATTTCTTTTATAACAATGTTATTAGAGAAAATATGGAAAATGCGTCATGTCATTGCTTAGAAAGCGTGGAACCGTTCTCAATGCTTGTACGCGTATGGTTCCCAGTCGCTGCAGTTTGGATTTTTGTCAATGCTCTAGGACTCAATCCGTCAGTGACGTCACCTAAGCGTGACATTCTAGTGCTAAATAATACTATCGTTGTTTTTATCTAAACGTGACATTCTAGTACTAAATAATACCTTGTTTTTTCTCATATAAACGTGACATTCTAGTGCTAAATTATGCCATCGTTTTATGTAAACGTGACATTCTAGTGCTAAATTATGCCTTCTTTTAAAAAATCTAAACGTGACATTTTAGTGCTAAATAATACCATCCTTGTTTTTATCTAAACGTGATATTCTAGTACTAAATAATACCTTGGTTTTTCTCATATAATCGTGACATTCTAGTGCTAAATTATGCCATCGTTTTATGTAAACGTGACATTCTAGTGCTAAATTATGCCATCTTTTTTTATTATCTAAACGTGACATTCTAGTGCTAAATAATACCATCCTTGTTTTTATCTAAACGTGACATTCTAGTACTAAATAATACCTTGGTTTTTCTCTTATAAACGTGACATTCTAGTGCTAAATTATGCCATCGTTTTTATCTAAACGTGACATTCTAGTGCTAAATAATACCATCATTTTTAACTAAACGTGACATTCTAGAGTCACTTAATAGCATGGTTTTCTATCATAAAAATATACACCTTCCACAAACAAATCAAAAGAAAGTGTGTTCGTTTTAGTGAATGATCAACTTATAATACACACTCACTCATCGTTATTATATATTTCTTTCAATTTCCATTCGTGGAAGTCGTGATAGCACAGTGGTAGTGAGTCCGCGCCCCTCTGGAGCCGTTACGATTGTGCCCATAGGCAAGGCATTTAAAGTCCACATGCCTACTTTCTCCCCCTCGTGGCGATGGATTCCATCAGGAATCAGGTCTCGAGAGTGATTAATAAAAGTTGAACTTGTTTCGCAATCGAGCTAAAATAAATTTGCATAAACTAATGTTCATTCGGTAAAATATAGAACATGAACAGAAACAATCAAGTATCCTCTTTGTATTACCCCATAAGCTATCTAATCAAGTCGCTTCTCATCAATGCAACCCGGGTTCGATCCTCGGACCAGGAAGTATGTGAGATGGTACGGTGATCGCCAGATCGGACCACAGGGATTCGGCACGTTTGGGGGTACTAGTATATATATTTAAGTACTTAACTATATATACTAGTACCCCCAAACGTGCCGAATCCCTGTGGATCGGACAGGTGGGTTTTCTCCGGGCACTCCGATTTCCTACCACACGCTTTCATCCGCGCCAACGAGAGTGATTAATATAAGTTAGTTTATACAAATTTATTTTAGCTCGATTGCGAAACAAGTTATTTCAACTTATATAAATCACTCTCGAGACCTCATTCCTGATGGAATCCATCGCCACGAGTGAGAGAGGCAACGTGGAATTTAAATGCCTTGCCTAAGGGCACAATCGTAACGGCTCCAGTGGGGCTCGAACTCCGGACCTTTCGCACCTGAAGCGAACGCGCATCCACTGCGCTATCACGACTTCCACTTAATATAAGTTGTTAAAACTTTCTTCGCAATCGTTGTAAAATAAATGTTTTTTAAAAAAAGGTCGTGACAAGGCTACTTTTTTAATGTTCCTGTTCGTCTATGCATTGAATGAAACTAATTTAAAATTTAATTATTTTTTCAAACAGAATTGCATGGCATATATCTAGCGACGGGAAATTAATTTCTGAGACATTTAATGAAGATATACAATTCCGTAATAATTATTTTCACTTGTTTGTCTAGTTTCTGTTTCGCCATCGAACGACCACCACGACTATCATATCTGATTACAATGGTCGAATTTATTTGTCACTATTTGCAACACTTTGTTCAATACAAGCGTTTCCTAACGACAGAAGTTTAGAAGAGAATGGGTTTAGGAAGTGCAGCCAGTTACACCTGTCACCCTCCGCAGCACTAAATTACAATCATCAACAATGACTGACCGTTCCTTATCGCGCAAACAACATCGTTATCGTCATAATAGAGAAGTGCAATGTTTATCCTAGGGGGCGCTGCGATCGCGTAATGGCGATCATAATAGTCGTGGCGGAAGTGCTAAAGTACATTATCAGAGGCGATAATCCGGATAAAGTGACTGTTAACTTGTCTAATGTTGTGTGTAACCCGTGTGGGGAAAGACACGTAATATAACTGTCAAGAGTCACTGTCAAACCTTGTTTAATAATAATGCATGAAGTGTGTCTGTTTCACACTGCTCATTGTTCGACAGGGACACATGATAATATACAACTATATATTGCATTGTATTTACATTGATGTAACTATTACTGTGTTATTTGCTAACTATACTTAACATTGATTTTGTCATGCAACATTATTAATTTAGTTTGAAAGGATGGGGTAGTGTTGTGTATAATGTTGATGTAACTTACAGCACCATGAAAGCCTAAAATAAAAAGATAATTTGTTCGCTATATAGAAAGCTATCATTATCACTCGTGGGTAGCGTCGCTCGTGAATATATTACTTTTAATGTGCATTCAGTGACATCTAATCATACACTACAATAAACAAATATACTATACACATAGGTGTGATTGTAAATATAATGCATTATAGACGGATCTGTAGCCCAGTTAACACGTTAAACTGGCAATCCAGGGATCGCAGGTTCGATCCACCGTCTGACCCTAATAAAATGAACAGTCTTTCAGATTGGACTTTAAACCGAGGTCTCGTGTCGATGCTTTACACCGTGCACGTAATAGAACCAGAGGAGACTCTGGAATAGAACTCTGTCTGTATCATTGCACTATACTCTAAAATGACTAATCTCTTCATGATGCGTCCCTCATATTATGGGCAACCGGTAGCGACGATAAATAACACGTTGGACTGGTCAACCCATACCTAGAAATGTATTATATCACCACATACCTAGACATGTATTATATCAACCCATACCTAGAAATGTATTATATCAACCCATACCTAGAAATGTATTATATCACCACATACCTAGAAATGTATTATATCACCACATACCTAGAAATGTATTATATCACCACATACCTAGAAATGTATTATATCACCACATACCTAGAAATGTATTATATCACCCCATACCTAGAAATGTATTATATCACCACATACCTAGAAATGTATTATATCACCACATACCTAGAAATGTATTATATCACCACATACCTAGAAATGTATTATATCACCACATACCTAGAAATGTATTATATCACCACATACCTAGAAATGTATTATATCACCACATACCTAGAAATGTATTATATCACTCCATACCTAGAAATGTATTATATCACTCCATACCTAGAAATGTATTATATCACCACATACCTAGAAATGTATTATATCACCACATACCTAGAAATGTATTATATCACCACATACCTAGAAATGTATTATATCACTCCATACCTAGAAATGTATTATATCAACCCATACCTAGAAATGTATTATATCAACCCATACCTAGAAATGTATTATATCAACCCATACCTAGAAATGTATTATATCACCTCATACCTAGAAATGTATTATATCAACCCATACCTAGAAATGTATTATATCACTCCATACCTAGAAATGTATTATATCACCTTATACCTAGAAATGTATTATATCAACCCATACCTAGAAATGTATTATATCACTCCATACCTAGACATGTATTATATCAACCCATACCTAGAAATGCATTATATCAACCCATACCTAGAAATGTATTATATCAACCCATACCTAGAAATGTATTATATCACCTTATACATAGAAATGTATTATATCACCACATACCTAGAAATGTATTATATCAACCCATACCTAGAAATGTATTATATCACCCATACCTAGAAATGTATTATATCACCACATACCTAGAAATGTATTATATCACCCATACCTAGAAATGTATTATATCACCCCATACCTAGAAATGTATTATATCACCACATACCTAGAAATGTATTATATCACCACATACCTAGAAATGTATTATATCACCCCATACCTAGAAATGTATTATATCACCCCATACCTAGAAATGTATTATATCAACCCATACCTAGAAATGTATTATATCACCCCATACCTAGAAATGTATTATATCACCCCATACCTAGAAATGTATTATATCACCCATACCTAGAAATGTATTATATCACCCATACCTAGAAATGTATTATATCACCACATACCTAGAAATGTATTATATCACCCATACCTAGAAATGTATTATATCACCACATACCTAGAAATGTATTATATCACCACATACCTAGACATGTATTATATCAACCCATACCTAGAAATGTATTATATCACCACATACCTAGAAATGTATTATATCACCACATACCTAGAAATGTATTATATCACCCCATACCTAGAAATGTATTATATCACCTTATACCTAGAAATGTATTATATCACCCCATACCTAGAAATGTATTATATCAACCCATACCTAGAAATGTATTATATCACCACATACCTAGAAATGTATTATATCAAGCCATACCTAGAAATGTATTATATCACCACATACCTAGAAATGTATTATATCACCACATACCTAGAAATGTATTATATCAAGCATACCTAGAAATGTATTATATCAAGCCATACCTAGAAATGTATTATATCACCACATACCTAGAAATGTATTATATCACCACATACCTAGAAATGTATTATATCAAGCCATACCTAGAAATGTATTATATCACTCCATACCTAGAAATGTATTATTTAGAACATCATTTGTCTACTCTCGTCACAATTATAAATTTCGTATTGTAGTATTGCATAATATTATTAATTACTCAATCTGCCATTGATTTTAGAGATTAATTTCTCTGCATCATATAATATTCAATTTCATTTGTATTTAATAGCATTTTGTGACTTTCAACATTTAATTTATACAAATTTATTTTAGCTCGATTGCGAAACAAGTTCTTGCGACTTATATTAATCACGCTCGACACCTAATTCCTGATGGAATCCATCACCACGAGAAAGAGAGAGAGAGAGAGAGAGAGATAGAGAGAGAGAGAGAGAGAGAGAGAGAGAGGAGACGTGGAATTTATATGCCTTGCCTAAGGGCACAATTCTTTTGTACCATTTAAACTTACTCCAACATGGGAAGGGATTCATATACGCGTTAAGCTTGTTTCTCGACCCATATCGGTTCGAATGTATAAAATATTGTGTTTATATATGTATATATGTATTTGATCCGAATAAAATATGTTTAAACTAAGAGCACAATCTTAACGGTTCCAGCGGGGCTCGAACTCCATACATTTCGCACCTGAATCGAACGCACTATAACTGCGCTATCACGACTTCTCAACATTTAAAGTATGCCCTTACTTAGAATGTGTTGCACACCGAGAGATTATAAGGAGCGGATGATTACTGTATACGATTTAATCTGGGGGGGGGGAGCAAATGGGTTGGACTACAACTTATGACAACATTATTTACAGCCCTTCACATCTACGTATAGTCAGATTCCAACTGTAATTTAATCTCAAAATATGTCAGTGCAACCGTCAGAGATTAAATTATACAAAATTTAGGCATTAACTACACAGCACAAAACGAGCTGTTTTTATGAAAATGTATCCCTTTGGTATTCAAAAATATATCTTTAAGACATGAGGGATACACGTCGAGGTCAAGCCTCAACAGGTGAGCATACTGTGTACGCTCACTTACAGTGCCTTCGGGCGGGCAGACGTTCATAAACTCGAACCAAACAAACCATATTAGAGTTTGTCAGTGGACCAGTAGTTAACACGGGGGACTGACTTATATAGCTGGACTTTAAACGGAAGTGCCATCGTACCTGCGCAGTCTTCTAGCATCTGTATTTCCCCCAACACATAAACAACTACTCTCCCTATGGGCGCGAAGTTGCGTGGGTGGGTGGGTTTGGGTGGGTAATGTTTTAAACGCATACTATATAATTATATATTCCTACTCCATAAAACATTAACAATAAACATAATTTAAGATTAATCATATTTTATTGTATTCAGCATGATAATTATAATATACAAAGCATAAATACAAGAACATAGCATGATAATTATAATATACAAAGTATAAATACAAGAACATAGCATGATAATTATAATATACAAAGTATAAATACAAGAACATAGCATGATAATTATAATATACAAAGCATAAGAACATAGCATGATAATTATAATATACAAAGTATAAATACAAGAACATAGCATGATAATTATAATATACAAAGTATAAATACAAGAACATAGCATGATAATTATAATATACAAAGTATAAATACAAGAACATAGCATGATAATTATAATATACAAAGTATAAATACAAGAACATAGCATGATAATTATAATATACAAAGTATAAATACAAGAACATAGCATGATAATTATAATATACAAAGTATAAATACAAGAACATAGCATGATAATTATAATATACAAAGTATAAGTACAAGAACATAGCATGATAATTATAATATACAAAGTATAAATACAAGAACATAGCATGATAATTATAATATACAAAGTATAAATACAAGAACATAGCATGATAATTATAATATACAAAGTATAAATACAAGAACATAGCATGATAATTATAATATACAAAGTATAAGTACATAGCATGATAATTATAATATACAAAGTATAAATACAAGAACATAGCATGATAATTATAATATACAAAGTATAAATACAAGAACATAGCATGATAATTATAATATACAAAGTATAAATACAAGAACATAGCATGATAATTATAATATACAAAGCATAAATACAAGAACATAGCATGATAATTATAATATACAAAGTATAAGTACAAGAACATAGCATGATAATTATAATATACAAAGTATAAATACAAGAACATAGCATGATAATTATAATATACAAAGTATAAATACAAGAACATAGCATGATAATTATAATATACAAAGTATAAATACAGGAACATAGCATGATAATTATAATATACAAAGCATAAATACAAGAACATAGCATGATAATTATAATATACAAAGTACAAGAACATAGCATGATAATTATAATATACAAAGTATAAGTACAGGAACATAGCATGATAATTATAATATACAAAGTATAAATACAAGAACATAGCATGATAATTATAATATACAAAGTATAAGTACAAGAACATAGCATGATAATTATAATATACAAAGTATAAATACAAGAACATAGCATGGTAATTATAATATACAAAGTATAAATACAAGAACATAGCATGATAATTATAATATACAAAGTATAAATACAAGAACATAGCATGATAATTATAATATACAAAGTATAAATACAAGAACATAGCATGATAATTATAATATACAAAGTATAAATACAAGAACATAGCATGATAATTATAATATACAAAGTATAAATACAAGAACATAGCATGATAATTATAATATACTGTACAAGAGCTCAACATATTTTAAACAATGAAAACACCTTGCCATGGCAGTTTCATGCTTCATTCTCGGTAGAACACAACTATATAATAATAATAATAATAATAGTAATAATAATAATAACGATTTTATTTAACGAGAGAACTCATTTGAACAATTACGTCCAATCTACCAAGAGGCCCTCAACACATTCAAACATGAAATAGCATAATGAAACATGTAAACAGTATCCAGTAAAACTTTCATAGGAAATAAGATATACGCTACAAGAACTAATGATATATATATATATACAAAACGGGGGTTCTTTTGGTGTATGCAACTTTTTATGAAAAGTGAGCCAGACCCCCCCCCCCCCCCCCCCACACACACACACTTTTGTATATATACCCATGATCGCATACGAATAAATTTCCTCTGATCCGCCGACATTTATATTTATATTGAATAGCGACATTTGACAACGTGTTAAAAACGGTAAATTCCGACGTTATCCGAATGACAAGATAACAATGCAGCAAACTATAGGCTGAGGCCGCGGATAGGTGTAAATATCTCGTATTACGTCATCAATAATTGGGTATCACTAGTGTTACGTGGTTCTCACTGTTATTTCAATTTGCACGGACCTGCGATATTTCCCACCTACTGTTCACCAAATTTCCTTGATAACAAGACAGATAAAATCTGCGCAATCATGAAGATTATGGCAGTAGTGACTTGATAAAGGCACCCATTAGATAACCTCGCAATGGATGCAAAATACCTCCGAAACAAAATGTGTATGAAAAACATTGCAAGCGTAATTCAACAATTAAAATATAATATATATATATATATATATATATATATATATATATATATATATATATATATACTAACTACTAACGCAGGTTTGACTGTATATATATATTTTTTTTAGTAGTCACCTCTATTAAACATCCAATCTGTATTAAGCAGCCAATTTCCAGATTCCCAATATGTTATTGTATTATACATTTGACACCAATTAAGCAGCCACCTGTGCTAAGTAACTACTATCTGTGATTCCATTGGTTGGTTGCTTAAGACAGGCTTCACTGTATATACACTACTTTTTATTTTATACAAATTTATTTTAGCTCGATTGCGAAACAAATTCTTACAACTTATATTAACCGCTCCAGAGACCTCATGCCTGATGGAATCCATCGCCACGAGGGAGAGAGAAGAAGCAACGTGGAATTTAAATGCCTTGTCACACTACTACACTACTGATATGCAAGCAAAAATAACCACACATGAGTAGGTCCCGTACACTGTCGATTATACTTTTGATTTTTTGTGATTTAGCTCACATGTTTGTTTATCCAGCCACACAAATGCACGTATCCATGAAACAGATACTGGCAATTCTGTCTGACATCAAAACGAAAATAAAACCCCTCAACTACTTGCTTGCCTTTTCGCGCGTGTGTGTTTTATGTTTATTTATCGTCGCTACCGGTTGCCCATATGAGCGACGCCTCTTGAAGAGATTAGTCATTTTAGATATTTGAAGGATAGTGCAATGATACAGACAGAGACCCATTCCAGAGTCTCCTCTGGTTCTTTTACGTGCACAGTGTAAAGCACCGACACGATACCTCGGTTTAACGTTCCATCTGAAAGACTGTTAATTTTATTATGGTCAGACGGGGGATCGAACCTGCGATCCCTTGATTACCAGTCCAGCGTGTTACCACTGGACTACATATTCGTCTGTAATGCCTTTTCGCACATGGGATATGATGTGTTATACCCATGCGCGACAGGAACACGTCCTAGTTGTGTGTGGCAGTTTAATATTATGGTCAGCGGAATTGATAACTAACATATCATGTTACCCAAAGTCAAGTACTTTATCCTGCTATAAAATACATACGATCTAATCTACCGAGTCCATTTAACACTTTCAGCGCCGAATAAATTCAGAGCATGTGCAAACAACGTAGATCCAGATCAGCCGCGGCATAACGCCTCGCGTCTGATCATGATCTATGTTGTTTGCTATTAGGACATGTGATTAGGTTACACTGTACGAGCAATCAGCATACAGCTTGAGCAGACGGTATGTTCTCTTCTGTCTGATCGGGTTCTCTACTTTTTGCAAAGTCGCTTTTATGCGACCGACATTGGCGGTGAAATAGTTAAAGCGACATTACATCGAAAAAAGCTCAAAAGTACATATTGTACGTATAAATAACATAGCCACTACAAATTCTTCCGAAATAATTTGAACACTAACCTTCAATCAATATTCAGTGCATTTTCGGTCTACACACTCTCAAAAGTAAGAGTAGGATTTCAAATAAAGGTCAGCCACACTCCTGATAGGATTGGAGTCTATACTAAACGTGTCTGTCTTTTAGAGATACTTTAAATAACATTAGTCTTAAAAATAAATATGCGCAGGCACAAAGGGCGAGATATAGTGGTAAAGCTTACCATGTATCGTGTTATTCAGGATACAAGCGTTGTATTACGCATGAATGTTGACCTATTTACATTATTTTGTTATGTCAATAAACATCGTATACGACGCTTGTTTATTAGTGGAAAAAACACAAATAATTGTGGGGGTGGGGTGGGGTATACCATATAATAGAACATTATAATGTGTATATTGCGTTTTCCCCGATGTAGTGTCGCTTTAAACGGATGTTCGACCACAATACGCTTGCACAATTATGTAAAACTGTAGATGCGTGATTCCTTTTCAAATTAGTTCCCCCGTTAAATAAAATAAAGTCTTTATTATTATTATTATCATCATTATTATCATTCTTCTTCTTATTATTATTATTATTATTATCATTATCATTGTTAGTTTATTTTAACTCGATTGCGAAACAAGTTCTTACAACTTATATTAATCACTATCGAGACCTCATTTCTGGTGAAATCCATCGCCACGAGGGAGAGAGAATAGGCAACGTGGAATTGAAATGCCTTGCCTAAGGGCACAATCGTAACTGCTCCAGAGAGGCTCGAACTCCGGACCTTTCGCACCTGAAGCGAACGCGCTACCACTGCGCTATCACTAAGCAATTCGACACCCAATTAGATTCGAACTTACAGCGGTGATGTGCAAGTGATTTGTTGTCAGCGACGAAGGATCCCTTTCATGCAATATACGAAATAGCGTATAACATGAAAGAGTCGGCACTTTAAAAGAAATCTCTCCAAGATATAGAAACAATCATTCACTATCACGCTACAAATGTAACAAGGAGCACTTCTAGACAAGGTAATCTATAATATCAATTTTCACACTCAGAATCTAAATTCTATGGTCAATAACGCTCACGTGCCTGGCACGAGCCGCGCAGACGGCAAGCTTGCGACTGTTTCACACGTGTTCAAGTTATCAGGATCTGTTGAAGATAAAATGTGGTTAATCCCCAATGGATGCAGCAGAGGCACGTATAATTCCAGAGGTGAGCAGCAGTGTACCGGATGGTTTGTTTGAATACGAAGCAGCAACAACAAATGTCAACACCACACATACAAAACATATCGCAGCAGTGTCGTCGATAACATCACAACCAAGCGACAGAGAAATGACTGGCAGAAATATAGGCGGGAATACGAGAGATCTGAGGTAACTACGTTACCAAACACACTTCTGTTGGTGTTGGTGTCATAACCAAATGTGGGTACAATTAATTGTTATTAGCCGACCTAAAGATTGAACTTTATTTATTTTTCGACTGCGAAATAAGTTTGAACAAATTTGGCTGATCGATTAGCTCAGTGGTTAGCGCGCTCGCTTCTCACCAATGCAACCCGGGTTCGATCCTCAGACCAGGACAAATGTGACATGGTACGGTGGTCGCCATATCGGATAGGTGGGTTTTCTCCGGGTACTCAGGTTTCCCCCCACACGAATGATCACATTTACGCTTTCATCCGCGCCAACGAGAGTGATTAATATAAGTTGTTAGAACTTGCTTCGCAATCGTTGTAAAATAAATAAAGTTTAATCAACTTATATTAGTCACTATCGATGGCGCGGATGCACGTGCATATGGCTTGTGCATTTGCAGAACACACAACGTTGTGTCATTATTGTCGTCCGTCCGTACATTGTACATACACACTTAGCTTAATCTTTATTTATTTTATAACGATTGTGAAACAAGTTTCAACAACTTATATTAATTACTCTCGTTGTCGCGGATGAAAGCGTAAATGTGGTCATTCGTGTGGGAGGAAACTGGAGTACCCAGAGAAAACCCACCTGTCCGATCTGGCGACTACTGTACCATCTCACATACCTCCCGGTCCGAGGATCGTACTCGAGTTGCCTTGGTGAGAAGCTCTTAAATGGATTGTAGTCTTAAATATGGGTTACCGTTAATTTGCTTCAGGTCTCCGATATGAAATATCTACATCGTTGATCTGAATACAAGAATGTATCAAAAATGACATGTTTTATGAAGAAACATTTCTAAAATCAAAAACCCTTCAAAAATGTGTCACGCGAAAGTTTCATGAGCAGCTCGCTCTGAGAAGACGAAGACTCAAAGAAGTGGGCAGATTTATTGATACCCCTAGCCAGAGCCAGCTGTCATACGAAGGGGCTACTAATTCAAGACGAACGAAAGTAGTTCCCTAGAGCAATCCGCGTAGAGATATCATGTTCGTATTCCGCCATATTAATTTCATAACGAGGCTCCCAAGAGAGATCGCGAGACTTTGATCTTGCTACGACCCGTGATGGTGATAATTGGCGATATTTTTGATATTCCATGTACAAGTTTATAAAACATGAAGATAGGGAATCTGTAGATATGTGTAGGTGATGATAATCTACGCGTACCAGGTGTAAAAAAGGAAACTAATTGTCCCGAAATCCCAATCGCTGAACAGCTTGTAGTAATCGGTGGAAACAATCTGAACATATTGTTTTGTGAGCAGCATTGCTACTATGCTGCAGAAGATATAATAACCTCATCAATTTAAAACCGTACTTGTCTATATAAATATACACGGAGTATTTGCGTACTAGTATGTGGGTCTTACGTTTATTTATCGTCGCTACCGGTTGTCCATATGAGCGACGTCTCCTAAAGAGATTAGTCATTTTAGATTGTTGGAGGATAGTGCAATGATACAGACAGAGACCCACTCTAGAGTCTCCTCTGGTTCTTTTACGTGTACGATGTACAGTACCGACACGAGACCTCGGTTTAAAGTCCCAATTGAAAGACTGTTAATTTTACTAGGGTCAGACGGGGGATAGAACCTGTGATCCCTGGATAACCAGTCCAGCGTGTTACCACTGGACTACAGATCCGTCTGTGGAGTATTTGCAACACAACATGCTTGAAATATTGAGCGGCAGCTACATACACAGTTTATGAAAACATGCAGGTCAAGATAGAACTCAAGAAAAACGTTCAAGTCTATAAAACAATGTTTACATCTGCTGTGCTATTTTATGTTTTCATGTCACGTGGTCCCCATGGTAAATTGACTTTAGCGTTCGATTGATTTATCTCGCTAAATAAAGTATTTTATTAATATTATTATTATTATTATTAGTTTATTATTAGCTACGTTGTTTTATTTATTCTATGCAAAACATAGATCTACAATAAGCACACAAGTTAATGAAATTTATACTGAAAGTTGTTATGTCATACCGATAAGTGATAATGGTGATGATTGAGCTTATTTACCCTCGCAGCCGGCGAACCATATGGGCGAGCGTTACCGATAAGCGCTAATGGTGATGATTGTGCTTATTCACCCTCGCCGCCAGCGAATCATATGGGCGAGCGTTACCGATAAGTGACTTTATTAAACTCTCTTATCAACTTGCAAGCATAAAAGGTGACATCTCTTTCTTTTATGCTTTCCAGTGAATGGTATGAGAAGTAATACATGGTGAACATGAATGCATAGCCATAGCAACATACTAATCGTGGTCAAGTATAGCAACATGCTAATCGTGGTCAAGTATAGCAACATGCTAATCGTGGTCAAGTATAGCAACATGCTAATCGTGGTCAAGTATAGCAACATACTAATCGTGGTCAAGTATAGCAACATGCTAATAGTAGTCAAGTATAGCAACATACTAATCGTGGTCAAGTATAGCAACATACTAATCGTGTTCAAGTATAGCAACATACTAATCGTGGTCAAGTATAGCAACATACTAATTGTGGTCAAGTATAGCAACATACTAATTGTGGTCAAGTATAGCAACATACTAATTGTGGTCAAGTATAGCAACATGCTAATCGTGGTCAAGTATAGCAACATACTAATCGTGGTCAAGTATAGCAACATACTAATCGTGTTCAAGTATAGCAACATACTAATCGTGGTCAAGTATAGCAACATACTAATCGTGGTCAAGTATAGCAACATACTAATTGTGGTCAAGTATAGCAACATACTAATTGTGGTCAAGTATAGCAACATACTAATTGTGGTCAAGTATAGCAACATGCTAATCGTGGTCAAGTATAGCAACATACTAATCGTGGTCAAGTATAGCAACATACTAATCGTGTTCAAGTATAGCAACATACTAATCATGGTCAAGTATAGCAACATACTAATCGTGTTCAAGTATAGCAACATACTAATCGTGTTCAAGTATAGCAACATACTAATCGTGGTCAAGTATAGCAACATGCTAATCGTGGTCAAGTATAGCAACATACTAATCGTGGTCAAGTATAGCAACATACTAATCGTGTTCAAGTATAGCAACATACTAATTGTGGTCAAGTATAGCAACATGCTAATCGTGTTCAAGCATAGCAACATACTAATCGTGTTCAAGCATAGCAACATACTAATCGTGTTCAAGCATAGCAACATACTAATCGTGTTCAAGCATAGCAACATACTAATCGTGTTCAAGCATAGCAGCATACTAATTGTGGTCAAGTATAGCAGCATACTAATTGTGGTCAAGTATAGCAACATACTAATCGTATTCAAGTATAGCAACATACTAATCGTATTCAAGTATAGCAACATACTAATCGTATTCAAGTATAGCAACATGCTAATCGTGGTCAAGTATAGCAACATACTAATCGTATTCAAGTATAGCAACATACTAATCGTGTTCAAGTATAGCAACATACTAATCGTGGTCAAGTATAGCAACATACTAATCGTGGTCAAGTATAGCAACATACTAATCGTGGTCAAGTATAGCAACATACTAATTGTGGTCAAGTATAGCAACATACTAATTGTGGTCAAGTATAGCAACATACTAATTGTGGTCAAGTATAGCAACATGCTAATCGTGGTCAAGTATAGCAACATACTAATCGTGGTCAAGTATAGCAACATACTAATCGTGTTCAAGTATAGCAACATACTAATCGTGGTCAAGTATAGCAACATACTAATCGTGGTCAAGTATAGCAACATACTAATTGTGGTCAAGTATAGCAACATACTAATTGTGGTCAAGTATAGCAACATACTAATTGTGGTCAAGTATAGCAACATGCTAATCGTGGTCAAGTATAGCAACATACTAATCGTGTTCAAGTATAGCAACATACTAATTGTGGTCAAGTATAGCAACATGCTAATCGTGTTCAAGCATAGCAACATACTAATCGTGTTCAAGCATAGCAACATACTAATCGTGTTCAAGCATAGCAACATACTAATCGTGTTCAAGCATAGCAACATACTAATCGTGTTCAAGCATAGCAGCATACTAATTGTGGTCAAGTATAGCAGCATACTAATTGTGGTCAAGTATAGCAACATACTAATCGTATTCAAGTATAGCAACATACTAATCGTATTCAAGTATAGCAACATACTAATCGTATTCAAGTATAGCAACATGCTAATCGTGGTCAAGTATAGCAACATACTAATCGTATTCAAGTATAGCAACATACTAATCGTGTTCAAGTATAGCAACATACTAATCGTGGTCAAGTATAGCAACATACTAATTGTGGTCAAGTATAGCAACATGCTAATCGTGGTCAAGTATAGCAACATACTAATCGTTCTAATCGTGGTCAAGTATAGCAACATACTAATCGTGTCAAGTATAGCAACATGCTAATCGTGGTCAAGTATAGCAACATACTAATCGTGGTCAAGAATAGCAACATACTAATCGTGGTCAAGCATAGCAACATACTAATCGTGGTCAAGCATAGCAACATGCTAATCGTGGTCAAGTATAGCAATCGTGGTCAAGTATAGCAACATACTAATCGTGTTCAAGCATAGCAACATACTAATCGTGTTCAAGTATAGCAACATACTAATCGTGTCGTCTGTACAGCTAGAACGTAAATATACACGTGTGCATATGTCGCCTGTACAGCTAGAACGTAAATATACACGTGTGCATATGTCGTCTGCACAGCTAGAACGTAAATATACACGTGTGCATACGTCGTCTGCACAGCTAGAACGTAAATATACACGTGTGCATATGTCGCCTGTACAGCTAGAACGTAAATATACACGTGTGCATATATCGTCTGCACAGCTAGAACGTAAATATACATGTGTGCATATGTCGTCTGCACAGCTAGAACGTAAATATACACGTGTGCATATGTCGTCTGCACAGCTAGAACGTAAATATACACGTGTGCATATGTCGTCTACACAGCTAGAACGTAAATATACACGTGTGCATATGTCGTCTGCACAGCTAGAACGTAAATATACACGTGTGCATATGTCGTTGGAACAGCTAGAACGTAAATATACACGTGTGCATATGTCGCCTGTACAGCTAGAACGTAAATATACACGTGTGCATATGTCGTCTGCACAGCTAGAACGTAAATATACACGTGTGCATATGTCGCCTGTACACCTAGAACGTAAATATACACGTGTGCATATGTCGTCTGCACAGCTAGAACGTAAATATACACGTGTGCATATGTCGCCTGTACAGCTAGAACGTAAATATACACGTGTGCATATGTCGCCTGTACAGCTAGAACGTAAATATACACGTGTGCATATGTCGTCTGCACAGCTAGAACGTAAATATACACGTGTGCATACGTCGTCTGCACAGCTAGAACGTAAATATACACGTGTGCATATGTCGCCTGTACAGCTAGAACGTAAATATACACGTGTGCATATATCGTCTGCACAGCTAGAACGTAAATATACACGTGTGCATATGTCGTCTGCACAGCTAGAACGTAAATATACACGTGTGCATATGTCGTCTGCACAGCTAGAACGTAAATATACACGTGTGCATATGTCGTCTACACAGCTAGAACGTAAATATACACGTGTGCATATGTCGTCTGCACAGCTAGAACGTAAATATACACGTGTGCATATGTCGTTGGAACAGCTAGAACGTAAATATACACGTGTGCATATGTCGCCTGTACAGCTAGAACGTAAATATACACGTGTGCATATGTCGTCTGCACAGCTAGAACGTAAATATACACGTGTGCATATGTCGCCTGTACACCTAGAACGTAAATATACACGTGTGCATATGTCGTCTGCACAGCTAGAACGTAAATATACACGTGTGCATATGTCGCCTGTACAGCTAGAACGTAAATATACACGTGTGCATATGTCGTCTGCACAGCTATAACGTGACAGAAAATGTATTTATATGAGTTCGTACATTAATTACTAAAAGCTTACTTAGCCATTCTGTATCAACGGTCACATCAAAATATAACATACATACGATTAAAGTAAGCGTATTCACACATAGGGCTATCGGTTATACGCGAAAATCAAAATCGGTTAGCCTATCGGCCCAACGCGAAAATCACTGAAAGCCACATAGAGACAGGGGATTTCCAGATTTCTAAAGAAGTTTTAGAAACAGAAGTCGTTGTTTGATTTCTAGGGTGAAACGATCAGTTGATGGTAAGGTTTATCATCGCGAAGAATGGCTTTCAAAATCAATATTGACATAGTTTAAAGCATTGTCATATACGAAGCTAATCTGAAAGAAACGCAAAGAAAGAGAAAGGATTCGGAACGGGTTCCGTATATATTTAAAGTACTACTACACACATGAGTGGTGGATTTTATTGTCTTCCTAAAGCAGTTTGTACGCAATCTGAAGTAAAGATACAATATGTAACAAAAATGAAAGCTATTTATTTTCTCTCTCATTAATTTTACACCTGTGGTTATAGATACTGTGGCATAAGTATGCGTAGAGACATTAGACGAATCCACTGTCAGGTTCGAACACTTAACTCCCGAATTTCTTCAAGGTACTACACATTACGGTACGTTCCGGCACAGTAGTCCAGTATAAAAGTAAAGTTTAAAAGTGTTTGTTTTATTATAGTGTCTTATAAGCAGTTTCTGACTTTATGAACGTCAGTACTTCCCGTAGTTGGCGGCTCACCAACCGGCCATATTAGAACAACCCCCTGACGAGGTTCGAACCATCGATCTCCCGCTTCCGTAAGCGGACGCCTTAACCACACGATGAAGATATAATAATATTTTTATAGTATGTCGGATGGGACAACGGACTGCTGCTGCCCAACTGTTCCAGTGCTATACCCCGGACAATACCCCGGACCCCGGACTATACCCCGGGCTATACCCCGGACTATACCCCGGACTATACCCCGGACCCCGGACTATACCCCGGACCCCGGACTATACCCCGGACCCCGGACTATACCCCGGACCCCGGACTATACCCCGGACCCCGTACTATACCCCGGACCCCGGACTATACCCCGGACCCGGACTATACCCCGGACTATACCCCGACAATACCCCGGACCCGGACTATACCCGGACCCGGACTATACCCGACCCAGGACTATACCCCGGACTATACCCCGGACCCCGGAATATACCCCGGACCCCGGACTATACACCGGACTATACCCCGGGCTATACCCCGGACTATACCCCGGACCCCGGACTATACCCCGGACTATACCCCGGACCCCGGACTATACCCGGACCCCGACTATACCCCGGACTATACCCCGGACTATACCCCGACTATACCCCGGACTATACCCCGGACTATACCCCGGACTATACCCGGACTATACCCCGGACTATACCCCGACCCCGGAATATACCCCGACTATACCCCGACCCCGGACTATACCCCAGACTATACCCCGGACCCCGGACTATTCACCGGACTATACCCCGGACTATTCCTCGGACTATACCCCGAACCCCGGACTATTCCCCGGACTATACCCCGGACCCCAGACTATACCCAGGACCCGGACTATACCCCGGACCCCGGACTATACCCCGGACCCCGGACTATACCCCGGATCCCGGACTATTCCTCGGACTATACCCCGACCCCGGACTATTCCTCGGACTATACCCCGGACCCCGGACTATACCCCGGACCCCGGACTATACCCCGGACCCCGGACTATTCCTCGGACTATACCCCGGACCCCGGACTATACCCCGGACTACCCCGGACTATACCCCGGACTATACCCCGGACTATTCCTCGGACTATACCCCGGACCCCGGACTATACCCCGGACCCCGGACTATACCCAGACCCCACAACCCGACCCCGGACTATACCCCGGACCCCGGACTATACCCCGGACCCCGGACTATACCCCGGACCCTGGACTATACCCAGGACCCCGGACTATACCCCGGACCCCGGACTATACCCCGGACCCCGGACTATACCCCGGACCCAGGACTATACCCCGGACTCCGGACTATACCCCGGACCCCGGACTATACCCCGGACCCAGGACTATACCCCGGACTATAAAAGCACAATGGACACTTCTGTAACTGGTGTGTCTTCTGTAACTTGCACTATCCTTCGAATATGAAATGACAACTATATATCTGGAGGGGTTGCTCTGAATAAATACATGGCGAAATAAATAAACGATTAATAACAAAAGTGTAAAAGGAAGACGCAATGCATCGAGCATTTGAAAGAACCAGTGGTGCCTTTTGACACCCCCCCCCCCCATAGCATATAAAATGACTAATTAAATTTGGAAGCGTCTTTGGAAAGTCACATATTAAACACGTCTTAATAACTGATCCAGCATTATGCCACTACCACTATATATGTGTCTGTGAACACCTTGGCTACACTGTATTGTGGAATCGTCGGTACGCCAGTTAGAAGTTCGACTGTATTAGATAATTCTTGTTAGAAGTTCGACTGTATTAGATAATTCATGCTAGAAGTTCGACTGTATTAGATAATTCATGCTAGAAGTTCGACTGTATTAGATAATTCATGCTAGAAGTTCGACTGTATTAGATAATTCTTGTTAGAAGTTCGACTGTATTAGATAATTCATGTTAGAAGTTCGACTGTATTAGATCATTCATGCTAAAAGTTCGACTGTATTAGATAATTCTTGTTAGAAGTTCGACTGTATTAGATAATTCATGCTAGAAGTTCGACTGTATTAGATAATTCATGCTAGAAGTTCGACTGTATTAGATAATTCTTGTTAGAAGTTCGACTGTATTAGATAATTCATGCTAGAAGTTCGACTGTATTAGATAATTCATGCTAGAAGTTCGACTGTATTAGATCATTCAGGTTAGAAGTTCGACTGTATTAGATAATTCTTGTTAGAAGTTCGACTGTATTAGATAATTCATGTTAGAAGTTCGACTGTATTAGATAATTCATGCTAGAAGTTCGACTGTATTAGATAATTCTTGTTAGAAGTTCGACTGTATTAGATAATTCATGCTAGAAGTTCGACTGTATTAGATAATTCATGCTAGAAGTTCGACTGTATTAGATAATTCATGCTAGAAGTTCGACTGTATTAGATAATTCAGGTTAGAAGTTCGACTGTATTAGATACTTCTTGTTAGAAGTTCGACTGTATTAGATAATTCAGGTTAGAAGTTCGACTGTATTAGATAATTCTTGTTAGAAGTTCGACTGTATTAGATAATTCATGCTAGAAGTTCGACTGTATTAGATAATTCATGCTAGAAGTTCGACTGTATTAGATAATTCAGGTTAGAAGTTCGACTGTATTAGATAATTCTTGTTAGAAGTTCGACTGTATTAGATAATTCATGCTAGAAGTTCGACTGTATTAGATAATTCATGCTAGAAGTTCGACTGTATTAGATAATTCAGGTTAGAAGTTCGACTGTATTAGATAATTCTTGTTAGAAATTCGACTGTATTAGATAATTCATGCTAGAAGTTCGACTGTATTAGAGACTTCATGCTAGAAGTTTGTATTAGAGAATTCATGCTAGAAGTTTGTATTAGAGAATTCATGCTAGAAGTTCGACTGTATTAGATAATTCTTGTTACAATTAAAACAAATATAACTTTGAGTAGCGACGTGTAGTACAGTTACGACCGCCTCCGGCTACAGTCACGTGTGATGTAATACTATCATAAAATCTTTTATGCGTTTGTTTTTAGTGTGTATACTTTGTATTTATTTTCCAGATTTTCTCGATATATCCAAAACTTCTTAGGTTTATGACCAGTGCACCTTAAGATGGCATAAAACGAAAACTGTATGGTAGTGACCTTTTTACTTTATTGCATTCCTTCATGATACGAGTTCGAGCATAGCCTGTCATTCGTTAGTGTCGCCCCAAATCCTCGAAACTGAAACAAAGAATGTATTAGCCGAAAAACCTCTTGCAGTTCAAGAATTTGGGAATATCAGTCCATTTATTTACTGGGAAATAGTATGATTTACTGGGAAATAGTATGATTTACTGGGAAAGTGTATGTTCCTGGTCGGAGAAACATTTCTTTTATACTTTTCAATGAATGATAAAGTTTTCTCAGTGACAGAAAGCTCCATCTTGCACCGCTTTGAAACAGTGAAAGATGGCATTTTCTCTGCCATCGGTTGCGTTTCGTATTCCTGCGCGGTTAAATGTACTTTTGTAGTTTAGCTATTTTCTGACTATCGTGAACCGTTAGTTAATTATTAAGTAATATATTATAATGAATGTAGTTTTTTTTATTTTGACAGCAAACAGAAAGTAACTTGAAAATTATACCGGAACTATTTCTTAATACGGACGTTCACACTAACATATGTGGTTGTGCGATTGTGTCATGTAGTGCAATAACAAATATTATATTAGCCAATGTCATTCGAAATCATAAAAGAAAACGATTTGTATATATTAGTGTAAGATAGGATTTTATTTCATCTCGTGATCAACGAAATATATATATCCACTAACGCCACTCGTAATACAAATGTCGATGATCACTCGAAATAAAATCCTATCTTACACTAACACCACTCGTGGAACTACACATTTCGGCGATCACTCGACGATCCTATCTTACACTAATAAACACAACCATGTGTGTGTTTTACGTTTATTTATCGTCGCTACCGGTTGCCCATATGAGCGACGCCTCCTGAAGAGATTAGTTATTTTTTTGATTTGGGAGGATAGTGCAATGATACAGACAGAGACCAATTCCAGAATCTCCTCTGGTTCTTTTACGTACACGGTGTAAAGCACCGACACGAGACCTCGGTTTAACGTCCCATCTGAAAGACTGTTAATTTTATTAGGGTCAGACGGGGTATCGAACCTGCGATCCCTGGATTACCAGTCCAGCGTGTTACCACTGGACTACAGATCCGTCTGTGGTAACACAACCATCCTCAATGTCTTATCTACATTATAAAGGTAACTGTATGGTAATATGATATTCCTCGTTACATTACACTGGTCTCCGTGGTTGAGTGGTTAAGGTAGCAGCCACTCACCGTTGTAGATTCGAGTCCAACTGGGCTGTCGTATTCTTTCATATGATGAAGCTATCCAGCTGGCTTGCGGAAGCACGGTGGTTCTACCCGGGTGTCCGTTCGTGTCCTCCAAACTGGTCTTCGTGTAGTATTACGATAACCCTGCACATGTAGGGAGAGATCCCCGTGTATTACGACGATAACCCTACATGTGACGGGAGAGATTCCCCGTGTATTATGACGACAACCCTACATGTGACGGGAGAGATTCCCCGTGTATTATGACGACAACCCTACATGTGACGGAAGAGATTCCCCGTGTATTACGACGATAACCCTACACGTGACGGGAGATTCCCCGTGTATTATGACGACAACCCTACACGTGACGGGAAGATTCCCCGTGTATTATGACGACAACCCTACATGTGACGGGAGAGATTCTCCGTGTATTATGACGATAACCTTACACGTGGCGGTAGAGATTCCCCGTCCCGTGTATTATGACGATAAACTTACACGTGGCGGGAGAGATTCCCCCGTGTATTACGACGACAACCCTACACGTGACGGGAGAGATTCCCCGTGTATTATGACGACAACCCTACATGTGACGGGAGATTCCCCGTGTATTATGACGATAACCCTACACGTGACGGGAGAGATTCCCCGTGTATTATGACGACAACCCTACATGTGACGGGAGATTCCCCGTGTATTATGACGACAACCATACATGTGACGGGAGAGATGATGACGATAGACCTAATCGTGGTGGATATACAGATGCAGCTTGTGTGATATACATAGAGATTAATGATAGATAGCTCAACGTACATACATTATTATAATTAAACTACAGCCAAAACATGTGTTAGTGGTCACTTCTATTAAGCATCCAACCTGCATTAAGAAGCCAGTTTCCAGAATCCCAAATTGTTTTTTATTAGACATTTGCCTTCTATTCAGCATCCACCTGTGCTAAGCAGCCACTTTCCGAAAATCCATCGGATGGCTGCGTAAGACAAGTTTGAATGTACACAGTTAACTTTCACATCATTATTGTGTGTTTTATCGGTATTGGTTTACTTTTTAAAATTCACTTTTAAAAAGTACAGGCGAAAATGCTGGGCCAGCCAAAGGGGGTCGTTGGGGGGATACAGATTATATTTACGATACGCGCTGTCAATAACAGCATTCTTGCATTACAAACATTTTGCTTAGTGGAAGTCGTGATAGCGCAATGGACGCGCGTTCGCTTCGGGTGCGAAAGGTCTGGAGTTCGAGCCCCGCTGGAGCCGTTACGATTGTGCCCTTAGGGAAGGCATTTCATTTCCACGTTGCCTCTTCTCTCTCCCTTGTGGCGATGGATTCCATCAGGAATGAGGTCTCGAGACTGATTAATATAAGGTGTAAGAACTGGTTTCGCAATCGAGCTAAAATAAATTTGTATAAACTAAACATTTTGCTGTAGGCTGAGAAAATGTGAAATAATCCAAAACAAATGAAATTAAACGGGACTGTGTAATCTTGTTTCATCTTGAATGAAGCTACTTCCGGAATTGGAACATCGTATGTACCTTGCAATATCCTCCAAGAATGGTTTTTCTTTTTTTGTATATATGTTGAGGGCCTCGTGGTAGATTAACCTTTGCTAAATGATTTCTCTGGTAAAATAAATTCTTTATTATTATTATTATTATTATTACTCCTGGAGGTATTGCCCCTATTACCAAGGCGGCGACGAAAAATAAATGTATCCAAAAATAGTGTACCATGTGGAGTTGGGGTGGGGTGGAGGATGGGGTGGAGGGGTGGGGCATGGGGTGGGGTTAGGCCTTTCGTGGAGTGTGTCCTACGTGGTGGCCATCATGAAATATATATAAATAAATAATAAATAATTATTTTAAAATTTTATAATCGCCCCAGGAAAACTTGACCGTTCGCCAAAATTATTTGATTGTTATAATAACGGACGACCGATGTCCGAGGGGTGTTATTTTAATGACCGATTTGTGATAACCGCACAACGCCGTAATTATATGTTTGCAAATGAAATTGTCCGCTTCAGAAATTATTCAAAATAACGAAATATCAAACAGATGACTACGATCAAATCCTATATCGAACGAAGCAACAACAACAACAACAACAACAACAACAACAACAACAACAAAACAACAACATGGACACCGACAATGAGACGAACGTAAACAACAAACATCCATATCAACTCTGCTGATTACAGTTTAGTAGTGAAGACATGTTATAAAAGTTCAATTGCGTTTTAATTCAGTAATCTGTAACTGTCATACATAATTAATGTTTAGTAGTTTGTCCCATTAACAGTTCCGTCTGGTGCTACTGTGTGTTCGTATCTCCGAGGTTTGTAACAACTTAAACTATTTCTAAGTAAAACTAACTGTGTGTCTACGCATAATGTGCAATGCTCGAACTATATGAATGCAATGTTGACACTTCACTATACAGTTTTGGGATAAAAATAAAACAGCAAGTTTCGACGTAAACTGTTTGTTTGGAACTCTAAAACTTCACTATAAAATACTTAAACAAGAGTACTACAGTAAATATGTTACTGGAATACTGGAATTCGATTTTTACACAGAGAAATGTACGTATAACGTTATTGGCTATTCGTTCGGATTACGCCGCGCCTGGTAATTTGCATAAACCCCGCCTACTCGCAAAAACATCCGCGCTATCACGAACAGCTAGAAAATTCCTATATGCGAGCTATGCATTTTCTCACTAAATGTATGCAGAAGATCGGGTTTTGTGGAAACCGACGTTTTAGCGTGTGTGTGTTTATTCGTCATTGGGAAATAGTGACCATTACTTAAAGCATATATATCGGACGCTGGTCGGAGTTTTGGACCACTGATCAAACGAAATCGAGAATAAATTCATCATCATGTTGGTTCATTGAGAAGTTTTGAATCTGGTACTGTGAACGTGTATATAATAGAGCAAATTAATCACACTTTTGAAAAATAAATACACATGAAAAGACAAATAGGCTACAGATGAAAACTGAGATAGTGAACGCGAGATATAGATAAACGGCTGTGATGTACGTGCTCGATATCCGCAAAAATATCAACATGTGAGAGTGAATGTTTGAAGACGAACGTTCTAGCGAGGTTATTAATGTTCACGAGCTTAATGAATAATTGGTGAAGACGGTTTTTGTCATTAGCAAAAGGTGTTTGAGAGTAGTTCCAAGCTGGCGGTGGGTGACGAGAAATCGGAGATGCAGACCTGTGCCGGCTGTGACAGACCTATACTAGACAGGTTCTTACTCAACGTGCTGGATCACGCGTGGCACGTGCGCTGCGTGCAGTGTACAGACTGCAATGTAACACTCACAGATAAATGTTTTTCACGGGACGGGAAGCTATACTGTAGAAACGACTTCTTTAAGTAAGTATAACGGTTGTTGCTATTTGTTTGGGTTTTACGGCGTGTCAACACGGTTCACGTTATGTGGCCTAAAACAATATTCACTATATTAGTTACATTACTGTTCACATACATACATATCCAACGTTTATAAATGTAAGGCTAATATCTCCGACGTCTACATATTGGATTATATTATTTATTGTATTGGAAGTAAATATTTGAGACATCCATTGTTTAGCAGCAGGCAGTAAGATGCAATCATGGTCTAGTTCTATCCCTTAAGGATTGGGTGCCGCACTGGATTAACGTGCCAGATAGAAAACGATGCAATTTATATGATTTGTGTCATGTAATGTCGATATACTGCTCCTGATTTCCAGTCATATTTTACAACAAGGAAAATATATTACAAATATATATATATATTTGAAAGCAACAGCACTATGTGTAAAGTCTCTAAGAGGTAATTTGCAAGCTGTACCTCCTTTATTCATGATATGTGAAAAGGTTGAAATAAAGCATGTATTGTGTTGGATTATATATTGGAGACGAAGAATTTATGATGTTTATTTATGTAATGGCAACCAAACTTAATAATAGGTATTCCGTGAAAATAGCACCCTATTTCGACAGTGTTTGTATTCAAACGAAACGTTTTTCTTAGAGTATGCAGTATCTGTTGTTTATTCGTGTCTTATGTTCAATACATGCAATACGACTATTGTAAAATTGGTATTAAGCATACCCCACCCCTCCCTCGCAAAAGTATTTTGTTTCACACTTTCACACTATGTATATATATATATATATATATATATATATAGCCAGGAATCGTAAGAGATCTATCTACAGACGGATTTGTAGTCCAGTGGTAACACGCTGGACTGGTAATCCAGGGATCACAGGTTCGATCCCCCGTCTTAATTAACAGTCTTTCAGATGGGACGCTAAATCGCGATCTCGTGTCGGTGATGTACACCATGCATGTAAAAGAACCAGAGGAGACTCTGGAATGGGTCTCTGTCTGTATCATTGCACTATTCTCCAAATATCTAAAATGACTAATCTGTTCAGGAGGCGTCGCTCATATGGGCAACCGGTAGAGACGATAAATAAACGTAAAACACTCACACATCTATTCCATGTACTGTTGATGTAAGTGATCTACAGATATATAGTTTATTTCAGTCTCATCAGCATATAATACATATATAAAACATAAACACATAATGTATGCTGCCACTCAAACAATGCGTTACAGGAGACTAGATATTACAATCAGTTTTCAATCATCTAAAAAATTCTTATATTATATACAGCTTAAAATAGATTCAAACGTACAACAACTCATAACAACTCTAATAATAGTAGGCCTCACTAAAAACGTACAACAACTCATAGCAACTCTAATAATAGTAGGCCTCACTAAAAACGTACAACAACTCATAGAAACACAACAACCAACAACTCTAATAATAGTAGGCCTCACTAAAAACGTACAACAACTCATAGCAACTCTAATAATAGTAGGCCTCACTAAAAACGTACAACAACTCATAGCAACTCTAATAATAGTAGGCCTCACTAAAAACGTACAACAACTCATAGCAACTCTAATAATAGTAGGCCTCACTAAAAACGTACAACAACTCATAGCAACTCTAATAATAGTAGGCCTCACTAAAAACGTACAACAACTCATAGCAACTCTAATAATAGTAGGCCTCACTAAAAACGTACAACAACTCATAGCAACTCTAATAATAGTAGGCCTCACTAAAAACGTACAACAACTCATAGCAACTCTAATAATAGTAGGCCTCACTAAAAACGTACAACAACTCATAGCAACTCTAATAATAGTAGGCCTCACTAAAAACGTACAACAACTCATAGCAACTCTAATAATAGTAGGCCTCACTAAAAACGTACAACAACTCATAGCAACTCTAATAATAGTAGGCCTCACTAAAAACGTACAACAACTCATAGCAACTCTAATAATAGTAGGCCTCACTAAAAACGTACAACAACTCATAGCAACTCTAATAATAGTAGGCCTCACTAAAAACGTACAACAACTCATAGCAACTCTAATAATAGTAGGCCTCACTAAAAACGTACAACAACTCATAACAACTCTAATAATAGTAGGCCTCACTAAAAACGTACAACAACTCATAACAACTCTAATAATAGTAGGCCTCACTAAAAACGTACAACAACTCATAACAACTCTAATAATAGTAGGCCTCACTAAAAACGTACAACAACTCATAACAACTCTAATAATAGTAGGCCTCACTAAAAACGTACAACAACTCATAGCAACTCTAATAATAGTAGGCCTCACTAAAAACGTACAACAACTCATAACAACTCTAATAATAGTAGGCCTCACTAAAAACGTACAACAACTCATAACAACTCTAATAATAGTAGGCCTCACTAAAAACGTACAACAACTCATAACAACTCTAATAATAGTAGGCCTCACTAAAAGGGACTAATGAGATTTATTTTATTATATATATTTACCAAAGAACCATTTTGAAGACATCGCACGTTTAGACTACACGACAATCACAATGAGAGACATTACTGGTTTTTCTATTACCTCCCTTGATGGATAAAGTCAGATTTATCCCGAAATGTATATTGGTCCTTTTAGTTGGAATCCTTTGTTTTTACTGTTGTCGTCTAACCAGATGTTGCGTTAGGATAAATGTAATTTTTATCAAAATCGTGTTAATTAATTAAACCAATGTTTACAATAAGGTATCCATTGGATATGCTAAATGATATATGTCGAGATTTAATAATTTCATAATTATAAGACGAGAATACGGATAAAAATGGAAAACATGTGGTGCAAAGGAAACAACGATAAAAACAGAGGAAACCAATTAAGAGGACCAATATACTTTTAGGAGTATCCAGGGGCAGTAACTGACTAATGTCTCTCATTGTTAGCTTACTATTTGTTTTATCTCAAGCTATAGCTAAACCATGGAAATATGAATATATATTTATTGCATGATTTCTTTTGTCATCTGGCAGTACAACGGGCACCATGTTTTAATTGGCCTGATATGTGAATAACTCACAAATACACCCCCGTCTTCAGCCATTTTTCATAAATAAGATAAATCATGTGAATCGTAAACGTTTGTTTTCTCTTCATTATGCAGTGTGTAAATTTGTCAGCAAGCATCTCAAGGATGTTGAATGGACCCAAATGAAACTAAATAACAAGAAAGGAGCTATTAAATCCCGTTTTACTTCATTACTTGATAAAACATTTATCAAATGGTCGTGAGGTGAATCGATTTTTCGTTCTCGTTAGCGACAAGCTAAACTATAGGACGACCTCTGTTGATTTTAAATAATTAATGCCCCTCTTAAACACAGCTCTGCTAAAGATGCGAAATCCAGATAACAACTTACACTTTCAATACAAATGTTACACTTTATTGAGCCATATTTAGCAAACGAAAACGACAGGAAAGGAAAACAAAAACACCAACGATATAGCAGTTACATTTCTCTGTTCATGTAATGTTTCCAAACAATTGGGATGGGCAGTAGTTAACGTTTCTGGAACTAGTGCTTGTTCTGATCTTCTGTGAACTTGAATGACAAGTAATTCTGTATACATTATGTATACTAGAGGACATAGATAACGCACACCTACATTATATACTAGAGGACATAGATAGCGCACACCTACATTATATACTAGAGGACATAGAAAACGCACACCTACATTATGTATACTAGAGGACATAGAAAACGCACACCTACATTGTATACTAGAGGACATAGAAAACGCACACCTACATTATATACTAGAGGACATAGAAAACGCACACCTACACTATATGATTATTATTACATGAAAACGAAATACGAAGTATTCCATCATATATCACATCTTTATTACAAAACACAAACTGAACAACTAAAAAATATTCCAAAATGTTTAAAACTATGTATTGATATAGTTTTTATTGTTTTTATTTTTCATGTAAAAACACACGTATGCGAAGTGTGCGTTTTCTATGTCCTATAATATACATCTATTAAGAGAAGCAACACAATATGACTAAGCTAAGACTACAGCTGAGCTAATCTAAATGCAATAAAACACGTATTCTATTTAATATTTTACAATCATGGTATTGATATATTTATCTTATGCGCATTTATGTTAGATCGATTGCGAAACAAGTTTTTTATATATGTTATGCTTCCTTCTTTTAAAAGATTGGACTGGTAATCCAGGGATCGCTGGTTCGATCCCCCGTCCAACCCTAATACAATTAACAGTCTTTCAGATGGGACGTTAAACCGAGGTCTCGTGTCGGTGCTTTACACCGTGCACGTAAAAGAACCAGAGGAGACTCTGGAATGTGTCTCTGTCTGTATCATTGCACTTATCCTCCACAAATCTAAATTGACTAATCTCTTCAGCAGGCGTCGCTCATATGGGCAACCGGTAGCGACGATACATAAACGTAAAACACACACATTTAAGAAATCAACAACATATTATTACACAATTTATTATAACCACAAATAATATTTTTGTTAACAATGAGAATATTTTCGCAGATGACGTTTAAGCAGACGATATATTTCGTTCACATTATGTCATTATATTGATTGCGTATACTTGATACATATACAATTTATTTGTAATAAAATATGTTTAGTTTAAACAATATTTATTTCTTTGAATAAACATAGTAAAGTATATATAATATGTAAATACATGTAGGATTGAGGAGACAGCAACCTGCTTGTATGGTTACCTCTTTCCTATGTACATACATGTAGGATTGAGGAGACAGCAACCTGCTTGTATGGTTACCTCTTTTCTATGTACATACATGTATGATTGAGGAGACAACAACCTGCTTGTATGGTTACCTCTTTCCTATGTACATACATGTAGGATTGAGGAGAAAGCAACCTGCTTGTATGGTTACCTCTTTCCTATGTACATACATGTAGGATTGAGGAGACAGCAACCTGCTTGTATGGTTACCTCTTCCAACCTGCTTGTATGGTTACCTCTTTCCTATGTACATACATGTAGGATTGAGGAGACAGCAACCTGCTTGTATGGTTACCTCTTTCCTATGTACATACATGTAGGATTGAGGAGAAAGCAACCTGCTTGTATGGTTACCTCTTTCCTATGTACATACATGTAGGATTGAGGAGACAGCAACCTGCTTGTATGGTTACCTCTTTCCTATGTACATACATGTAGGATTGAGGAGAAAGCAATCTGCGTGTATGGTTACCTCTTTTCTATGTACATACATGTAGGATTGAGGAGAAAGCAACCTGCTTGTATGGTTACCTCTTTCCTATGTACATACATGTAGGATTGAGGAGAAAGAATCTGCTTGTATGGTTACCTCTTTCCTATGTACATACATGTAGGATTGAGGAGAAAGCAATCTGCGTGTATGGTTACCTCTTTCCTATGTACATACATGTAGGATTGAGGAGACAGCAACCTGCTTGTATGGTTACCCTTTCCTAAATATGTTTAGTTCAGAGATGCTCTCAATGCATTATATTGCAGTGTTTCTTTAATTAATATGTTTTCTATATCATTGTATATATGTTGAGGGCCTTATTTGTATTAGCCACGTGTTATGTAAGAAAAATAAGTAAAATAAAGTCTTTATTATTATTTGATTATTATTATTATTATTATTATTATTATTATTACATTAATCGCTCTCTTGTGGAGTCCATGGCAATGAGAGTGAGAGAAGTGGCAAAGTGGAATTAAGTGTTTTGGCTGAGGAAGCAACCGCCGTGTTTCTGACATGCCTCCAACCCACAACCCTCCTTTACGAGATAGACGCCGTATCCATTATACCACAGAAGCTTCACAATTAATGCACGGTCTAGTTCTTGCTACGCAGATTAGTTTATACAAATTTATTTGCGAATCAAGTTTTTACAACTTATATTAATCACTCTCGAGACCTCATTCCTGATGGAGTCCATCGCCACGAGGGAGATAGAAGAGGTATGTGGAATTTAAATGCCTTGCCTAAGGGCACAATCGTAAGGGCTACAACGGGGGTCGAACTCCGGACCTTTCGCACCTGAAGCCAATGCCCTACCACTGCGCTATCACGACTTCCACTTACCCATATTGTGACAATAGGATATTTTGATATTACATATTAAAATGAAGACAATATAATTACATAACAGTATAATTATATAGATAGCAGCAAGCTACTTACTTATTCGTTTGACCCTAATAAAATTAACAGACTTTCAGATGGGACTTTAAACCGAGGTCTCGTGTTGGTGTTGTACACCGTGCACGTAAAAGAACCAGAGGATACTCTGGAATGGGTCTCTGCCTGTATCATTGCACTATCCTCCAAAAATCTAAAATAAATAATCTCTTCAGGAGGCGTCGCTCATATGGGCAACCGGTAGCGACGATAAATAAACGTAAAACACACCTACTTATTGTCGAAGCATTATACAGCAGATGGAAGTCATTGTATACATTATTAAATTAGTTTAACAAAAATACAAACAAATAATAATCGAATGATAGTGAATTATAAATACATCTAAAATCAAAAGATTATTTCATCTGATATTGAATTATTAATATTTTAAATGTAAATATTGAAATGGCATAGATTCAAGCATCATCATCACCACCACCACCACCACCACCACCACCATCATCATCATCATCATCATCATCATCATCATCATCATCATCATCATCATCATCATCATCATCATCATCATCATCATCATCACATCATCATCATCATCATCATCATCATCATCATCATCATCATCATCATCATCATCATCATCATCATCATCATCATCATCATCATCATAATCATCATCATCATCAACAACAACAACAACAACAACAACAACAACAGCAGCAGCAGCAGCAGCAGCAGCAGCAGCAGCAGCAGCAGCAGCAGCAGCAGCAGCAGCAACAACAACAACAACACATTATACTATACACGCTGTTTAAACGCTTATCCTCATTCACAACTCGCCCACCCCTTCGTAATATCTAATTACATGACGTGTCAATAACATGGCAGCATATAGAACTATATAGAGCATTAACTGTACACATGCCGTTACATATCGTATAGCTATAATGCATTCATACGATCGACATCGCTGAGCACCGGACACCAGCAGACTGGAAAATAGATTTCATATTGAATAATTGAGTAGATATATTCCATTTATAACTCAGCAGTTATCTATTTAATTTTACATTTATCCGTACACGCCTGATGCATGTGTTCGGGGATTTAAAATGAATTTATTTTTAATTATTGATGATGATGATGATGATGAATTCACGGTAGCGGATATCTGTCACAATGATATCATAAGTATTCTGGTCCAGTCACAGTAGGGAAATGATTCAGGACGAAATTTCAGTTGTCTAGAATATGTTCGTTTTGTTGTGACACCCGCTATCGTCTAGAATATATTCCTGTTGTGACATATTGGCGGAACTCTTCTCAATGTGAGACCATATATGTTTAATTCGACATCCTATGAGTAACCATAGGAGACGATTCTAAGCGTCCATTGATCACAGCCTGAAATATTCTAGAAAACACAGTAATATAAACTGGTTATGACACACTGGTATACACTGTCGACTAGAATCATTTCGGAATGTGACATAATTCCAGCAGTACGGCAGTGCGCGTGCGCATTACGTGTCTGAAAGTGCTGTCTATGTGTAAGCTCAATTAGTCATTAGTTAATGAATAGAGGAACTGAACATATTATATATATACGTTCTCTACGTTTCATCTTTAAAGCGACATTACATCGTAAAATGCATGTAACATGCATTTTTCACGTATACATGCATTGCTACTACAAATTCTTCCGAATACATTCGAACACTAACATTGAATCAATAAACATTGTGTTTGTGTTCTACAAGCTTTCCAAATTGAAAGTAGGATACCATACTCGTATAACGGTCATCCACGCTCCTGAATTGACGTTTGTTTGTCATCGGAGTCAATACTAAACGTGAGGTAATGTCATTTAGAGATAATTTAACTAAGATTAGTCTACAAATAAATATACATAGGCACACATGTGAGATATAACGGCACCTCTGTTCCATAAATCGTGTTATTCAGGATACACGAGTTGTATTACGCATGAATGTCGACCCTATTTACATTATTTTGTTATGTCAACAAACCGCGTATACGACGTTTGTTTATTAGTTGAAATGCTCCGTTTTTGAGGCAAATATTTGGAAAAAAGAAAGGAAAATTATGTTGAAATTTGTGTTTTCACCGATGTAATATCGCTTTAACATTACTATGTAATTCAAATGTGCAGTTTTCATTAATAATCCTATATGTTTTGATTTCATTTGATCTGTATATATATGTTGAGGGCCTCATGGTAGATTAACTGTTGTTAAATGAGTTCTCTCATATATTAAGGTCTTCATTATTATTTTTATTATTATTTTTATTATTAATATTATTATTACTGATCGATTAACGATCGATTTCCTCTTTATTCTTACAAACGCAATCTGGGTTCGATTCTCTGATACACTGGATTTTTCTGTGTGTGTGTGTGTGTGTTGTTGTTGTTTTTTGTTTACGTTTATTTATCGTCGCTACCGGTTGCCCATATGAGCGACGCCTCCTGAAGAGATTAGTCCATTTATATTTTTTGGAGGATAGTGCAGTGATACAGACAGAGACCCATTCCAGAGTCTTCTCTTGTTCTTTTACGTGCACGATGTAAAGCACCGACACGAGACTTCGGTTAAAGTCTCAGCTGAAAGACTATAAATTGTATTAGGGTCAGACGAGGGAAATCTTTGAACCAGAGTAAATAGACGTATTTATACGTTTATGTTGACTGTCACCGTTCAACGAATATCACGTGCTTTTTACACAGCCTCGTGACGCCACTGTGGTAAAACTTTAATGTAGTTCCCTCAATTATCCTATCACGCCTTACTAATTATGTTTAGTTGAATACAAACTAACATTTATCTACGGTTTCTCTTATCAAATATTAAACTTCATGACAAGTAAGCGTCACCGCGGATAAATGGACGTTAAAGAATTGTAAATAAGTAATCAATCGTGCAAAACAACTTCGGAACTAAAATACACAGGAACTACTCAAACGGAACACGTAGTATGCACCTCCGGAACCATACACTATCTCAGTTGAACAAGTTCGAATAGTCTCTTATATACTAGCATTAATAAACAAGCGCATTAGTGAGTAATTATTAAAACAATGTGAAGCACGCGTTCGTTCGTTGAGACAAAAACACGAGTAATGCCCACATGTTTGCGTGTTTGTTAAAAATATATGAAATTCTTACCTAAGGACACAATCGCCGTTGTTCAGGCGGGGATCTAACTCACGACTTCCGGTGAACACCACATACATTACGCCATGGAGGTTTCACGTGTGTATTTTGTTATCTAGTTGAAACTAAGTCGTGATAGCGCAGTGGATGCTCATTCACTTCAGGTGTGAACGGTCCGGAATTCGAGCCCCGCTGGAGCCGTTACGAGTGTGCCCTTAGGTAAGGTATTTCAATTCCACGTTGCCTCTTCTCTCTCCCTCGTGGCGATGGATTCCATCAGGAATGAGGTCTCGAGAGTAATTCATATAAGTTGAAAGATTTTGTTTCGCTTTCGAGCTAAAATAAATTTGTATAATGAAATAATATGTCAGATGTCAAAATAATGGCAGTGTTAACTGTAGTAAACCAGCATTTAAAAAAGGCTATTCGTAATTTTGTAAATAAATATTCACAAGGGAGGTACTATATATTTACTAATATTCAAAAAAACTCAAAACCCTGAATAACTTATTTAAATAAAAATAAATTCTTGAAACTTGGAATATAACGCGATATTTAATCAACGATTTTTAGTCGCTAGCTCCTTTTAATTAATTTTTAATTAATATTACAATAATATTAAAGCGACATTACATCGCACAAAGCAAATAAAATGCAGTTCTCACGTATAAATGCATTGCTACTACAAATTCTTCCGAATACATTCGATCACAATGAAACAATAAACAACGTTTTTATGGTATACAAACTTTCAAAATTGAAAGTAGAATTTCATATAGCAGTCATCCATGCTCCTGAATTGACGTTTGTTTGACATCTGAGTTAATAGTAAACGCGAGATAATATCGTTTAGAGGTAATTTAACTACTTAAATAATCATTACTCTACAAATAAATAGGCAAAAATGTGAGATATAACGGTAAATCTGTACAATAAATCGTATTATTCAGTTGTTCACTAGTTGTATTACGCATGTATGTTGACTCTATTTACATCATTTTGTTATGTCAAAAAACCGTATACGACGTTGAAATAAACAGTTTTTGAGGCAAATATTTTGAAAACAATTACATGTATACCATATAATAGGAAAATACATTCTGTAGAAATGTGTGTTTTCACTGATGTAGTGTCGCTTTAACTTAAATACAAAATGTATACATATAAGAGTAAACGAGAGGATTGAATACAGGTAAAATCACGACGATATTATTATAGGCAGGATCGATCCCCCGTCTGACCGTAATATAATTAACAGTCTTTCAGATGGGACATTAAACCGAGGTCTCGTGTCGGTGCTTTACACCGTGCACGTAAGAGAACCAGAGGAGACTCTGGAATGAGTTTCTGTCCGTATCATTGCACTATCCTCCAAACATCTAAAATGAATAATCTCTTCAGGAGGCGTCGCTCATATGGGTAACCAGTAGCGACGATAAATAAACGTAAAACACACACTCTCATATTAGTATAGATGCAGAATGGTCACTATATATCGTTGCTATGTCATGGTAGATCGGAATTCATACTGCGCATGCGTCGCCCTAATAGTTGCGACCAGGCCTGGCGGTTATAAAACTTTTCTCCAATCTCAGACTCAGTATTAAGCTTCTGATTAGTTCAGTTAAGTGAAAATATAAGACTCAACCAATCATATCACATGAGTTTCACCTTGTCAAGACAGTCGGGTTTGATAACTAGGCTACGTGGGATCACTCACAGCACCTTTGTCGGTTGCACATGCACAGTTTGTAACAATGCTCGATCTGGCTCGTATATGATAACATTATACATTGCTGAGTGTACATTGTCAACACGTTGACGATTGAGAATCATTACCGGAAGTAGATGTGTACATTGTTGACACGTTGACGATATCGTTCAGAGAATCATTACCGGAAGTAGATGTAACATTATCACTTCCGGGTACCATATATGCTGCATATGTAGGTTGTGCAGACCTAGTGGTACTGCAACTTCCGGTACCCATACATATTCCGGTGCACTCCAACCACGCCTGACAAATCACACCATAATGTGTACTGTGCCTGAGATCTAGTTTGACAATATCTATACTGTATTACGACATTCAAAACACTAATAAAGGAATTAATAAAATTGTCTTTCATTTTTAGGCGATTCGGGACCAAATGTGCTGGCTGTTTGCAAGGTATATCACCTAGTGATCTCGTGCGCCGCGCGCGAAACAAAGTGTTCCATCTAAAGTGTTTCACGTGCATGATGTGCAGAAAGGAACTCTCCACCGGGGAGGAACTTTATATCCTAGATGAAAATAAGTTCATCTGTAAAGAGGATTATTTAGCAAGCAAGCTTTCTGGTAAGAACGGATTCTAGAAATATAGTCACCATTTGTAGTTTACAACATTTCCTATGACTGTAACAGTTATAGTTTATTTGTACCAACACCCCAACATTCATTATATCTTTAATTTGTGGTTATTATCTCATTTCTGCGAGGAATATTGCTTTGGTGGCGTCCGTCCGTTCGTTCGGAGCCAGTTCCCAGGCATCAATGGGTAGAAGTTTTGAAACTTGATATAAAATATGTATCACCATAGCATTTTGCGGGGATCAGCCCAGTTATTGCCCTTTAATTGACTAAAATGTAGACATGTGTCCGTCCAGATCCAGTCATACGGGTTATGTCAATTCCTTGAATTTGCTTGTTTGTCTAGAATAAATGTAGAGTTTTCCTTAAAGCGACATTACATCGCAAAAAGCAATAACATGCATTTTTCACGAATAGTTGCATTGCTACTACAAATTCTTCCGAATACATCCGAACACTAACATTGAATCAATAAACAGTGTTTTTATGGATTGAAAGTATGATTTCATATAACGGCCATCTGCTCCTGAATTGACTGTTTGTTTGTCATCGGCGGCAATACTAAACGCTAGATAATATCATGTATAGATAGTTTAACTAAGACTTGTCTACAAAAAGTACAAATAAATAGGCACAACTGTGAGATATAACGGTAAATCTGTACTATAAATAGTGTTATTCTTCTTTGTTTATACAGCACTCCTTCACTTATGAAGTGATACACTAGTTGTATTACGCATGGATGTTTACATTATTTTGCTATGTCAACAAACCACGTATACGACGTTTGTTTATTAGTTGAAATACTCAGTATTTGAGGCAAATATTTGGAAAATATATATACCATATAATAGAAAATACATTCTGTAGAAATTTGTGTTTTCACTGATGTAGTGTCGCTTTAAATAAACAAAGAAAACGAGAGAAGCAACGTTGATACAATTTGATCAATTGGATGCGGAAAGAGAAACAATGCATATTGCATAGAAACTAAACAAACAAAGACAACCAGCCATATCGATACATGTGTATTCCTGTCACAATAATATCATTGTTGACATTATGCTATATATTACCAGCTGTCTTCTTTTCTGCTTCTTCAATAGGCAGCACTAAACACTGTGCACCGGTAATTAATTATGTGTATTGCGATACAGTATTACGTAACTCTACCCGCCTTCTTGATACAGATATCATTTTGCTATCTTCACGGCATCTTATTTCTCACAGCGCACCGGTTTACATCGATGGGGGACCCACCATTAAGCGATGATAAGAAATCACACAAGAAAAAACGTATAATATTCAGGAATATTGCAACGTAGATTACCGTATTACATTTGATAAATGAGCTTATGCTAATTTCGCAGATAACCGTTAGATAACGAAGGGTATCATAACTAACGGCAGGTTCTGTGGAAAATTGACACTCCCCAAACTAGATAAAAAACCCAAGGCAGATTTGCATAAGACCTGGGGACAATCTATTAATGTCAGATATAAATACTCTAATATTTTGATTCTGAATATTATCATAAGGTGAAAAATAATTATTTAAAAACATACAGATACTTTTCCGGTGTATTATCATCATGGGCATTTTCTTGAAATTTTCTAAAGTTTAAATTAATGACGTCTCCCCTTGTGATAGGCAAAACTTGATAGACACTAAATTGATTGATGCTGTTACAAAATATGCATACAATTTCCAAATAATTACGCTTGAGATTTTATCATGAACAAAGATACATTGAATATATATATATTGTCACAATTTGTAATTTCTATAGAGGCACCGGCCTTTATCATAGACGAGCATAACAATTATAATATATTAAATATTAAAAACTATAATTATTAATTTTATATTATATATTCAGAGACAAGATCTTTGAACATTGATATATCTATTGACAGAGGTTTGTAATTCCAAAGTACAAAACCGTATCAATGTCTGATACCATAATTTGAATATGAGTGTGTGTATTTTACGTTTATTGATCGTCGCTACCGTTTGGCCATATGAGCGACATCTTCTGAAGAGATAAGGAGGTTTAGATTTTTGGAGGATAGTACAATGATACAGACAGAGACCCATTCCAGAGTCTCCTCAGTTTCTTTTACGTGCACGATGTAAACCACAGCCACGAGACCTCTGTTTAAAGTCCAATCTGAAAGACTTAATTTATTAGGGTCAGATGAGGTGACCCCTGGATTCCCAGTCCACTGTGTTAACCACTGGACTAGGTATCCGTCTATCAATTAATGATGTTTATATTTTAAATGAGGCTGCTCTCTAGAACATGCATGAAGTATACGTGAATATGCATGGTGTGTATGTGGACATGCATGAAGTATACGTGGCTATACATGAAGTATACTTGGCTATGCATGAATTATACGTGGTTATGCATGTAGTATACGTGGCTATGCATGAAGTATACCTAGATATGCATGAAGTATACGTGGCTATGCATGAATTATACGTGGTTATGCATGAAGTATACATGGATATGCATGAAGTATACCTAGATATGCATGAAGTATACGTGGCTATGCATGAATTATACGTGGTTATGCATGAAGTATACGTGGATATGCATGAAGTATACCTAGATATGCATGAAGTATACGTGGCTATGCATGAAATATACGTGGCTATGCATGAAGTATACGTGGATATGCATGAAGTATACCTAGATATGCATGAAGTATACGTGGCTATGCATGAATTATACGTGGCTATGCATGAAGTATACGTGGCTATGCATGACGTATACGTGGATATGCATGAAGTATACGTGGTTATGCATGAATTATACGTGGTTATGCATGAAGTATACGTGGTTATGCATGAAGTATACGTGGTTATGCATGAATTATACGTGGATATGCATGAAGTATACGTGGTTATGCATAAATTATACGTGACTATGCATGAAGTATACCTAGAAATGCATGAAGTATACGTGGCTATGCATGAAGTATACGTGGTTATGCATAAATTATACGTGACTATGCATGTAGTATACGTGACTATGCATGAAGTATACGTGGCTATGCATGAAGTATACGTGGCTATGCATGAAGTATACGTGGATATGCATGAAGTATACGTGGTTATGCATACATTATACGTGACTATGCATGAAGTATACGTGGCTATGCATGAAGTATACGTGGCTATGCATGAAGTATACGTGGTTGTGCATAAATTATACGTGACTATGCATGAAGTATACGTGACTATGCATGACGTATACGTGGCTATGCATGGAGTATACGTGGATATGCATGAAGTATACGTGGTTATGCATAAATTATACGTGACTATGCATGAAGTATACGTGACTATGCATGAATTATACGTGACTATGCATGAATTATACGTGACTATACATGACGTATCTGAAGACAACATTGAAATAAGGGTCATATTATAACGGTTTGTCTACCAGCTAGTCAGATGTGTAATGCTGTATAGCTTCAGGTAATTTAAAAAGTAAGTTTGTAGTAGACGCTATTTCTAAGAAAAGAATTCGGTACAATACGAGTCGCCGGGAAGCGGTAGAAATAACTGCTGAACTTGCTCTTCATCAAATCGGAGGCCTATACCTCAACATATCAGGAAAACCATCGTAATTCCTGCTAAATTAAATATGTGTCGACACGTATTTTAACACCATGTTATCACTGGGAACAACACCGAAATCTGGATACGCCATTTTGATAATTAAATGAGCGGAGAAATCCGAGATACGCCAAATGAATATGAAGATAAAAATAAATTGATTTATTGGGTAGTTCAACCTTAACTCTCACGATTAAATGCGAGTATGTGCAGCACCGTTTTGTAATGTATATATCACTGACGCACGTTACTATTTATAAATACAATGCGATATTGAGGACGATACCATTACACTAAGATATAGTGAAACACGCTTTTATTTTGACTAAGTGATTGTATCTCATTATACCTGGTCGATACAACTACCTGGATCACCTATATCGTGTTTATTTTATTGGTTTTCTGTTTATATACATATTTCACATATCGCGTTGGACCAGTAATACCTAAAATGTTATTGTTGTAAATACAAGTTATTTAAAAGTTGTACATGTTACCTGACCATTGAGAATGTTGCACATGGCGCCGCTTGGCGTCGCGCAATGATCTTGTAAAGTTATTCGAGGTTTAATCGTCCTTTTATTTTATGGACAACATGCAAATGTTCATACCAGCACTCGTTTGAAATGCTGGTTTTATTAATATAAATACTACATTGTGAGTTGTCATCGTAATAATCGGAACACTAATGTTAATATAAGTGCAGTAGTATTCGGATATGCTGTCAAATATACGTACATATGGATAATGAGGTGATTAGGCACAGCCAAGAACCTTATTATGGTCTATGGACCAATGGTTTAGTTGGTACTTTAATTTGCAAGTTAACAGAATACATAATACCATAAGCAATACAGACCAAGCTCGACTATGATGCATTGTTGACAGTTGTGTATTTCATTTCGTATTTGCGGAAACATTGTTCCGGCACTTCGATTATATGCAAATGAAGCAAACTTCCACTAAATCTCGGATAATCTCAGGGCATTAGAATTTTGCAGAAATGTCCTACAAAATGCCCCACAACCAAGCATTTGCTATTCATGAGGATTAAAAGCGAGCCAGGGAAATCTGTTCCAAAGAAGCTAAAATCCGAAGTGTTCCGAAACAGCACATAATCATGCTAAAATATTCATCCGCAGACGAGAGATCGGATAGATAAACTGAATAAAGAAACATGTCAAAATGTTTGAAAACAAAATAGCCGGAACAAGTGTATGCATATGTGCTTGCCAATGCGGACATGCACACAATGCAGTTGGCAACATGTACACAAGGACCAATAGCGACACAAGTTCAAAACTTGCGTATGCATCGTCGGTCATTAAATAACTATTAGGTTGAAAACCATTTTAGCATTAATTCATCAATATGCTTGTATGGAGCCGGTAACATGTTGTCGCGGGCTGTTTACTATACATATAGGCCTACCTACAATCAGGTCAACGAGGTCAATTAAGAAAACCCGTTTTGTATCGCGTCCTGACGCCAGATGTAACACACATTAGACGTCTGAACGACATACATGACCCAGTGTCATTATGTTTGTTTTTGTGTGTTTAAAGGCTCACCAACAGCTTAGGTCACGTGACATTTCTGCAACTATTATTGGTGGCGGAAGATCCCGTTTGCCCCTCCGAGCAATATTGCAGGCAACTACGGGAACACGGGTAGAACCACCGGCCTACCGCAATGCAGCCGGATAGCATCCTTACTCAATGGAATTCGACACCGGCCAGTAGGATTTGAAAATACAGCGGTGAGGGGCAAGACGTGATTTGAAAACGGCCAGGACTCCCCCTCACCAAACTCCAGCTCCACTATGCATTGTATATTGAATTGATACAAATAGTTACTTGTTTATATTTAGGATAACGTAAGATACAGAAAACACTACAGTTCTAAAGGCACACCGGTGTATCGTGCATTTGCATGTCCGGTGTATCGTGCATGTGCATGTCCGGTGTATCGTACATTTGCATGTCCGGTGTATCGTGCATGTGCATGTCCGGTGTATTGTGCATGTGCATGTCCGGTGTATCGTGCATGTACATGTCCGGTGTATCGTGCATGTGCATGTCCGGTGTATCGTGCATGTGCATGTCCGGTGTATCGTGCATGTGCATGTCCGGTGTATCGTGCATGTGCATGTCCGGTGTATCGTGCATGTGCATGTCCGGTGTATCGTGCATGTGCATGTCCGGTGTATCGTGCATGTGCATGTCCGGTGTATCGTACATGTGCATGTCCGGTGTATCGTGCATGTGCATGTCCGGTGTATCGTGCATGTGCATGTCCGGTGTATCGTGCATGTACATGTCCGGTTTATCGTGCATGTGCATGTCCGGTGTATCGTGCATTTACATGTCCGGTGTATCGTGCATTTACATGTCCGGTGTATCGTGCATGTGCATGCCCGGTGTATCGTGCATGTGCATGTCCGGTGTATCGTGCATTTACATGTCCGGTGTATCGTGCATTAACATGTCCGGTGTATCGTGCATGTCCGGTGTATCGTGCATGTGCATGTCCGGTGTATCGTGCATTTGCATGTCCGGTGTATCGTGCATTTGCATGTCCGGTGTATCGTGCATGTCCGGTGTATCGTGCATTTGCATGTCCGGTGTATCGTGCATGTCCGGTGTATCGTGCATGTCCGGTGTATCGTGCATGTCCGGTGTATCGTGCATGTCCGGTGTATCGTGCATTTGCATGTCCGGTGTATCGTGCATTTGCATGTCCGTTGTATCGTGCATGTGCATGCCCGGTGTATCGTGCATGTGCATGCCCGGTGTATCGTGCATTTGCATGTCCGTTGTATCGTGCATGCCCGGTGTATCGTGGATTTGCATGTCCGGTGTATCGTGCATTTGCATGCCCGGTGTATCGTGCATTTACATGTCCGTTGTATCGTGCATTTGCATGTCCGGTGTATCGTGCATTTACATGTCCGGTGTATCGTGCATTTACATGTCCGGTGTATCGTGCATTTACATGCCCGGTGTATCGTGCATGTGCATGTCCGGTGTATCGTGCATTTACATGTCCGGTGTATCGTGCATGTGCATGCCCGGTGTATCGTGCATGTGCATGCCCGGTGTATTTGTGACTGACAAACGATTATTAATATTATTATATTGGGACGGGTGATCGAACTCTATACCTCCGCATTTTCCATCGTGTCATGAAAAGTAGAGAAAGAGTATATTATATGTAATGGAATATTAACAGCAACACCGTATATACATAATGTATAAATATAAAACTCTGGATCTCTTTATACAACCATTTGGCACAACGGGCATGGTCGCTGTGTAGAATATACCAGTACACGCAGCATGGTCGCTGTGTAGAATATACCAGTACACGCAGCATGGCCGCTATATAGAATCTAACAGTACACGCAGCATGGCCGCTATATAGAATCTACCAATACACGCAGCATGGCCGCTATATAGAATCTACCAATACACGCAGCATGGCCGCTATATAGAATCTAACAGTACACGCAGTATGGCCGCTATATAGAATCTACCAATACACGCAGCATGGCCGCTATATAGAATCTACCAATACACGCAGCATGGCCGCTATATAGAATCTACCAGTACACGCAGCATGGCCGCTATATAGAATATACCAGTACACCGCGTACACGCAGCATGGCCGCTATATAGAATCTAACAGTACACGCAGCATGGCCGCTGTGTAGAATCTAACAGTACACGCAGCATGGCCGCTGTGTAGAATCTACCAGTATACGCAGCATGGCCGCTATATAGAATCTAACAGTACACGCAGCATGGCCGCTGTGTAGAATCTACCAGTATACGCAGCATGGCCGCTATATAGAATCTAACAGTACACGCAGCATGGCCGCTATATAGAATCTACCAATACACGCAGCATGGCCGCTATATAGAATCTAACAGTACACGCAGCATGGCCGCTGTGTAGAATCTACCAGTATACGCAGCATGGCCGCTGTGTAGAATCTACCAGTACACGCAGCATGGCCGCTATATAGAATATACCAGTACACGCAGCTTGGTCGCTATGTAGAATATACCAGTACACGCAGCATGGCCGCTGTGTAGAATATACCAGTACACGCAGCTTGGTCGCTATGTAGAATATACGGATTATCCCGGCCGTTGTAAAGAGACTACTATACGGTTTATCGCATTTATGTGTTTCGACATTCTATATAGTTTTAAACGTTTTTCGCTTAAAGACGTTTGTTTCGCCTCTTATCTGATTAGTCTCCCAACAAATATAACGTTTTAAGCACAAGTTGTGCCCCCTAAGCATTAACGCTGTTTCAAATAGGGATAATATGATTACATTGGGCCTGATGCGATTTGTGGCGAGCTAATATGATTTGGGAGCGAATATTGCAATAGATCCGAGCGGTTACGCGGCGTATTTGCTCCGATTGTTCTTTAGCCGTTGGCGTGAAATCCAATAACGAACAATACAGTAATTTCGAAGGAAAAGGGGGAGCAAGAATTCGCAGAAAGTGTGTGAAGTCAAGCAACCAAAGTGGAGCAAATTTGATAAAGATTTGTTAAATGGTGAGACAGATAGATCAATGCACGAATATTTCGTATGTCACACACACGTTGTATACATGCGCAGTTTTGTTGAGTTTATACACATTTGGTTTAAACAGTATTTATTCCAATAAATTTACATGTATAACACAAAAAAAAGGTTACAAATTACATAAATTGTGAATAATACACATTTATTTAGCTCCGTTGCGAAACAAGTTAATACTGGAGACATAGACTACTGGTAGATATAGAGGCAATTCGGTGTTTTACGACTGTTGTATCAAGGTACATGTTTCGTTTATGCTTTCCAATGAATGGTAGAGTGTTCACAGTGAACTAAAACTCCACCATCCACTGTTTTCATGCAGTGAAACGTGGCATTCTCTCTGCCACTGGTTGCGTTTCGTATTCCTGCGCGGTTATATATACTTTTATATCTTAGCTATTTTCGGACTATCATGAACCGTTAATCATTAAGTAATATATTCTAATGCATTTGTTTTGTTTGTAGTTTTTAATTTTGACAGCAAACAGAAACTAACTTGTAAATTATACCGGAGCTACTTCTTAGTACGGACGTTGACAATAACATAAGTGGTTGTGCGGTTGTGGAATGTAGTGAAATGAGGCTCCCGACAGGGGCAGTTAAAATTAATTAAATTTGATAACAACTATTATATTGGCCAACATCATTGGAGGTGGTGGTGGTGGTGGTTGTGGTGGTGGTGGTGATGGTGGTGGTGGTGGTGGTGGTGGTGGTGGTGGTGGTGGTTGTGGTGGTGGTGATGGTGATACAGTATGCATCGCTACAGTTTACAATAATGAAACATATATATGATCTACACAAACCTGTCCTAGTAGTATATAATATATATTTTTATATAGTTTTATACATGTATTGTGCATATCGATCCATTGCCTCTAATGTTGTACTTTACGAATATAGATTCTATATTATTTGCAATAGCAGACGACTTTGTTATAAATAACGTATGTGTAGTACTTTTTACGCAGCGTGTGTCCAGTACTTAGTGACCTAGGCCTATCATGTTTTGAATTGCCAATTTTGTGTCATCATTTACGGTACATTACAAACTTTGGATTGATTCGACAGTTTTAAAAACTCTTCATTAATGTGCTCTATCTCGTGACGTAAGTGATTGTGGTACTGGTTCCCGGCGTGTTTGGGACAGGTATAATTCATAATTGTATTAGCCATATATCATTCAAGTCCGTTTGTTGAAAGAATTCTCTTCGGAATGATTTAATGGATTTTGACGGGCGAAATTACAATTACCGACACCTAAGTCCCTGTTGGCACCAGCAATAGAGTTGTAAGAATTTTCCAGGCCGCCCTAGATATATTTTTACCGCAACGTGTTATAACGAGCACGCAACTGTTTGGTCTATACAATATGTCACAATACATCACTTTTCTCCGCTGAAAAAAATAGTTCCTGTCACTAACAAGAATTCTGCAAATTTATGAACATCTTATGTGCTTTTTATGAGCGTTTGAGCAACCGAGTTTTCCTTGTAGATGTTCCGACTCGCTAAACGCTTGACCTGCAACGGCGCCATTATTTCGTCTGCCGATCTATTTAACTGTCTCGGGTTGTCGTCTGAATACAAATCGTCCATCTTTATGGTCTAATAACGATATGACGGATTCTTTCCATTATTTAAAAGAAGTACTATATTGTATATATATGACAGACGGATCTGTGGTACAGTGGTAACACGCTGGACTGGTAATCCAGGGATCGCAGGTTCGATCCCCCGTCTGACCCTAATAAAATTAACAGTCTTTCAGATGGGACGTTAAACCGAGGTCTCGTGTCGGTGCTTTACACCGTGCACGTAAAAGAACCAGAGGAGATTCTGGAATGGGTCTCTGTCTGTATCATGCACTATCCTCCAAAATCTAAAATAAATAATCTCTTCAGGAGGCGTCGCTCATATGGGCAACCGGTAGCGACGATAAATAAACGTAAGCACACACACACATATATATTGTATATATATCACAGTATCTCTCTTACCACACGCACAATGTTCACAATTAAATATATGCAACCGGAAGTGATAAACCTGACGTTTAGCACATACACGTTGACGTCTTCGAAACCTGACGTTTAGCGCATACACGTTGACGTCTTCGCTACTATGCCCGGCATTTGACGTTCACGTACTTCCTGTCCTTCTATTACACACGCTGCCCATTGTTTTCATAACAGCTAATGTACACTAAAATTAACGCGCAAACTGTACACAATACATAAGTTCTCCATTTCTGTTTCGATCCTTTGAGGTTAATGAACATCAACGCATCACTTTCACGAAAGTGTCATCTTGATATTGTCACTGGTTGTCTTTCTTTTGTTTGCAGACGACAGTCTAGTAGCTCTCGGAATGTCACCGCTATTTACATTCATGATAAATTGCACACGCTTTAAGAATTAGGAGAATGCTGCAAAAACTGGCAATTAATTGTTCTTGGAGAGTCATTAATCATAATTTTCATACCATTGACGATCGAAACGTTTAGGAAGCGATCAGGAAACACTTTATCTGTATGATTTACTCCAAGATCCGCCATTGAATACGAAGCGAATTAATCTTGTATGAATTTAGTGTTGATGTATGAACTAGCTGGTATTGTTTGTTTTGGAACGCCAGACATGATTTCTGCTGTTGGCTCGGTGATACATGATGGTTGTGGTATTGTTTGCGTGAAGCGGTGAGTATTTAGGAATGTATTGTTGTCAAGAACAGATACCCAGTAGGTAGTTTGCGAGTGTTGACTTTGGTTCGGAATACCTACCTTTTCTATTTAGCGGCGATGTGAGCGTTGTATAATACAATATGGTACTAATCTACTGTTTATAGTATACGATAATAGCACAGATCACCGCGCACTCTGTCGTCTGCCATATACTAATAGTGGTAGCCACTAACATAATACACTCATGTCCTATAATAATAATAATAATAATAATAATAATAATAATTATAATACTAATACTAATATATCATACAGCAATCGATATATAATTAACGAGATATCCCAGTGACATTATACTGTTAATAATAATAATAATAATAATAAACTAATAATACTATATACATATTTATGTGTACATCAGTATCATAAAGTATGTATAAATGTGGCACAAACAAGACTACACTATTTACAGTACTATATAGTGGCATGCAATAACGCCATTATCTATGCACAATTTGCTCATTTAATCCATTGCACGTTTAATTAATTAACCATAACATGACCTAAATACAGTTTTGTATATTTAATGCGCACACAAGAAAGGCAATTGCCAGACAGATCGATTGTACATACCTTTTTATAGACGCAATAGAACAAATACATGTCTCGCAAACTCTGCAAATTGTCGTTCATAGTTTATACCCAATATGAACAATACAAACCCTGGATTAGTAACAATTGATCGACAAAGCGATGAAAACAAAGGTGGATCGAAATTGGTTTGCGGCGTCTGCTAATTGTTTGCTTAAATGTTTCAACAGTTTGCCCACAATAATGAACAAGCACTCACGACCGTGTTAGAACCAATATTGACAAATAATAGAATGTAATCACTCCAAATAGTATAGCGTGTCTGTAAACTTAGTTTATATTACGTTACTGCTTACGGTGGGTGGGGAAAGTTTTCCAATCACGTGACCCACATTGACCAATGTAGGTTCGCATCCAACCATGAGTGTGGACTTCTTTCAGTTGTGGCAGCTATTCAACTGGTTTGTGGAAGCGATGTGATGACACCTGGGATATTTCTCCAACAATACAAGTTGGAAACAAAGTCTTGGTTTTAATCTGAAAAGACAGCACATGCACACGCTCCGTGTGCGATCATTGGGAACTAGATGTTGGATGCATTAAAGCCCCATTATGCGTTTAATAAGAATGTGCTGCACACCACGATATTGGCGGGACCGGATGATTAGATATTGTGATTATTGTCTTATGTATTCATTTTTCAATAATAAATGAATACGGTAAAAAGTAACATTTGGAATATATGCCCGCACACTAACCTGCTTCTATGAAATTACCATTAGTAAAGTACCTCCCTTTATGGATATTTTTTAGTAAAATCCCCAATATCACTGTAAACGGTGGTTTACTAAAGTTAACTATGAATTATACGATTATTTTTCCAACTGAAGAAAACAAAGACATAATGAGACATATATACATGTAGTACTACAAATGTGTGTTTTACGTTTATTTATCGTCACTACCGGTTGCCCATATGAGCAACGCCTCTTGAAGAGATTGTTCATTTTTGGAGGATAGTGCAATGATACAGACATAGACCCATTCCAGAGTCTCCTCTGGTTCTTTTACGCGCACGGTGTAAAGCACCGACACGAAACCTCGGTTTAAAGTCCCAGCTGAATGAGTGTTAATTTTATTAGGGTCAGACGGGGGATCGAACCTATGATCCCTGGATTACCAGTCCAACCTGTTAACCTCTGGGCAGATCAGTCTGTAGTACTACAAACGAAAACGACTATATATGCCCCGTTCACAGTCTCCCTTATATTATATCCTGCACAGCGATGTAGGAAAATAGTACCACTATGCTATCGCAATACACGCATACATATATCATACCATTAACAGAATAGAACATTGAAAACATGGTCACAATACCATGGGTGACAAGTTATCTTATTTTATACAGTTAAAATTCTTTTCGCTATTAAGCGCGATGTCGCTTTGATCAATTTTGCTCGAATTTATCTCGGTCAGTTGACATTCCCGTAAGCACTTCTGCCATATCCGTATGTTTGTTAAACTAATATATTTTCATTTAGCGTAATCATTTTCACTCAATGTTCTATCTTGCAGGCTCAGACGTAGACGACGATGGAGATTTTGAGAATGTTTTAGACCAATCCGTCAATGATGGTGAGTACGGAGTGCAAGAAGAACCACCATCAAACGAAGCAGATATGTACCTCACGAGTTCCGAACGCCATTGTATGAACGGACAAATTAGTGATATCAGTCCTTCGATAAATATTCCAAATTCTGAAACCTCGAACCATTTAGTAGGTTCTCACTTAGGATTAAACCTATCAATCTCCAAAATGTCAACGGATTCCAAATCAGATACAAATAGTTTATCGGATAGTCACGTGAATTCGGATAGTATGTGTGTACGGGATGATCAACGAGACCAACTGTCGGATTCGTGTTTGAGTCCTGCCGGACAGGACTCGCAAACAGTCGATCAGAATCCGGGAAGTAATTGTTCTAGTCAAGATATAAACGACTCAAATAATAATAAAGACGGAGAAACGAATGGAAAAACCGGAAATAAACGCAGAGGACCGCGCACAACTATAAAAGCCAAACAACTCGAAGTTCTAAAAGCGTCGTTCAATGCGACTCCGAAACCTACACGCCATATCCGGGAGCAGCTAGCAGCAGAAACGGGATTAAACATGCGCGTTATACAGGTAGGTTAATTAAGAAATAATAAGTATCAACCGTGGTTTATCGCAGAATAACCCGAGCAAGATTTTACTCTACAAGTATATATGTTATTATCTGGGTCGTGTTAGAATACATAATATAAATGGTACTATTTGTCAACCTCGTCGTATCTTTATTGACGGGGTAAACCGGTCTATCAACCGGTGCGTATTTCCTGTTCAACTTCGTCAACAATAATCCCCGATTATCATATACATTGTACGTGTAGATTATCATATACATTGTACGTGTAGATTTTCATATACATTGTACGTGTAGATTTTCATATACATTGTACGTGTAGATTATCATATACATTGTACGTGTAGATTATCATATACATTGTACGTGTAGATTTTCATATACATTGTACGTGTAGATTATCATATACATTGTACGTACGTGTAGATTATCATATACATTGTACGTGTAGATTTTCATATACATTGTACGTGTAGATTATCATATACACGTGTAGATTATCATATACATTGTACGTGTAGATTTTCATATACATTGTACGTGTAGATTATCATATACATTGTACGTGTAGATTATCATATACATTGTACGTGTAGATTATCATATACATTGTACGTGTAGATTTTCGCTAAAATATCAACAGTAATTGTGATTATATCGATCTACAATAACTTTTAATGATTTCAAACAGACGAACAGCACTCAAATCCTCTGGTATAAGTGCAGTGGCATTCCTTTCTCGTGTTTATTAGACTGGTGTTGAATTATTAATTCGTTGGGGTAGAAGGTAAAACGTCGTAGTAGGGGGAAAAAATCTAACGATTGGCTACGGTTGCTTAGCATACGGCATCGAAATACCTTGATTCTAAATAAATAAAGCTGTTAGTTATAAATAAATTATTATCTAATTCTTGTGTTTATCATAAATAAATACATAATATAAATTTTAGATATAGATATCGGAATTCATAAATTTATTTTATATTGAATATCTGAGAACGCTGTTACCACAATAATGCGGACACGTAAATGCACTGGGATTGGCATGTTCTATTACTATATAAATCAGCAGATACGACGAATATAAATGTCAATAATAATAATAATAATAATAAGTATTATTATTATTATTATATAGTAAAGCTGAAAAGTAGAGGAATTACATGTAATATGCTATGGAATAGAATGATATGTGGAATTGGCTAGTAGAGTAGAAAAGGCGAATGAGACAATTAATGATAAATATATCTTACGATGTGCAGATATGACTGTAGGGGGATCTTCAAAATATGTATGAAATCAGCTTAACCCTTTCAACACCACAGGCCTCTAAATAGGCTTACAAAAAGTGTAGATCCAGATGAGCCGGCTCGTGACGAGCCGTCTCATCAGGATCTGCACTTTTTGCCGGTAATATAACTATTTTAAAACAAAAATTACCCATTTTGATAAATGAACTGGTCCAAATCTAATTTTCTTATTAATTTATTGGTCTAAAAATATCATGCACCAGTCCATGTCAGTTACTTGGTGTTGAATGGGTTAATATAATGCACCAGTCCATGTCAGTTACTTGGTGTTGAATGGGTTTATATCATGTACCAGTCCATGTCAGTTACTTGGTGTTGAATGGGTTAATATAATGCACCAGTCCATGTCAGTTACTTGGTGTTGAATGGGTTAATATCATGTACCAGTCCATGTCAGTTACTTGGTGTTTAATGGGTTAATATCATGTACCAGTCCATGTCAGTTACTTGGTGTTGAATGGGTTAAAGATAAATTTACAAACAGTGCGCTGATTTGGTTTTTACTTATTTTAGATAAATGGAGGCAGATATACACCTGCATTGAATATATGCAAGCGGAGTGTATGTACATCATACGCACGTGTCTGTGCTCAACGTAGTGGGTACGTCGGGTTACGGATGTGACGTATGGTAGTACGCATACATCATAGTAGGAAGACGACTGGACGTTATTTCAAGCTTAAAAATAATGCCGAAACCCCATATTAAATCTATGATCTTAACTCTGTTATCAGCCCAATGCCCCACCATTTGCTGAACTAGAATTGGGTTTTAGCATATTTTGTCAATGATCGACTTTACACGTTGGGTTCATTGCCAGATTATTTCCTTTTCAATGCATGTTTTTTTATTTTTTAAGCAGCAGACGACCTGGCGTCATGCGCCACTCGGAACATCTTGGTTCTTTTCACGGTCAATATGGCGGGGATCCACCTCCAAGATTTTACTAGTTGACCCCCGTAACCTTCACCACATGAACGACGTTTCATAAAATATTCAAAATTATTTCAATGACTTCGACAGTTCATAATTTACAAATACCCTGCCCAGCGTTCAATAGAAATCATTTCGCCCAAGTGGTCGAACAATAACACGAATCGCGTACATACCGAAATAATAATTCCCTTTTGATACAACGATTCCGACCGAACGACCCAGCTCATTTATATGCACGATGGCTCTTTTCGTTGACATGAATTCTTTTATACCGTGTCAAAATGTTAGAGGAAGAGATTTGCGTAGCGAGAAAATCTGTGCGCCCACCCGCTAGACCATTATATTACAACATACAACGGTCGTAGGGCGAAACTTGGGGAATCTTTATAATGTCAAATTGATGTGTACTGTTTATGAATTACAACTATTTTCACGTCTTATCATTTTGTTACATAAAATACGTTAAGTTTATGAATAGAAAAGCAACGCCCTGATGAGGAGATGACTCAAGCGTTGTTGTTGTTTGTTGTTTGTTGTTGTTGTTGTTAGAATACGTGTATTTGTTTGACAAGAGAGATGTGCCACACTAGACCTTACCACTGTATCCCCTATTACTGTTACGTGACTCCAACAGCATCTCTGCTCTACAGTGCCCTCTGCTCTATAATGCCCTCTGCTCTACAATTCCCGTTGCTCTACAATGCCCTCCGCTCTATAATGCCCTCCGCTCTATAATGCCCTCTGCTCTACAATGCCCTCCGCTCTATAATGCCCTCTGCTCTACAATGCCCTCTGCTCTACAATGCCCTCCGCTCTACAATGCCCTCTGCTCTACAATGCCCTCTGCTCTACAATGCCCTCTGCTCTACAATGCCCTCTGCTCTACAATGCCCTCTGCTCTACAATGCCCTCTGCTCTACAATGCCCTCTGCTCTACAATGCCCTCTGCTCTAGTGCCACTCGGACCAAAGTAAGCAACTCAAGTGCTAATAGCACCTTAGACTTTCCAAATATTTAGAAATGGAACTGCAGGTATTAAGACCGGGTACATAACATGCCAACTATGCTAATTCCTTGATATAATAAAGATAGTTAAGTACTGACGTAAATTACAGGTTCGACCCCACGTCTAGCCCTAATAATATTAAGTCTTTCAAGTGGGACTTTAAACAGAGGTGTCATGACTGTACTTTACACCGTGCACATAAAAGAACCAGAGGAGATTCTGGAATGGGTCTCTGTCTGTATCATTGCACTATCCTCCAAACATCTAAAATGACTAATCTCTTCAGGAGGCGTCGCTCATGTGGGTAACCGGTAGCGACGATAAATAAACGTAAAACACACACTACCGTTGAATTCAGTGGGGTTTTTGTGTGCAAATATTAAATATAGAATATTATATGGAGGTAACTACCTTAATATATCTCAATCACTATAGTAAAATATATAGCAGATGTAAATAATGATTATATACATGTGTAACTGTAACTGCAAATCTATACTAACTACCTAGTACGAGACAAGCATTAGCCTGTGTTCCAGTCTGTACATTTTTCACAAATTAATTCTGGCAAAATGACATTATCAGAAACTCAATACGGCTCAATTAATGGTATCGGTGTTAAAGGATGTCTTTATATGACTGCCCAGGCAAAATATATCAACGCCTGTTCCCAGGCTAGACAAGCACAAACATCATCACTCTTTAGTTCAGCTTTGTTTAGTTAGAAAACCGTTTCGGAATGGAACTATTTTTTTTAATTAAAGCCGTGGGTATGTTGGCATTTCAGTTAATAGCGCAGTTAATTGAAGAACTATTATTGCCTGTAACTATAGTTCAAAATATGGCAATCGGTGATAAATAAACGAAACTGATTCGTGCGCATGCGTAATGAAACCGGAAGCCTGCAGCTGAATGTCAAAGATATTGTATACAATAGCACATTTGAATAAGTTTTTCATATACTGTGCATTTTGTTTACAAACCAAGCATTGTGTGTTGTCAGAACGCAAAACGAATAGATCGACTTGTGCTCATGGGCGAGAACTATATTGAGACTTGATATAATATACCCGAACTTAGATCAACACAGCGTATATAATCCCTAAGCGTACCCCATGTGTCAAATGACAACACAACCGCGAACCACCCGTGGATTTCTTTTCACTAAGTTATGAAAAAGTATGAAACATTTTATGAATAGAGATTAAAATTTGATCCACTACTTTTTTACAATGATATTGTCAAGATTTGAAAGTACGTCTCCATATTTTGAAAAGTCTATAAACGTACGATACCTGTCGTAATCTGTACTCGTGCGGGTTATTCGTTATTAATTGCAAATAAAAATATCGCTATGTCTTACTGGATTTCACCCAATCAATAAAACAGCTGCGGAACATATTCTCCTATCAATTGTAAATGCACACATTTGTTTTATTAAGTTCGGAAGCGATTTCTGCGCATAAGACGGCTTGCTATTGGGACAATACTTGAATGTTTTAATACTCGGCTCCATATATGTGATACTATACTAATTAGGTTAAAATGTGAGATACTATTCTAATCAGGTCAAAATGTGGGATACTATACTAATCAGGTCGAGCGTTGTGTTCAAATACAGAACATAAATATTCTGAATAAGGACTGTGCTTATGCTCTTATTCCGAGCTCAACTACTTCCTCGTGGACACGGGGCCCTACGCAGCACCTGCACGCACGTGTAAGCATGACATATATCTCAATTAGTTGGTTCTTATACACACCCGACATGAACTGCAATGTATCAGAAATCCGCAACAGACCTGTAACACTTTACGAGGACTTCTAAATCAGACGAATCATTTTCTTACAATCAGATAAAATCCACTTAATCTTAGTCTAATCAAACATAAGTACCCTTTAGTAAGACACTTGGACTTCAAAAACAATGTTCTGCATTTCTAGACCTAACAGAAAGTACCAGGATGTAGCTATAGCTGGACAGAATCAAGCACAGCCATGTAAATCAAAGACGTGGTGAAACGTAATCAAAAAGTTGTATACATTTGGGTTTATTTATGTAGGAAATGTATAGCTTCACTTGAAGTTCGTCGGTAAATACTAGAAAACAGTATAACTGCTAATGTATTGAATCCAGATTCGCCTCGAGTATATAGAACATGATTGCATTCCCTAATTGTTGCGCGTGTTTTCGCACGAGGAGACATACCATATGACAATGCAAACTACACGTACACGTACATTTAAGCCGAAGTATAGATTATGTTCAAGTACTGTTAAAACATAATTTCATATAGTCACCAGTTGTGCTTTTGCGTTTATTTATCGTTGGTACCATGGCGGTTTGCTCACATGAGCGACCACTACTTGGCCACATGAACGATCACTACTTGCCCACATGAACGACCACTACTTGCCCACATGAGCGACCACTACTTGCCCACATGAGCGATCACTACTTGCCTACATGAACGATCACTACTTGGCCACATGAGCGATCACTACTTGCCCACATGAACGACCACTACTTGCCCACATGAGCGATCACTACTTGCCCACATGAGCGACCACTACTTGCCTACATGAACGATCACTACTTGGCCACATGAGCGATCACTACTTGCCCACATGAGCGATCACTACTTGGCCACATGAACGATCACTACTTGCCCACATGAACGACCACTACTTGCCCACATGAGCGACCACTACTTGCCCACATGAGCGACCACTACTTGCCCACATGAGCGACCACTATTTGCCCACATGAGCGACCACTACTTGCCTACATGAGCGACCACTACTTGCCACATGAACAACCATTACTTGCCTACATGAGCGACCACTACTTGCCCACATGAGCGACCACTACTTGCCCACATGAGCGACCACTACTTGCCCACATGAACGATCACTACTTGCCCACATGAACGACCACTACTTGCCCACATGAGCGACCACTACTTGCCCACATGAGCGACCACTACTTGCCTACATGAGCGACCACTACTTGCCCACATGAGCGACCACTACTTGCCCACACGAACGACCACTACTTGCCCATATGAACGACCACTACTTGCCCACATGAACGACCACTACTTGCCCACATGAACGACCACTACTTGCCCACATGAACGACCACTACTTGCCCACATGAACGACCACTACTTGCCCACATGAGCGACCACTACTTGCCCACATGAACGACCACTACTTGCCCACATGAACGACCACTACTTGCCCACATGAACGACCACTACTTGCCCACATGAGCGACCACTACTTTCCCACATGAGCGACCACTACTTGCCTACATGAGCGACCACTACTTGCCCACATGAACGACCACTACTTGCCCACATGAGCGACCACTACTTGCCCACATAAGCGACCACTACTTGACCACATGAGCGACCACTATTTTCCCACATGAGCGACGCCTTGCTGGTAAACATAAAATAGTTTTCATGCAGGCAAACATAAAATAGGTTCCTTGCTGGTAAACATAAAATAGGTTTCTTGGTGGTAAACATAAAATAGGCTCCTTGTTGGTAACATAAAATAGGTTTCTTGCTGGTAAACATAAAATAGGTCTCTTGTTGGTAAACATAAAATAGGTTTCTTGCTGGTAAACATAAAATAGGTTCCTTGCTGGTAAACATAAAATAGTTTCCATGCTGGTAAACATAAAATAGGTTCCTTGCTGGTAAACATAAAATAGGTTCCTTGCTGGTAAACATAAAATAGGTTCCTTGCTGGTAAACATAAAATAGGTTTCTTGCTGGTAAACATAAAATAGGTTTCTTGCTGGTAAACATAAAATAGGTTTCTTGCTGGTAAACATAAAATAGGTTTCTTGCTGGTAAACATAAAATAGGTTTCTTGCTGGTAAACATAAAATAGGTTTCTTGCTGGAAAACATAAAATGGTTTCTTGCTGGTAAACATAAAATAGGTTCCTTGCTGGTAAACATAAAATAGGTTCCATGCAGGTAAACATAAAATAGGTTTCTTGCTGGTAAACATAAAATAGGTTTCTTGCTGGTAAACATAAAATAGGTTTCTTGCTGGTAAACATAAAATAGTTTCCTTGCTGGTAAACATAAAATAGGTTCTTTGCTGGTAAACATGAAATATTTTCCTTGCTGGTAAACATAAAATAGGCTCATTGCTGGTAAACATAAAATAGGTTCCTTGCTGGTAAACATAAAATATTTTCCTTGCTGGTAAACATAAAATAGGCTCCATGCTGGTAAACATAAAATAGGTTCCTTGCTGGTAAACATAAAATAGTTTCCTTGCTGGTAAGCATACAATAGGTTCCTTGCTGGTAAACATAAAATAGGTTTTTTGCTGGTAAAACATAAAATAGGTTTCATGCTGGTAAACATAAAATAGGGTCCTTGCTGGTAAACATAAAATAGGTTTTTTGCTGGTAAAACATAAAATAGGTTTCTTGCTGGTAAACATAAAATAGGTTCCTTGCTGGTAAACATAAAATAGGTTTTTTGCTGGTAAAACATAAAATAGGTTTCTTGCTGGTAAGCATAAAATAGGTTCCTTGCTGGTAAACATAAAATAGGTTTTTTGCTGGTAAATCATAAAATAGGTTTCTTGCTGGTAAACATAAAATAGGTTTCTTGCTGGTAAACATAAAATAGGTTTTTGCTGGTAAAACATAAAATAGGTTTCTTGCTGGTAAACATAAAATAGGTTCCTTGCTGGTAAACATAAAATAGGTGTTTTGCTGGTAAAACATAAAATAGGTTCCTTGCTGGTAAACATAAAATAGGTTTTTTGCTGGTAAAACTTAAAATAGTTTCCTTGCAGGTAAGCATAAAATAGTTTCCTTGCTGATAAACATAAAATAGTTTCCATGCTGGTAAACATAACATAGGTTCCTTGCAGGTAAACATAACATATGTTCCTTGCAGGTAAACATAACATATGTTCCTTGCAGGTAAACATAACATAGGTTTCTTGCTGGTAAACATAACATAGGTTCGGTTAGTTGGTCATTCAGTCTTATTGTTTTGGCAATATGTTTACTTTTTATCAACTAACTAAATGTGTGTTTGTTAAAGACACTAAACTAATTTTAAAAACAACGACTGCAATTTACAATCATGGGCACTGCATGCACATAGGCTTGGTGTCTGGATAAGTTGTTGCGGGTTCAACACCATTATTTTAAAGAACATTTTGATAAATCATAAGCTTAAAATTATACACACACATTTTAGGCCATATCCAAGCATATTGAAAAATGAAATCCCGTCGCTATCAGTGTAATTATGGACTCTGATAGTGATGGGATGTCATTTTTAAATATGTTTGGATATGGCCTAAATTTGTGTATGTATAGTGTCAAGCCTATGATTTATCAAACTGTTCTTAAAAACTATGTTGAACCCGCAACCACGTGTCCAGACCCCATGCGACTGTGACTGTATGCAGACTATTCCAGTAACCAAATATCGTTGTGTTTAACGTACCACAGTCTAGAATCCGATTCGGATTGTGACACTCCTACTGTCGGGTACATCGCGTGTGCATTGTCGTTGTCATAGACGTGTCCATCATCGTCCCACAACATAATATATTATGTATTGACCGTCCACATCCACACAAGTAACATAATGTATAGATAACGCAGTGGCCAAGAAATTCCAGAAAGTAACATATTTTATGATAACAAAGTCCGGCTGTTACAATCAGTTAGAATTTCTAGGGAATTTTAACATAAATTAGTCCAGTGATACATAAATTTGGAGATTAAAAGAAATTTACATTCCAGTTAATTAACAGGTTCAGCGAAATTGCGATAATGTCGTTTGGAATTCGTTTGAAGGTGAAGTTTAAAAAAAAATGCTACAATTAATTTTCATTTTCTTTGTTCAGTAAAACTATATACGTGAAGAACGAAGCAAAGAACTCTGGAATGGGTCTCTGTCTGTATCATTGCACTATCCTCCAAAATCTAAAATCCAGGGATCGTATGTTTGATCCCTAATAAAATTAACAGTCTTTCAGATGAGCCATTAAACCGAGGTCTCGTGTCGGTGCTTTACACCGTGCACGTAACAGAACCAGAGCAGACTCTGGAATGGGTCTCTGTCTGTATCATTGCACTATCCTCCAAACTCTAAAATGACTTATCTCTTCAGGAGGCGTCGCTCATATGGCCAACCGGTAGCGACGATAAATAAAAGTAAAACACACACACAAAACTCGCGCATAATGACAACATGATTTAGTATACAGCCATAAAAGATTCTGGTCACAACGAAGGCGATTATTGTCGTTCCGAATCATTTTCCTGCTGTGACACTCTTAGACCACAAAGTGGTATATAGTTCATGAAGGGTTTTCAACATAACCTGGCTAGAAGATACGTGTATTTGAAATCAATCAAACGTATAGCTGGGGGTACTGAAACTATCTTTAAAGACCTATTCTTTACACTTTGGTCATTGAACATTCAAGGGAAGTATTTAGTTTATACACATTTATTTTAGCTCGATTGCGAAACAAGTTATTTCAACTTATAGTAAGCACTCTCAAGACCCCATTCCTGATGGAATACATCGCCACGAGGGAGAGAGAAGAGGCAACGTGGAATTTAAGTGCCTTGCCTAAGGGTACAATCGTAACAGCTCCAGCGGGGCTCGAACTCCGGACCTTTCGCACCTGAAGCGAACGCGCATCCACTGCGCTATCACGACTTCCACATACACCTTTAAACCCACATTAACAACAATGAACGTATACAATCAAATCAGAATATTCAGGAATATAAATAATACATAGGGTGCCCTCCTTTCCAAAGATAATATATATAATATAAGAAAGCAATGTACATATCATGTACATATCATGTACAGATCATGTACAGAAATCTTGAGCAATACAAACAATGTATATAATATATCATATTTTCGACTCTTTGGGATTTGTTAGGTACACTAACCGTTCAACTGATGATACACATAGTACAGTATAACACGTTTAAACAGCCACTCTAGTACAGTATAACATGTTTAAACAGTCACTCTAGTACAGTATAGCATGTTTAAACAACCACTCTAGTACAGTATAACATGTTTAAACAACCACTCTAGTACAGTATAACATGTTTAAACAACCACTCTAGTACAGTATAACATGTTTAAACAACCACTCTAGTACAGTATAACATGTTTAAACAACCACTCTAGTACAGTACAACATGTTTAAACAGTCACTCTAGTACAGTATAGCATGGTTAAACAACCACTCTAGTACAGTATAACATGTTTAAACAACCACTCTAGTACAGTATAACATGTTTAAACAACCACTCTAGTACAGTATAACATGTTTAAACAACCACTCTAGTACAGTATAACATGTTTAAACAACCACTCTAGTACAGTACAACATGTTTAAACAACCACTCTAGTACAGTCTAACATGTTTAAACAACCACTCTAGTACAGTATAACATGTTTAAACAACCACTCTAGTACAGTATAACATGTTTAAACAACCACTCTAGTACAGTACAACATGTTTAAACAACCACTCTAGTACAGTCTAACATGTTTAAACAACCACTCTAGTACAGTATAACATGTTTAAACAACCACTCTAGTACAGTATAACATGTTTAAACAACCACTCTAGTACAGTCTAACATGTTTAAACAACCACTCTAGTACAGTATAACATGTTTAAACAACCACTCTAGTACAGTATAACATGTTTAAACAACCACTCTAGTACAGTATAACATGTTTAAACAGCCACTCTAGTACAGTATAACATGTTTAAACAACCACTCTAGTACAGTATAACATGTTTAAACAACCACTCTAGTACAGTATAACATGTTGAAACAGCCACTCTAGTACAGTATAACATGCTTAAGCAGCCAGTCAGGGACAGTTCATAGTGTGGCGAATTGCGAATGTGGCTGCTTAATAGTGGTCAAATATGCGTGTTCACTAACACAGGTTTAACTGTAAATTCGATAATACTAAGCTAATGTTGGGCCGTTACAACGGGTTGACCGCAATATAGTACATGGCTGTTAAATACAGGTTGGTCACTTAATAGATGTGACAGCTAGCACAGCCTAGACTGTATTATGAACCTGTATGCTGTATGCATGTACTGTCGAATTGTATCTTTTACACTGGAACTATGGGATAGGCATCATTCCAAAATACCCCTTTAACACCGTGTGTTTTTACGTTTATTTATCGTCGCTACCGGTTGCCCATATGAGCGACGCCTCCTGAAGAGATTAGTTATTTTAGATTTTGGAGGATAGTGCATGATACAGACAGAGACCCATTCCAGAATCTCCTCTGGTTTGTTTACGTGCACGGTGTAAAGCACCGACACGAGACCTCGGTTTAAAGTCCCATCTGAATGACTGTTAATTTTATTAGGGTCAGACGGGGGGTCGAACCTGCGATCCCTGGATTACCAGTCCAGCGTGTTACCACTGGACTACAGATCCACCTGTAACATAGTCTTTAACACCGTGGGTAACAGTATATGTTTAAGAACTGATTTATTTTTACAATTAATGGGTGGTTAAGTATTTTGTGACGTGTTATAAATGTAAATCTAGATGTTTAATGGTTTACTCTGTAGATTTGACAATAAATTTCGGGGTCTTGACACCCGAACAAGCCCGATAAGATATTAAGTAGATATTTATGGCAAAATGTATAATATAGAGTGGAACACCAGCGAACTGTGTAAAACTTTTCGAGATTTCGTGAAATGTTATATCTGGTCGGTCTATGTGTTGTTTTCTCTTATTGAAGAATATACACCCGGTTAACTAATGCGTAGTAACGAACAGTTGTCTTAGTTAATCCTTGCCCACTAGAGGCAGATAAAAGCACGTGTGCAAACAGCATAGAGCTAGATCAGACGGCACAGAACGTGCCGTTTGATCAGACTCTATGTTGTTTGCTATTCGGATAGTGGAGCTAAAGCACTTGGCTGAATAGCAAACAACATATATCCCGATCAGACGTGGTGTTACGCGTCGGCTGATCTGGATCTATGTTGTTTGCAAATGTGATTTTATTTACTAAGCAGGCAAAGGGTTAATTGTACTTTGTTTGTTTGTGCGTTTGGTCTTTCAAATCCACCAATAGTGCACGTCATATGGCGAATAGCCAGCTGTTATTTGTGAAAGATGAACCCCTTCAAGAAGTCATGGAAGTCAAGAAGTCATGGACGGGCACCCGGGTAGAACCACCGACCTTCAGCAAGTCATTTGTATAGCTGTCTATTTTATATTACCTTTATATTTTATTGTTTGTAATTGCACTAACATGAACTACATAATTCTCTCGTTAAAAACGTATATGTTATTTTAGTATAGCTATATTTGAAAGCAACACACACTATTTTATCCCACATATCTCCACGCTCCTTACTGAATGTGGGTATATGATACTCTAAGGTCGTATTTCAAAGAATGCCAGGCCCCGTGACACCACATGACTCGGTGTGCTCCAATAGTGTCCTACAATGCTATTACAATGTACCCGTCAGAATATATACAGTTTCGTCCTATCCCGTATATATTCCACGGACATTGACATAATTATACGACCCCTATGACAAATTGGCAAGTTTAATGCGCGGCTCTTTCTGCCAAACACCCATATCATGATCATTGTTCAAAGAGCATATTTTATTACAGATAAATGTTCGTATCAGTTCAATGGCGCATGTACTAATATTCCGATCAATCAATGCGGATCAGTCGGCCCGCAGGATTCCGCTTCGTGCGGCTTTTTGTCGGCTCGTTTTAAACTTGATATATTAGATTATTCGTGCTATGGTACGCCGTTTCCCTGGTTTGGTTAAACTACTATTTGTCTGTTGTGTACTAAAACTAAAATCCATGCATTGATTGTTAAAGTTTCTAAGAATCAAAGGTCAGCAATATTACTCATCGTTGTTATCGACGTCATCATCATCATCATCATCATCATCATCATCATCATCATCATCATCATCATCATCATCATCATCATCATCATCATCATCATCATCATCATCATCATCATCATCATCATCATCATCATCATCATCATCATCATCATCATCATCATCATCATCATCATCATCATCATCATCATCATTATTATCATCATCATCATCATCACCACCACCACCATCATCATCATACTCATCATCACCACCACCACCACCACCATCATCATCATAATAATCATCATCATTATCATCATCACCGAAATCATTATTACTAAAATCATTATCATCATCACCACAACCATCATCATCATGATCATCATCATCATCGTCGTCATTGTCATTGTCGCTATTGTCGCCATTGTCGTCATCATCGTTATCATCATCAACAGCAACATCAGCAGCATCATCAGCAGCATCATCATCATCATCGTCATCATCATCATCATCATCATCATCATCATCATCATCATCATCATAATCATAATCATCATAATAATAATATGTATCATCATCATCATCATCATCATCATCATCATCATCATCATCATTATCAGCATCAGCATCTGCAGCAACAACATCATCATCATCATCATCATCATCATCATCATCATCATCATCATCATCATCATCATCATCATCATCATCATCACCGCCACCACCACGACCACAACCGTATATAGCCAATCCTATGTCAAGACTAAGAGCATTTACCAAGCACTGCTCTATCATGTTTATCCGAACCAAATACAGGCTTCAAAAACACAGCATCCAGCACAGTAGCCAAACAGCAATATATTTGCTGAGATAGCGTCTGACGGTGGAATTTATTAAACATTTCTCGTACAAGCAAAGGTATTTTAATCGCAAATAAATAGTGTGGGGAATATTTATATATATATATATTGGAATAAAATAATATGAAAGAAACACCTTGTATAAATGTTTACGGCAGATCTGAAAGAGGTTTAAAATTGAAATAAAACTTTGATAAACCAGGGGTTCGTTGAAAATCATAAAACAATTTTACGTCTAAGACAAAATGTTTACGATCTACTGATACGAATCGATATCGTAAAATCTAATGCATTTTATTCATTTCTGTGCCGTCTATTCAAAAGCGCCGCACTGCACTCAGTTACGGCGTTACGGTGATGAAGCTGTGTTTCTCCGCAGGAATCGCCATAAAAACTAGTCCTTCCTTTTACACGGAACAAGCAGCGACTTAAAGATTAAACCCATGTTCAAGTTATCTAGATGAATTACTGTAGTGATTAAACCGCTATTTATGAAATTATACGCATTCCCAGAAAACAAGCGGCGCTATTTGGGTGGCATCGAACCGCTGAAAGTATGAAGTCGCGGAGTAATTTTTTCTCTCTCAATTGAAATGGCGGATAGAAAACATGTCTTATTGATTTGTACGTTTGAAATGGGATTGAAACAAACTGTACTCGTACTTCAGTTAGTGATTGTGTGGAATAAGGTGAGAGAGGACAGTTCCATGCCACCGCCGACAGCTTGCATACTAAATACATTCATGCGAGAGTTTCGTTCATAGTTGTTCCGTACACCGACTTGAGTCATTGCACCCATTTTTTTGAAAAGGAAAACAATGCACTGGTATTATAGTTTAAGTCTCAATGGGACCCCATCCTGCGCACACGGTGTATGTGGTAGCGTCGATAGTGTTTATAAAGAGTAAAGATCAATGACTTATCTAAATCCTAAGATACATGTATACAATCTTACTAAGGCACGTTACAAGTAAATTAATGTATGATAATAATAATAACAATAATAATAATAGTAATAATAACAATAATAATAATAATAACAATAATAATAATAATAAAACGAAAATAGTAATAATAATGATAATAATAACAACAACAACAACAACAACAATAATAATAAGTCGTGATAGCGCAGTGATTGCGCTTTCGCTTCATGTGCAAAAGGTATGGAGTTGGAGCACCGCTGGAGCACTTACGATTAGGCACTTGGGCAATGCACTTAAATACATAGTTCCCATGGCAGTCAAAAACACTGATAGGATGTTATCTTGGCAGCCATTTTGACTGGCATATTTTATAAACGGCAATTACATGATTTTACTAGTAATTCTTTAATTGCAATAACTTTATTAATTTTGGTTTCTTAATATAAAATTTGGTATGCTTTTAAAGGTATTGAAATGTACTTTTTAAATATTAATTTATCTTTTGACAATGATGTATGGATTATAAATGATAAGAACTTAACTTGCACCTATTTTTGAAAGTCTATTTTCACAGTTGAAATATTAATATACAGGTAAATTATTATGTATTCATTATTGATACGAAATTTGTGAAATGATACAAAAAATATATCCATTAAGAGCTTTCCAACAATGTAGGAACCATGGTGATGGGATGAAAAATAAATATTTTATGAAGAAAACAAAATTACGCTACTATATATTATATGTAATATCTGATCAACTTTGCCATTCAAAATGGCAGCCACAGTAGGAATGATGACGTCACATGGGAACTATGTATTCCACGTTGCCTCTTCTCTCTCCCTCGTGGCGATGGATTCCATTAGGAATGAGGTCTCGAGAGTGATTAAAATAAGTTGTAATAACTTGTTTCGCAATCGAGCTAAAATAAATGTATGTAAACTAATAATAATAATAAAGATATTTTACGAGATAACTCATAATCTACCACGAGGTCCTCAACATATATTCAAATACAATCAATATATAGGACTATAAGTGAGAACTGCACATTGGAATTATATAGCAATGTAAAAGCTGAACAGTAGGGAAAATATATATAATATGTAATGGAATATGATGATATATGGAATTGGCTAGTAGAGTAGAAAAGGGGGAATGAGACAATTAATGATAATAAATCTATCTTACGATGTGTAGATATGACTTATAGGGGTATTTTCAAAATATGTATGAAATCAGCTTAAAGACAACAATTCACATGCAGAATCTAGTAAATGTAGCAATGGCAATACATTATAATGAATGAAATTGCCATGTTGGTGTCTAAGCCCACATAGTTAGGTGTGCCCGTCTAATGAACGATGCTTAAACAGAGGGTTTACTAGAAATATCATCATCAACTTGATTGTAATGGCTATTCTGTATTGTAAGATTAAGGGTTGGAAACTCTTGCAAAGCGAAGTATCTAAGCATCTAATGGATGAAAACTAAACTCTTGTAAAACCTTGTATCCAAGGTCGTTCTTTACTGCAACTTTAATGAATGGAAACCCTTGTAAAACCTTGTATCCAAGGTCGTTCTTTACTGCAAATGTAATGCATGGAAACTCTTGTAAACCTTGTATCCAAGGTCGTTCTTTACTGCAAATGTAATGGATGGAAACTCTTGTAAAACCTTGTATCCAAGGTCGTTCTTTACTGCAAATGTAATGGATTGAAACTCTTGTAAAACCTTGTATCCAATGTCGTTCTTTACTGCAAATGTAATGGATGGAAACCCTTGTAAAACCTTGTATCCAAGGTCGTTCTTTACTGCAAATGTAATGGATGGAAACCCTTGTAAAACCTTGTATCCAAGGTCGTTCTTTACTGCAACTTTAATGAATGGAAACCCTTGTAAAACCTTGTATCCAAGGTCGTTCTTTACTGCAAATGTAATGGATGGAAACCCTTGTAAAGCCTTGTATCCAAGGTCGTTCTTTACTGCAAATGTAATGGATGGACACTCTTGTAAAACCTTGTATCCAAGGTCGTTCTTTACTGCAAATGTAATGGATTAAAATTCTTGTAAAACCTTGTATCCAAGGTCGTTCTTTACTGCAAATGTAATGGATGGAAACCCTTGTAAAACCTTGTATCCACGGTCGTTCTTTACTGCAACTTTAATGAATGGAAACCCTTGTAAAACCTTGTATCCAAGGTCGTTCTTTACTGCAAATGTAATGGATGGAAACCCTTGTAAAGCCTTGTATCCAAGGTCGTTCTTTACTGCAAATGTAATGGATGGACACTCTTGTAAAACCTTGTATCCAAGGTCGTTCTTTACTGCAAATGTAATGGATTGAAACTCTTGTAAAACCTTGTATCCAAGGTCGTTCTTTACTGCAAATGTAATGGATGGAAACCCTTGTAAAACCTTGTATCCAAGGTCGTTCTTTACTGAAAATGTAATGAATGGAAACCCTTGTAAAACCTTGTATCCAAGGTCGTTCTTTACTGCAAATGTAATGGATGGAAACCCTTGTAAAACCTTGTATCCAAGGGTTCAGTGCACGAATTCATTGTAAATGTACGTGATCTAGTGAGTTCTCACAATAAAGGGAATCCATTAAATTATTCGGGGGAAAGCCTATATTGAAACGTTAGTCTTAGAAAAGGCATTAACATGTAGTAAAATCACCCGACTAAGTTCACCTATATATGTGCCTATCAATAGAGGTTTACGCTATCGTCCACTTACTCCTTTACGTGATAGCGCCGTGGATGCGCGTTCGCTTCAGGTGCGAAAGGTCCGGAGTTCGAGCCCCGCTGGAGCCGTTACGATTGTGCCCTTAGGCAAGGCATTTAAATTCCACATTGCCTCTTCTCTCCTTCATGGCGATGGATTCCATCAGGAATGAGGTCTCGAGAGTGATTAATATAAGTTGAAAGAACTTGTTTCGCAATCGAGCTAAAATAAATTTGTATAAATTAACTCCTTTACCCACGGAACATTACAGATGAAACATTCAAATATTCAAGATTCAAAGTAACACACACAACTTTTCTAGTTACATGATGAGAAACATATTAACACATAATTTATGTTATCGACAGGACATTTATTTTTATGATACTATGTACAATATAACATGACATCGATTGTACATATCAATAATATGCTATATTTAGACAATACACAGCAGGGAACAAGCAACGCATGAGGTTGAACATGCATTAGCATGACTGTGTATTTACAAGATTCTTGAGTGGGTGCGCTTTCGCTTCAGGTGCGAAAGGTCCGGAGTTCGAACCCCGCTGGAGCCGTTACGAGTGTGCCCTTAGGCAAGGCATTTAAATTCCACGTTGCCTCTTCTCTCTCCCTCGTGGCGATGGATTCCATCAGGAATGAGGTCTCGAGAGTGATTTAATATAAGTTATAAGAACTTGTTTCGCAATCGAGCTAAAATAAATTTGTATAAACTACAAGATTCTTAAAGTAGACACTTGCTTACAATACTAATACGTGCAAATAGATAGCATAGCACTAGATAGTTCCAAGAATACTGCTACTTTTTATTTTATTTTGCCGGTTATTTTACGTTGCAATTAAAAATAATTCAAGGATTATTTTTTTATAAAATATAAAAGCTAGTTTAGGTTCCCACTTGATCCTTTGCATTACGTATTATGTATGTCGTTGTATGTTATATGTGATTTATGTTATGCAATACATACTGTTTAAACAAACACAAGAATATCCAGTTATAAGTCGTAAATATTACCGGTAGACATAAGCATGGAGGAGTGTATACATGATAGTATGATTATTCCAAAATGTTGACAATGTTCTGTCTATATGCTAAATTATTCATATACATATTTACACAAACCACATTCCTTTTATGCACATATATGCGACATTTACGTTCCTAAGATCGTATAGCAGAACAGAAAAGAACAGAACTGTATTCAAGTTTTGACTTAAACATTACGTGTGTGTTTTACGTTTATTTATCGTCGCTACCGGTTGCTCATATGAGCGACGCCTCCTGAAGAGAGTATTCATTTTAGATTTTGGAGGATAGTGCAATGATACAGACAGAGACAATATTCCAGAGTCTCCTCTGGTTCTTTTACGTGCATGGTGTAAAGCACGGACGCGAGACTTAGGTCTAACGTCCCATCTGAAAGACTGTTAATTTTATTAAGGTCAGACGGGGGATCGAACCTGCGATCCATGGATTACCAGTCCAGCGTGTTACCACTGGACTACAGATCCATCTGAACATTACGTTCATCGTCATCTATACTATATATAACAGAACATGAGTGAAAATAGCCTAAAACAACATCAACACACAAGCAAGCTGTTTCATATAAAAAAATGTATCCTACAACAGCCGCCAACAACAATAACGTTTTTCAAACAGCCCAATTATCGGAGCTAATCGAACGGGGATGCCGTCCGACTGGTTGTTTTATTTACATTGTCCGTGCTTGTATGGTTCCCTGTCCGTATTTTATTTATTTTATCAGTGGTATTATGAGCAATGTTTGTGCGTAACAGACGGTACACAGTTACAAAACGTTGCAAAACAGCCGGGCAAAGAAACATCTTGCAACACTATTGTATACGTGGTGTAAGGAAACACCTATTGTATCTTGTATTATATGGGCAGCATGTGTGTGTACGGGTGTGCGGGTGTACGGGTGTGCGGGTGTACGGGTGTGTGAGTGTACGGATGTGCTGGTGTACGGGTGTACGGGTGTGTGGGTGTGCGGATGTACTGGTGTACGGGTGTGCGGGTGTACGGTTGTGGTGTGTGGGTGTGCGTGTGTATGGGTGTGTTGGTGTACGGATGTGTGAGTGTACGGGTGTGCGGGTGTACGGGTGTGCGGGTGTACGGGTGTGCAGGTGTGTGGGTGTACGGGTGTGCGGGTGTACGGGTGTGCGGGTGTGTGAGTGAAGGGTGTGCGGGTGTGCGGGTGTACGGGTGTGCGGGTGTACGGGTGTGCGGGTGTGTGGGTGTGCGGTGTGCGGGTGTACGGGGTACGGGTGTACGGGTGTGCGGGTGTGCGGGTGTACGGGTGTGCGGATGTGCGGGTGTGCGGGTGTGCGGGTGTACGGGTGTACGGGTGTGCGGGTGTACGGGTGTGCGGGTGTGCGGGGTACGGGTGTACGGGTGTGCGGGTGGGGTGTGGGGTGTGCGGGGTGTGCGGGTGTACGGGTGTGCGGGTGTACGGGTGTGCGGGTGTACGGGTGTGCGGGTGTGTGGGTGTACGGGTGTGCGGGTGTGCGGGGTGTACGGGTGTGCGGGTGTGGGGTGTACGGTGTGCGGGTGTGTGGGTGTAGGGTGTGCGGGTGTGTGGGTGTACGAGTGTACGGGTGTGTGAGTGTACGGGTGTGCGGGTGTACGGGTGTACGGGTGTGCGGGTGTACGGGTGTGTGGGTGTACGGGTGTGTGGGTGTGCGGGTGTGCGGGTGTACGGATGTGTGAGTGTACGGGTGTACGGGTGTACGGGTGTGCGGGTGTGGTGTACGGGTGTGCGGGTGTGCGGGTGGTGGGTGTACGGGTGTACGGGTGTGCGGGTGGCGGGTGTGCGGGTGTCGGGTGTGCGGGTGTACGGGTGTACGGGTGTGCGGGTGTACGGGTGTACGGGTGTGCGGGTGTGCGGGTGTACGGGTGTACGGGTGTACGGGTGTACGGGTGTGCGGGTGTGTGGGTGTACGGGTGTACGGGTGTGCGGGTGTACGGGTGTACGGGTGTACGGGTGTGCGGGTGTGCGGGTGTGCGGGTGTGCGGGTGAGTTATATATAAAATAGATATATGTTGCACGAGTTATACTTATTCTTGTTTTGGTTTACCAAGAACGTTGTCAACTATCTACAACGTTGATATGTGACAATACAAACTAACCACATAGTTCTACCAGTATTACTTCATATGATATTGTACAGTCTGTATCACAAATATGTACTAGTAATGCCATTGCTACATTTACTAGAATCTGTGAATTGTTGTCTTTAAGCTTATTTCATACATATTGTGAACATACCCCTATAAGTCATATCTGCACATTGTTCGATAGATTTAACATTCATTATCTCATTCCCCTTTTCTACTCTACTAGCCAATTCCATATGTCATGGAAAATAGCATCCAAATCCACGTCAGAGCTTTCCTGATGAAAGTCGCATAGATTATTAGACAAAAACAACATAGGCACCAAACTGATAAATAACTGATAACTAGTATGATAAATCGGAACTGATCAAAACCACAATAGCATGCACACATAACTGATAACTAGTATGATAAATCGGAACTGATCAAAACCACAATAGCATGCACACATAACTGATAACTAGTATGATAAATCGGAACTGATCAAAACCACAATAGCATGCACACATAACTGATAACTAGTATGATAAATCGGAACTGATCAAAACCACAATAGCATGCACACATAACTGATAATTAGTATGACAAATCGGAACTGATCAAAACGAAAATAAATCTAGAAACAAATTACTTTGATATTGCAAGGATCACATAAAAAGTGGAAATCATTGTAGAAATCTTCCCTGGAATGGATGATAGTCCAACACAAGGATATATTTACTATGATTGTCGCATAAATCTAGCCTACTGGCTGTTAAAATGGCAAGAACCCCAGAAGAAGTTAAGTCTACGAGACGTGTAGCGTCGTGATATGCAAATGAGGATCTCGATGTATCCAGGGGGATCACAGAGAACAAAAGTTTTTGATTCATCAAGGAATAATTTTGGTGATATCAGATTGAACCCCCGATCCTGTTGGGAGGTTGGCAAACTGATAACTGATATCAGACGGAAATATTTCAGGCTTGACATAATCGGCATCAAATTGTCATTACGTTGGAATTTCAGAACTTCCGTCTCCATTATGTTTTCCAGCCTGTCTCTGATGCCAGGAGGGTTGTTATGTGTATCGGTGGGTAGCATTTGATTGTTTTTGTTTTGTTTCAATTGTTTTTTTTGTTTTTTTAATACGTTTATTTATCGTCGCTACCGGTTGCCCATATAAGCGACGTCTCCTGAAGATATTAGTAAAATCTGCACATTGTTAGATATATTTATTTTCATTAATTGTCTCATTCCCATTTTCTACTCTGCTAGCCAATTCCATATATCATCATATTCCATTACATATTATATATTATATATAGTGGCTCTACTGTTCAGCTTTAACATTACTATATACGTCCAATGTGCAGTTCTCACTTACAGTCCTCTGTTTTCATTGTATTTCATTTGTATATATGTTGTGAGAATCGTTGTAGATTTACTTTTGATTTGATAACATTTTAGATATTGCTATGTAATATATATACATTACATATTATATATATTTTCTCTACTTTTCAGCTTTTACATATCTATATAATTCCAATATTCCTATCTTTTGATAGTACATGTACTATGTGTATTTGATTTGTATACTTATGTGGTGAGGGTGTCACGGTGGATTAACTTTGACTAAATGAATTATCTCGTAAAATAAAGTCTTTATTATTATTATTATTATTATTAAAGAAATCTCTATTAGAAATACAAATACATCTTCAATGTACAGTCTGCATCAGTTATGTCGAATTCCGTCGGACCGAATACAATACTTCGACATAACCGAAGTTTCACTTAACGAAATTCGATATAAACGGAGCCAGTTATATATCAAAGGATAATGTCTGAAACGGGATTTTGATCCGACGTCGAGATAACCGGAGAATTCGACATAACCGACTTTGACATAACGGATGTAGATTGTTTAACAGGAAGCACAGTCGCTGGCCACTTGTATAGTGTAATAACCGTTCTCAATTACAATAATAATGAAACATTATCGATCTGGCGGTGCTTATCATGTAAAACACACACCATTAATTACAACATAACGCGATGTTAAAGACTCCTGTACCCATAACATTATAACATATTTTAAAGTCGAGTTTTCATTAATTATAATAGGAGAGATAGATAGATGTGAAGTGCGAATAACTAGATTGTCAATGAGAAGCGATGTGGAATTGATATATACCGAACGCACGTACGCTATCTGCATAGTAACTAGTTCAATATCATAAAAGGTTTTATTTCTTTTCTTATACGTTTATATTAGCTCGGTTGCGAAACAATTTCTTACATCAGTATAATCGCTCTCGAGACCACCTTCCTGCTGTATTTTGTAACAACATGACTTACCACTTTTATTCATGTAAATATTGAATGAGATTGAATCCATCGTCATGCGGGAGAGAGAAGAGGGAATGTACAATGTAAGTACCTTGCCTAAGGACACACTCGTAACGGCTCCAGCCTGGCACGATTTCCGGGCCTCTCCCGCCTGAAATGCGCGATGTCTGGCCTACCCCGACTGAAGGGCGCGAATTCATGGTATCCCCCGCATGAAGGGCGCTTATTCCGGGCCTCTCTCGCATGAAGTGTGCGAATTCCGGACCTCTATCGTCTGAAATGCGTGAATTCCTGCCCTCCCCGCCTGAAACAAAAGCGCTATCACGTCTCTCACGATTTTATTAATTACGAATTATATTCTACGTCAATATATTAATATATTACATGTAGAAAGCAAACGACATATAATTAATTAAACAACATCGCAATAATATCGCATAACTAACCATATATGTTATTATAGAAGAGGAAATGTTTATAATTTCGTATGAAATTATTTTAATTTCGCATTTTAAAACATTACAACAAACACAGATATAAATACTCGTTAGTTTTGTTAATGAGATCCACCTTATTGCCACGTGATTGTTAAGAAGATAGTGACAGACTGTGACAGGTTGAGACTAATGTTGTAGTATACCTGCGAACAGATAGGGAACACCCAGATCATACATTGATATAATACTATGCTGACGATGTATTTACCATAAGTGAACATGTAAGGGAATTGGATACATTTAAAATATTTAAGAAATGCAGAATATATGAAGAGAAATTGTAACATGTTCACGCGAATTTCATTGCCAGTACTGTCTCTGTGGCATATCCGCTACTTAAGGTATATGTCCACCTACGGAGCGGGAAGCCAAAGGTTCGAGAAATCTCAGTGATATGGCCAATTTTCTTCAATAGATACGGGTGAGCTTTATGATACCTGTTTTCATTGAAGCAAATGGGGGCTTGTAAAAGCAAATGGGGGCTTGTAAAAGCAAATGGGGGCTTGTAGAAGCAAATGGGGGCTTGTAAAAGCAAATAGGGGCTTGTAAAAGCAAATGGGGGCTTGTAGAAGCAAAGGGGGGCTTGTAGAAGCAAATGGGGGCTTGTAAAAGCAAATGGGGGCTTGTAAAAGCAAATGGGGCTTATAAAAGCAAATGGGGGCTTGTAAAAGCAAATGGGGGCTTGTAAAAGCAAATGGGGGCTTGTAAGAGCAAATGGGGATTTGTAAAAGCAAATGGCGTTCTAAAAAGGTAGGGAAAGTAATTCGAAATGCCTTAAATTATAAATGAGAAACAGTCAGTTACTCGCCTTGATTACTCTTAATTGATTTCCTCTGTTTTTATAGTTGTTTCCTTTGCACAACATGCTATTAGTTTATATCCATTTTCTCATCTTATAACTATTAATTATTATATGGAAATCCTACAGTATATCCGATGCAAATTTATCTATATAAACATGTTACCAATTAATTAATACGATTTTGATAAACTGACATTTATCAAACCGCAACATATGGTTAGGGAGCAACAGTACAAACAAAGGATTCCAACCAAAAGGGCTAATATATACTTCGGGATAAATCGGACGTTATCTGTCCAAGGGAGGTAATAGAAAAAACCAGTGCTGTCTCTCATTAGATTCGACAGCGAGTAAACTACCCCACTAATCGAAAATAACAGAACCAATACTGAATACCAGATGAATTGCGGAACTATTTTCTTTCAATACATACCTCTAGACACACGGTCACGTGTACCAATCACACACGTGTACACGTACAGATAAACATAAAGAAAGTATATCGTAATCTGCTGGTGGTCATTTCTGCAGCATAGAATAACAAGTTTAAGACAGACGGGTCAGTAGTCCAATGGTTAACACGCTGGACTGCGAATCCAGGGATCTCAGGTTGGGTCCCCGTCTGACCCTAATAATATCAAGAGTCTTTCAGATGAGACTTTAAACCGAGGTCTCGTGTCTGTGCTTTACACCGTGCACGTAAAAGAACCAGAGGACCAGAGGAGGCTCTGGAATAGGTCTCTGTCTGTATCATTGCACTATCCTCCAAACATCTAAAATTACTAATCTCTTCAGGAAGCGTCGCTTATATGCGCAACAGGTAGCGACGATAAAAAACGTACCCACCCACACAACCACTTCAAATTATACAATGCATTCGAACGCATGTAGCGAACAATGAACAGCGACATAAATACGTTGAAACGGGTAACCGTCAACCTTAAACCGCGTGTTTGATGGAACAGACCGCCAGCGTAGTTTTCGATAGATAATCTTTATGGCTGGTGTACGTCGATCGCTAAATAAATGTTTTATATTTTAATAATTGTAGAAACTGGTGTATATTACATAAATATGTGATATGCTTATATTATATACGCTATCGTGAAAGATAAATCATGTATATTGAAGCATAGCTCCGCCATGAACAGTTAGAAAAGCTAGATAACAATTGTGTAATCTTGAAGATGATGCGCGTGTGTTTTGCATGTTGGCGGCAGGCACTCGGTTGTGGTGACGCTATATCAAAATGATTGTGTTGCCACTCATAGAAGCACCTCTTGGCGCCATTACCAATACCACATACATTGACAATGTAGTAGCCAAACCAATGTTCATAAACCATTTCCCTCATAGAAGCACCTCTTGGCGCCATTACCAATACCACATACATTGACAATGTAGTAGCCAAACCAATGTTCATAAACCATTTCCCTCATAGAAGCACCTCTTGGCGCCATTACCAATAAGACATACATTGACAATGTAGTAGCCAAACCAATGTTCATAAACCATTTCCCTCATAGAAGCACCTCTTGGCGCCATTACCAATACCACATACATTGACAATGTAGTAGCCAAACCAATGTTCATAAACCATTTCCCTCCTCATAGAAGCACCTCTTGGCGCCATTACCAATAAGACATACATTGACAATGTAGTAGCCAAACCAATGTTCATAATAAAGGCCGGAATCTCATGTAGTCCCAGTAATATCTATGGAGGTGGGGATAGATATGGCGACTACTTATCCACTGCATGATAGCTAAATGGCTGTCGTTTTAATGGAGATACAATAGTATATTAACCTAAATCTCTAGGAAATGGTTAAAGACATACAGTCAATCGTATGTTGCAGGCTGTTGTTTAATAAAGACTATCATTGGAACACAGTCTCATATATTGACCGTTTAGGCTTACCTTAGACTAGCAATACTTGAATACAGAGTCATTAGCCTTATTGTCAGTGATGCAATCTTAGAGACATTGGAGATGAGTATCATTTTATTTGAACATTGCTCTATTAAGTAGCAACCTGTGCTAAGCAGCCACGTTCTGTGATTCCCTTGACTGGCTGCTTAAATACAGGGTTTGACTGTAAAGAAAATTGGCTGCCTTGATATGATAAAGGAGGGAATGGTCAAGATTTAACAGCCCACTATAAGATGCGAGGTCTTTGCGGTGTGAAATAAAACGATATTAGGTCATAGCCGAAACATCATAAACTATTTTAGAACCCGTAAACGAACCATGTTTGGCTTAGATTTGCATAACCACGGCTATATAAACTGTGGTTTTATTTTCTTAACGTACGCATAAAAGTAACAACATTTTCATAATGGTTTAGTTAATTCCTTTGTATGGTGTATTTACTATACACGTATGTATGTAACAACCACCGCGGGGGTTGAATTCTACCCGAGACGTCGTGATCCGGAATTGTTTTGTTGTAATAGGAATAGTAAAGACGAAATAAAGGAAAAACTTGTCCGTGGTGTACTTCGGGACCTTTCCACTGTTTTGTTACTATTTCACCCAGCTGTCACATTTCATCAGCTTGATTCTTGAGGATTCCGGTTACCGTCAATGGTTTATATGTCAGTAATGTTGGTTCAGGCTAAGCATTATTGAGGTGACAATAACCTGCCCTTCTGAAGTCGTTTCGCACATATCACTGATAGTTAAATAAATGCAGTTCACATTGCGGGGCCTCCGTTGTTCAAGTCGTTGACGTGAGGTTCGAATACCACCGTGGTGTCGATTTCTTTCATGTGAGGAAACTATCCAGCTGGCCTGCGGAAGGTCGACTGTTCTCTCCTAGTTCCAGTCCATACCTGGAATACTATTGGGAGGGCACTCTGGGTGTCTTACTTCACCAATAATAGCTGGAGAGTCGCCATATAACCTAAGCTGTTGGCGCGACATTAAACACTAAAACTTAAATTAGTATCTTAATTGCAATGCTATACTATATTCAGTCTCTTTGTTAATTACAATCTAGTATGTTGGGGCGGGCCGAAACTAATGTTGTTAAAACTTGTGGACCAACCATTTTGCTTCTCCATATATATATACATACTGATACTGTTTGTACCATATACCTTATTTAATTCATCCATAACATGTTTGTAGATTTGAGTTGTATTGTACATTGAATATAAAGAATGCAATAAAATATGATTAAATTAAACACTAAATCAACAAATGTGCAATGTGTCTGGTTAGTGAGTTTGTAAATCTAGACAAAATACTCATAAAATATATTAATGACCAAGCTTTCCACAGTTCTGTTGATTTAATGTGTTGATGTTCAGGGACACGTGCAACTGTCATGCATTGTTTTATCATAAACATTGGTTGTAATGTCGTATATAATTGTTTTGACAATAAATAATTATAACACAATTACAATATATGCATTTATCTTTGATCCTCGTGTTGCTGCACCATGAACTAGTAATCCACACCCTGGATTCTCAGCAAGGTCGGGTTACACTGTTGGTGTTGAAGAAAACACGGCCTGACAGATTTATCGGAGTCGCCCTTGCATATTTCGTTTGTGAATCTGTCTTCAAACATTTCTCTAATTGCACGGCATGTGACGGATCAATACAAATATCCGAACTGTATGTTATTTATTGAAATGATATTCTTACTGTAGACTCTTCGTAGTCGGGTATTTATAAGAATAATAATAGGTAATAGGTTATAAAATACACCTGAAAGCCTGTAATTAGCACGTGCAACACTAACGCTAACTATGCTTGTTAGATATATATGTCCTAACTGGAATAGTAAGTCATAGAATTATGTGAGTAACATGTTTTGAGAACATGTGTGTGTTTTTACATGAAAAACAATAACTATATAAATACATATACATGTATGCATTTTCTTAAAGTTGTTCAGTTTGTGTTTTGTAATAAAGATGTGATATATCGTTGATGGAATCCTTCGTATTTAGTTTTCATGTAATAATAACCATATAATGTAGGTGTGCGTTTTCTATGTCCTCCATTATAGTTTCGATTTCGATATACTGATCGAAACTTTCTTGTTAAACTGATTGGAATTATATGAATACTGTTAACTATTGTTATGCACCGTACATATATCACACGAACAATCAGTATGTATATAATATATTGTATAATGTTAGACTATGTACTATGCACAAGTCTTGTAAATAAATATCCGTTCTGTTAAAAATCAAATACTGAGTGATATAATATAATCTATAGCATGCATAGCTGAGGTCATTTAGTTTACGGCAGAGTTAATATACATTTATGTACAGGATCCAATACGTAGAATATTGGACTGTGTGAGGCGCGTAGCGGCGAAGACAGTACCAATATTTACGTATTGGATCCGTTTGAGGCTTATATCTTACTTATAACACACACTTATATAACAAGATCCTACTAATTAAAATTGTTAATTTCGTACATTTACGCGTAGGATTTATTATAATACTCTGGCCTTTTGACACCAGTCCAATATTAATTATAATGGACTGCAAGTATAAAGGTATGACGTCACGACAGTGCTTTAAATAACGTTATTTGGTTGTTTGTAAAAATATGAGACGTATCATTGCGCGAAGCGATATATTTAATGTTAATACATTGTAATGTACAGCAGGTTCGATCCTCCATCTGACCCTAATAAAATTAACAGTCTTTCAGATGGGACTTTAAACCGAGGTCTCATGTCGGTGCCTAACACCATGCACGTAAAAGAACCAGAGGATACTCTGGAATGGGTCTCTGTCTGTATCATTGCACAAATGTAAAATGACTCATCTCTTCAGGAGACGTCGCTCATATGTGCAACCGGTAGCGACGATAAATAAACACACAATGTGCAACAATACCCTGTCCATCCGTGAAACTGCTTCCAATGTCGATGCACGATGACAATGTGCTGAACAAAATACACGTGCTTTAGTTTACTTGTCTGTTCTATTGTTTTTTCCATATATATATTTATTTAGACAATATTGTCATTGCATAATAATCATCACTATTGTTGTTTTATCTCTTGTGTATTTGTATTTAATATACACCATTGTTCATCGTATTAACATCGGAATCCCAGTAACGAGGCATGAGCAGTCACGCTCTACGAATGTCTCCGTAACCACTACCGGTCAATACGACTCAAATCCACATGTAACTGTTTTATGGACAGGATGTTCTATTGATGATGTCATAAACAATGTTTGAATGGTACACAACAAACATTTCTTGCGGAACAAATGTAGATTTTGATCATATATACGGGCAGGGCAACTCTCTGAAATTACAAAGCACGTGCTGTCAATAGCATGAGGTCACGCACGCGCTGTGGCAGATCCGCACCGAGAATGCCCGCATGTTTCCTTGACGGATTCTCTGATCCCGCTTACTCTAATCATACCTGACATTCAATCAGGCGCTCATTACAGATCAATGCAACAAACTATGGACTGGTTTTGATTGAAATTCCCGTAAAGCGTGCGCAAAATGCGTGTTTCTGCGCGCCAGGGTGTCAAACTCGGTCATAGTGGCCCAGGAAATAATTGATCTCGACGTCAACAGCCAGATGTTAATATAACCGAGAGCGTTATGGGGATGATTTGAGCTGAAGAACACCAGCGTTTTATTTCTCACGTGCAAGTACCGATAGAAATAGTATTAGGATTTGTATTTTATTTTTTTCTCATATAAAATTTTACGTTAAAAATACGGCATTCTTTTAATTTGTTTGCGGCTTAAAAATGCACACAATCGTTTTCGTTAAATTAATTTTTATTAGGATTCACGTATTTTCAGTGTTAAATAATATTATATTATGCTCAGGCCTATTGTATAGCAACCAATTGATAGGGAGAAGAACTATATAAGTTTTCTTTCGTTATAATCCCTTTCAGTCGATTGCTGTTAATGTATATGTAAAATGTTAATTCTGTTATGTACATGTAAAATACTGAACTAAATAATGTTTAAACTAAATTAATTTTAAAGATTTGCTATTCGGAAAAACCGATTTGCAATTCCGGATAACAATAATTAATCTTTAAATATATTTTAAATAGCAAAAATTAATAAAGTTTAAAATACGGTATTGTTTGATGACTGACTGCAATAAACATGAGTCATGATGTAGGAAAACCAACAATATTGACTGTTGTTTATTAATTATATTAGCAGATATTACACTAAAATATTATTAGTATATAATGCTATATTCAAGGAACAACTTCTGTTTAATAAATCACAACATACTGTATATCGTAATATTTGTCTGGCATATTATTCTCCTATTTAAAAAATACATTTGAAAATAATTCCATTTTACTACAATCTATTCGATATAGTGGAAGACATAGACATTCGATATAAACAGAGCCAGTTATATGTAAACTGATAGTGTCTGAAACGGGACTTTGATCCGATTTCGAGATAACCGGAGAATTCGACATAACCGATTTCAGCGAAAACAAATATTACGGTGTGACGTATAGAGGAAATGTTTATGACGTTTAGCGGTGTGTTGACGTTTAACGGTGCTACACGCGTGTTCGGCAATGCATTCTGACATTTATATGTATATTTCAAGATAATTCTATCCCATACGAAAGCTATAATGCACTATAATCAATAAGATGGGACAAATTGTTCTTAATATATTCCATACGTGGACAATCTTTTATATACCACAAATGTCAGAAACACGGCAGACGATAATAGCATTCGTTAATTCTGCTAATATCTGTAGCGTCCATTTTCCAATAAATGTCTTTTGGTGTAAATTCTGACTGATTGCCACGATGCAGAAACCTATTATGGCTAATTCCAGCTCATTTCACTTTCATACAAACAATTAATTGCCAAATTGAAAACTTTACCTTACGTCTGGTGCATGTCGTCTGCGAATATTTGCTGAGCCTAGTCGTCTGCATGTAATACTTCAAAATTATATTGATAATTTGTCAACTACCTATATGGGGGTGGGGGGGAAGGTGCAATTTAATTATTTTATTCTTGTATAATCGTATTAATCAATTTACAATGCTTTTTTAAAAAATATATGATATCTACACATTGTAACGACACATTTATCTAGATTAATGAATATACACGTGCATGTGGATTGAATGATATAAAACTTGAAATACATAATGAGAAAAAAGCAGCTGACATACTTCTCTAGATAGCTCTAAATCTATTTAATATGCATATGTATGCACACACTAGTACAAGGAGGTCGTGATAGCGCGTTCGCTTCAGTTCGGAGTTTGAGCCCCGCTGAAGCCGTTACGATTGTGTCCTTAGGCAAGGCATTTAAATTCCACATTTCCTCTTCTCTCTCCCTCGTGGCGATGGATTCCATCAGGAATGAGGTCTCGAGAGTGATTAATATAAGTTGTACGGTCTTGTTTCACAATCGAGCTAACATATATTGTTCAAATAAATCTATCTATCTATCTATATATCTACCTATCTATCTATCTATCTATCTATCTATCTATCTATCTATCTATCTATCTATCTATCTATCTATCTATCTATCTATCTATCTATCTATCTATCTATCTATCTATCTATCTATCTATCTATCTATCTATCTATCTATCTATCTATCTATCTATCTATCTATCTATCTATCTATCTATCTATCTATCTATCTATCTATCTATCTATCTATCTATCTATCTATCTATCTATCTATCTATCTATCTATCTATCTATCTATCTATCTATCTATCTATCTATCTATCTATCTATCTATCTATCTATCTATCTATCTATCTATCTATCTATCTATCTATCTATCTATCTATCTATCTATCTATCTATCTATCTATCTATCTATCTATCTATCTATCTATCTATCTTATCTCTATCTATCTATCTATCTATCTATCTATCTATCTATCTATCTATCTATCTATCTATCTATCTATCTATCTATCTATCTATCTATCTATCTATCTATCTATCTATCTATCTATCTATATCTATCTATCTACTATCTATCTATCTATCTATCTATCTATCTATCTATCTATCTATCTCTATCTATCTATCTATCTATCTATCCTATCTATCTATCTATCTATCTATCTATCTATCTATCTATCTATCTATATCTATCTATCTATCTATCTATCTATCTATCTATATATCTATCTATCTTTCTATCTATATATCTATATATAACTATATCTATATATATCTCTCTATCTATATATCTCTCTATCTATCTATATATCTATATATAACTCTATCTATATATATCTCTCTATCTATATATATCTATCTATCTATCTATCTCTCTATCTATATATATCTATCTATCTATCTATCTATCTATCTATCTATATATAGCTCTATCTATATCTATCTATCTATCTATCTATCTCTATCTATCTATCTATTCTATCTATATATCTATCTATCTATCTATCTATCTATCTATCTATCTATCTATCTATCTATCTATCTATCTATCTATCTATCTATCTATCTATCTATCTATCTATCTATCTATCTATCTATCTATCTATCTATCTATCTATCTATCTATCTATCTATCTATCTATCTATCTATCTATCTATCTATCTATCTATCTATCTATCTATCTATCTATCTATCTATCTATCTATCTATCTATCTATCTATCTATCTATCTATCTATCTATCTATCTATCTATCTATCTATCTATCTATCTATCTATCTATCTATCTATCTATCTATCTATCTATCTATCTTTGTATAAACTAAGGAAAGAAGCGCACGCGCATGAACGTTCGATTTTGTGAAATATACGCCAGATCTTGGACTTCAAAATAATGCATGTTTAATGATTGACATGTGTACTACATGTGATTTAGATTATATTGCAAGATATTGATGCAGTCGCTGTGGCTGCTGGTTGTTGTTGTTGTTGTGTATGAATATATAACTTGTTTATCTACAATCGTTCAAATCTTTATTCAGGTTTGGTTCCAAAACAGACGGTCCAAAGAGCGCCGAATGAAACAGCTAAGTGCGCTTGGTGCCAGACGACATTTCTTCAGGAATCCACGGCGCATGCGTGGTCTCAGAGGTGACCTTGATGACGGTGACATGATGGGTCAAGGATACGGGTATTTCAACGGTAAGTTACCAAAGCAATATAGTCAAACCCGTTTAAAGATACAACCCACGGGGTATAACAAAAGGTGGTCTTTAAGAAAATGACAGGTAGTGTTTTTAAAACTTCCCGAAATCCGCTGCAATTGACATGTCAGGCAAATAATTCGTCAAAGTAAATCAATTGAAAGTTAAGCACTTTATATTGAGGTATACATGCATTGATTAAACATGATTGGAGATCCTCATACGTTAGGGACAGTAACACATTACTGGGGTGGGGTAACACGGGTGTGACCGTATACATTACTGGGGGGGGGTAACACGGGTGTGACTGTATACATTACTGGGGGGGGTAACACGGGTGTGACCGTATACATTACTGGGGGGGGGGGGGTAATACAGGTGTGACCGTATACATTACTGGGGGGGGGGTAACACGGGTGTGACTGTATACATTACTGGGGGGGGGTAACACGGGTGTGACCGTATACATTACTGGGGGGGGGGGTAACACGGGTGTGACCGTATACATTACTGGGGGGGGGGTAACACGGGTGTGACTGTATACATTACTGGGGAGGTAACACGGGTGTGACCGTATACATTACTGGGGGGGGGGGTAACACGGGTGTGACCGTATACATTACTGGGGGGGGGGTAACACGGGTGTGACTGTATACATTACTGGGGGGGGTAACACGGGTGTGACTGTATACATTACTGGGGGGGGTAACACGGGTGTGACTGTATACATTACTGGGGGGGTAACACGAGTGTGACCGTATACATTACGGGGGGGGGGTAACACGGGTGTGACTGTATACATTACGGGGGGTGTAACACGGGTGCGACCGTATACATTACGGGGGGATACAGGTGCGAACGTATACATTACGGGGGGATACAGGTGCGACCGTATACATTACTGGGGGGATACAGGTGCGACCGTATACATTACTGGGGGGATACAGGTGCGACCGTATACATTACGGGGGGATACAGGTGCGACCGTATACATTACGGGGGGGGTATTACGGGTGTGACCGTATACATTACGGGGGGGGGGAACACGGGTGTGACTGTATACATTACTGGGGGGGGGGTAACACGGGTGTGACTGTATACATTACTGGGGGGGGGTAACACAGGTGTGACCGTATACATTACGGGGGGATACAGGTGCGACCGTATACATTACGGGGGGATACAGGTGCGACCGTATACATTACGGGGGGATACAGGTGCGACCGTATACATTACGGGGGATACAGGTGCGACCGTATACATTACTGGGGGGTATTACAGGTGTGACTGTATACATTACGGGGGGTATTACAGGTGTGATTGTATACATTACGGGGGGGGTATTACAGGTGTGAACTGTATACATTACGGGGGGTATTACAGGTGTGACTGTATACATTACGGGGGGGGTAACACGGGTGTGACCGTATACATTACAATGTGAACAGATGTATTTAAAAATGAAACAATGTTAACAGGTGTATCTAGAAATGAAACACTGTGAACAGATGTATTTAGAAATGAAACAATGTGAACAGATGTATTTAAAAATGAAACAATGTGAACAGATGTATTTAAAAATGAAACAATGTGAACAGATGTATTTAAAAATGAAACAATGTGAACAGATGTATTTAAAAATGAAACAATGTGAACAGATGTATTTAAAAATCAACAATGTGAACAGATGTATTTAAAAATGAAACAGTGTGAACAGATGTATTTAAAAATCAACAATGTGAACAGATGTATTTAAAAATGAAACAATGTGAACAGATGTATTTAAAAATGAAACAATATGAACAGATGTATTTAAAAATCAACAATGTGAACAGATGTATTTAAAAATCAACAATGTGAACAGATGTATTTAAAAATGAAACAATGTGAACAGATGTATTTAGAAATCAACAATGTGAACAGATGTATTTAGAAATGAAACAATGTTAACAGATGTATTTAGAAATCAACAATGTGAACAGATGTATTTAAAAATCAAACAATATGAACAGATGTATTTAAAAATGAAACAATGTGAACATATGTATTTAAAAATGAAACAATGTGAACAGATGTATTTAAAAATGAAACAATGTGAACAGATGTATTTAAAAATGAAACAATGTGAACAGATGTATTTAGAAATGAAACAATGTGAACAGATATATTTAAAAATGAAACAATGTGAACAGATGTATTTAAAAATGAAACAATGTAACAGATGTATTAAAAATGAAACAATGTGAACAGATGTATTTAAAAATGAAACAATGTGAACAGATGTATTTAAAAATGAAACAATGTGAACAGATGTATTTAAAAATGAAACAATGTGAACAGATGTATTTAAAAATGAAACAATGTGAACAGATGTATTTAAAAATGAAACAATGTGAACAGATGTATTTAAAAATGAAACAATGTGAACAGATGTATTTAAAAATGAAACAATGTGAACATATGTATTTAGAAATGAAACAATGTGAACAGATGTATTTAGAAATGAAACAATGTGAACAGATGTATTTAAAAATGAAACAATGTGAACAGATGTATTTAGAAATGAAACAATATGAACAGATGTATTTAGAAATGAAACAATGTGAACAGATATATTTAGAAATCAACATGTGAACAGATGTATTTAGAAATCAACAATGTGAACGGATGTATTTAAAAATCAACATGTGAACAGATGTATTTAAAAATTAAACAATGTGAACAGATGTATTTAAAAATGAAACACTGTGAACAGATGTATTCAGATAATGACGAAGCATGCATATCATATAATTGGAAGACATATTAATATTCTATTTACAGTAATTTACAAACATGATATACCTGTAAATAAGTATATTTTAAATGAATACACACACATCAAAAGGGCAACTTATTTGTAGATCATTCGAGAAATACATATTAGAGATATAATCATTATTATATTCTCCAGACATTAAATACTCTTGACCTTAGTACAAGTACTCCATCTTAGACACAATTAGCGAACATCACTTGACGAAACGATCTTGTTTTTAAAGCTTGACGATCGTCGCTACCGGTTGCCCATATGGAGCAACAGGCAGTTGACCTAAAACACCTTTCCGAAACGATGCACACATTTATCTTGTCAAATACAAAGACATTGTTGCGGGAACAAATCCAAATACATTGCTTCAGGAACAAATCCAAATACATTGCTTCAGGAACAAATACAAATACATTGCTTCAGGAACAAATACAAATACATTGTTTCAGGAACAAATACAAATACATTGTTGCGGGAACAAATACAAATACATTGCTTCAGGAACAAATACAAATACATTGTTTCAGGAACAAATACAAATACATTGTTGCGGGAACAAATACAAATACATTGCTTCAGGAACAAATACAAATACATTGTTTCAGGAACAAATACAAATACATTGTTGCGGGAACAAATACAAATACATTGCTTCAGGAACAAATACAAATACATTGCTTCAGGAACAAATACAAATACATTGTTTCAGGAACAAATACAAATACATTGTTGCAGGAACAAATGCATTGCTTCAGGAACAAATACAAATACATTGCTTCAGAAACAAATACAAATACATTGCTTCAGGAACAAATACAAATACATTGTTTCAGGAACACATACAAATACATTGCTTCAGGAACACATACAAATAAATTGCTTCAGGAACAAATACAAATACATTGTTTCAGGAACAAATACAAATACATTGTTCCAGGAACAAATACAAATACATTGCTTCAGGAACAAATACAAATACATTGCTTCAGGAACACATACAAATACATTGCTTCAGGAACAAATACATTGCTTCAGGAACAAATACATTGCTTCAGGAACAAATACAAATACATTGTTTCAGGAACAAATACAAATACACTGTTTCAGGAACAAATACATTGCTTCAGGAACAAATACATTGCGTCAGGAACAAATACAAATACATTGCTTCAGGAACAAATACAAATACATTGCTTCAGGAACAAATACAAATACATTGATTCAGGAACACATACAAATACATTGCTTTAGGAACACATACAAATACATTGCTTCAGGAACACATACAAATACATTGCTTCAGGAACACATACAAATACATTGCTTCAGGAACACATACAAATACATTGCTTCAGGAACAAATACAAATACATTGCTTCAGGAACAAATACATTGTTTCAGGAACAAATACAAATACATTGCTTCAGGAACAAATACAAATACATTGCTTCAGGAACAAATACAAATACATTGCTTCAGGAACAAATACAAATACATTGTTTCAGGAACAAATACAAATACATTGTTGCGGGAACAAATACAAATACATTGCTTCAAGAACAAATACAAATACATTGTTGCAGGAACAAATACATTGCTTCAGGAACAAATACAAATACATTGTTGCAGGAACAAATACATTGCTTCAGGAACAAATACAAATACATTGTTGCAGGAACAAATACATTGCTTCAGGAACAAATACAAATACATTGTTGCAGAACAAATACAAATACATTGCTTCAGGAACAAATACAAATACATTGCTTCAAGAACAAATACAAATACATTGCTTCAAGAACAAATACAAATACATTGCTTCAGGAACACATACAAATACATTGCTTCAGGAACACATACACATACATTGTTTCAGGAACAAATACAAATACATTGCTTCAGGAACACATACAAATACATTGTCAAACAAAACAAACATTCAGGAACAAATACAAATACATTGCTTCAGGAACAAATACATTGCTTCAGGAACAAATACATTGCTTCAGGAACAGATACAAATACATTGTTTCAGGAACAAATACAAATACATTGCTTTAGGAACAAATACAAATACATTGCTTTAGGAACACATACAAATACATTGCTTCAGGAACAAATACATTGCTTCAGGAACAAATACATTGTTTCAGGAACAAATACATTGCTTCATGAACAAATACAAATACATTGCTTCAGGAACAAATACAAATACATTGCTTCAGGAACAGATACAAATACATTGCTTCAGGAACAGATACATTGCTTCAGGAACAAATACAAATACATTGCTTCAGGAACAAATACATTGCTTCAGGAACAAATACATTGCTTCAGGAACAGATACAACTACATTGCTTCAGGAACAAATACATTGCTTGAGGAACAAATACAAATACATTGCTTCAGGAACAAATACAAATGCATTGCTTCAGGAACAAATACAAATACATTGCTTCAGGATCAATGAAAGTTCTGCTATTGATATTGTAGTTCTGCAAGATAGTTAAAAATAGTAACATTTAAATTAAACACGGTATCTAATTCTACTAATATTCTAATATTCACTATGTATTTAAATGCTTAAATATTCATGTTAAAACAATTAGTCTTTAGGTCGTTTAATTTTGTGACACAAATTATTTAATGCTTCTACCGTTCTATAGTATCATCGTGTTGTTAAGGCATTCAATATTCATAAGGATATGCATGGTGTTTCAAGCTATGCATGGTATTTTTGTTATCACAACTAACTAGGAACAACACTATGTTATAATACTACAGTAACCACAAACACAACTAGAGTGCACTTGATGATCTTTCAACTAAATGTACCTGTTTATGAAATAACCTGCGACCTCTATATCGAAAATCTAGGAAAAACATACAACAGTTACTGCACATTTTGTAGATGCATACGGCACATAGTTAGGTATATGCAGACGACTCCAATAGTTAGGTATATGCAGACGGCACATAGTTAGGTATATGCAGACGACTCCAATAGTTAGGTATATGCAGACGACTCCAATAGTTAGGTATATGCAGACGACTCCAATGGTTAGTCAGATGCAGTCGGCACATAGTTAGGTATATGCAGACTACTCCAATGGTTAGTCGGATGCAGTCGGCACATAGTTAGGTATATGCAGACAACTCCAATAGTTAGGCAGATGCAGTCGAAACATGGTTAGATATATGTAGAGGCTCCTAGTTAGGTAGATGCGGACGGCTTCTAATTAGGTAGATGCAGACGGCTCCTATTTATGTAGATGCAGACGGCACCTTGCTAGGTAGATTCAGACGACACATGTTCATGTCCACGGGTCCTGGAGCCGTTACGATTGTGTCCTTAGACACGGCATTTAAATTCCACGTTGCCTCTTCTCTCTCCCTCGTGGCGATGGATTCCATCAGGAATGAGGTCTCGAGAGTGATTAATATAAGTTGTATGAACTTGTTTCGCAATCGAGCTAAAATAAATTTGTATAGACTTAGAAGACACATAGTTAGGTAGATGCAGACGGCACCTTGCTAGGTAGATTCAGACGACACATAGTTAGGTAGATGCAGACGGCACCTTGTTAGGTAGATTCAGACAACACATAATGATGTAAATGCAGACGGCACCTTGCTAGGTAGATTCAGACGACACATAGTTAGGTAGATGCAGACGGCACCTTGCTAGGTAGATTCAGATGACACATTGTTAAGTAGATGGAGACGATTCCTAGTTAGATAGATGCAGACGGGTCCTAGTTAGGTGGATACAGACGGATCTTACACGGCTCTTGGTTAAGTAGATGCAGCTAGGTAGACGCGGTCGGCAAATAATTATATATATGCAGACGAAACATAGTTAGGTAGATGCAGACGGCAAATAATTAGATAGATGCAGATGAAACATAGTTAGGTAGCTGCAGACCTCTTAGTTAGCCAGACCACACAAACATATTCCTACATCAAAAAGAAGTGCAGTCAACAAGAATCTTATCAACTGCCTAGTTAACCATTGAATGGTATAAACATCATTTAAAATACATTAAAGCCGTCTATACGTAGACTTGAATTATCAAACCTAACCTTGCTAAGTAGAAGGAGACGGCTCCTAGTTAGGAAGATGCAGATGGGTCCTAGTTAGGTAGATGCAGATGGGTCCCAGTTAGGTAGATGCAGATGTGTCCTAGTTAGGAAGATGCAGATGGGTCCTAGTTAGGAAGATGCAGATGGGTCCTAGTTAGGTAGATGCAGATGTGTCCTAGTTAGGAAGATGCCGACGGGTCCTAGTTAGGAAGATGCAGATGGGTCCTAGTTAGGTAGATGCAGATGTGTCCTAGTTAGGTAGATGCAGATGGCTCTTAGTTAGGTAGATACAGACGGGTCCTAGTTAGGTGGATGCAGATGGGTCATCATGAGTTAGGGGATGCAGACGGCTCGTGCACGGCCCTAGTTAGATAGATGCAGACGGCGACTATTTAGGTAGATGCAGTCGGCACATAGTTAGATAGATGCAGACGAAACCTAGTTAGGTAGATGCAGACGGCAACTAGTTAGGTAGATGCAGTCGACGACTCGTTAGGTAGATGCAGTCGGCAAATAGTTAGATAGATACAGACGAAACCTAGTTAGGTAGATGCAGACGAAACATAGTTAGGTAGATGCAGACGAAACATAGTTAGGTAGATGCAGACCACTTAGTTAGCTAGACCACACAAACATATTCCTACATCAAAAAGAAGTGCAGTCAACAAGAATCTTATCAACTGCCTAGTTAACCATTGAATGGTATAAACATCATTTAAAATACATTAAAGTCGTCTATACGTATACTTGAATTATCAAACCTATATCAATTCATATCATTTTTCATACTGCGTGGCTGTCAAATTTTCTTTTGATGCAAACATCATTGTCTTATCATTTCAATCTTTGTTTTGAATGATTGAAATGGGGTTCATTATAATATTTGTTCTTTTTTTCTCCTTTCCACATTGTGTGAAAGAACCGCCTGTTGTTGGTTTGCCTGTGCTAACTTCATTGCTGTATTTGTAAGTTATGAAGACGTTTATACAAAATGTATTAGAATTCAAATCAATATTTAAACTAGCATGCCTGTTACTTTAATTCTCAATCGATTCATTCAAAGTAGTTGTTTGTTCACCTAAATAAAAAAAATACAGTTATGACGTATAGAATTGCATCACACGTGACATATATACATTACACGCCATTCACAGTTCTAGTCTTTCAGATGGGAAGTTAAACCGAGGTCTCGTGTCGGTGCTGTTCACCATGCACGTAAAAGAACCAGAGGAGACTCTGGAATGGGTCTCTGTCTGTATCATTGCACTATCCTCCAAACATCTAAAATGACTCATCCCTTCAGGAGGCGTCGCTCATATGGGCAACCGGTAGCGACGATAAATAAACGTAAAACTCAGTTCACGGGACTGCTAAATATTATTCCAACATGTATGTTTCATATTTATCATTGCCGATATGGCATTAATATTTAACAAGGAATGTACATAGATATTCAAATGAAATACTATATATGTTTTTAAAAATGGTCTGTTGTAGCTTTGTTTTGTATAAGTTTGTTCTTTATTGTAAAGTTTCAATGTTTCAAAGTTTATTCGACAAATCAGCAATATACATAGTCAAACCTGTGTTAGTGGTCACCTCTATTAAGCAGCCAACCTGTAATAAGCAGCCAGTTTCCAGATTCCCGATATGTTTATTTATTATACATTTTACCTCTAAAAGCAGCCACCTGTGTTAAGCAGCCACAATCTGTGATTCCCTTGGCTGGCTGCTTAAGGCAGGTTTGACTGTACATGCTTTTGGACATTAACACATACTAGTTGTAATATGACAGAGAAATAAATATAAACATATAAACATGCATTTAACTTGCCGGCTGCATCTACCTATAACAAAATAATTACTAATTTAAAGAATACGTGTACTACATCACATATATAAGGAACACACACAAGAATACGTGTAATACATCACATATATAAGGAACACACACAAGAATACGTGTAATACATCACATATATAAGGAACACACACAAGAATACGTGTAATACATCACATATATAAGGAACACACACACGAATACGTGTAATACATCACATATATAAGGAACACACACAAGAATACGTGTAATACATCACATATATAAGGAACACACACACGAATACGTGTAATACATCACATATATAAGGAACACACACAAGAATACGTGTAATACATCACATATATAAGGAACACACACAAGAATACGTGTAATACATCACATATATAAGGAACACACACGAGAATACGTGTAATACATCACATATATAAGGAACACACACGAGAATACGTGTAATACATCACATATATAAGGAACACACACAAGAATACGTGTAATACATCACATATATAAGGAACACACACGAGAATACATGTAATACATCACATATATAAGGAACACACACAAGAATATGTGTAATACATCACATATATAAGGAACACACACAAGAATACGTGTAATACATCATATATATAAGGAACACACACAAGAATACGTGTAATACATCACATATATAAGGAACACACACAAGAATACGTGTAATACATCACATATATAAGGAACACACACAAGAATACGTGTAATACATCACATATATAAGGAACACACACAAGAATACGTGTAATACATCACATATATAAGGAACACACACACGAATACGTGTAATACATCACATATATAAGGAACACACACAGGAATACGTGTACTACATCACATATATAAGGAACACACACAAGAATACGTGTAATACATCACATATATAAGGAACACACACACGAATACGTGTAATACATCACATATATAAGGAACACACACAAAAATACGTGTAATACATCACATATATAAGGAACACACACACGAATACGTGTAATACATCACATATATAAGGAACACACACAAGAATACGTGTAATACATCACATATATAAGGAACACACACAAGAATAAAGACCTATTTGGATACTGACAGCCTTTAAGATGTTGTTTGACCATTACCAGACGTTAATTTAACGCATAGGATTTGTCTTCCAGTTGTTTATTGACAAATAAAACGTGATTTGGAGTTCTGACGTGTAATAATTAACAACGCAGGCCGTAGGCCTAAGTGGGTAATTCCGGCGCTCTGAACGACAAACCATGTTTTATTCGACGATAAATAAAGCAAGCAGAACGATCGATTATTTCGAGTCTAACAATAACAAACTATCTAAAAAGTAATTCCGGCGCTCAGAACGACAAACCATGTTTTATTCGACGATAAATAAAGCAAATAGAACGATCGAATTATTTCGAGTCTAATAATAACAAACTATCTAAAAAGCGCGAAGATGGTTGATGTTATTTTTTAGAAAGCGTAAATGAGTTAAGTTTGTAAAACATATTTTAAAACCCCCAACATTTATTTACTTTAAATGTCATTAAAATGGCAAATTACACACGCACGCACGCACGCACGCACGCACGCACGCACGCACGCACGCACGCACGCACGCACGCACGCACGCACGCACGCACGCACGCACGCACGCACGCACGCACGCACGCACGCACGCACAGTTAAGCACGATTTAAACATTAAATACAGTTCAAAGATGAGGAGATGGTTCCGTTTGTCTTAAGGAAAATAATTGTTACAAATTACCATAAAACCATTTGTATCGCAAATGTAACGTTCTAGAGACAACGGCGGATGTACCAGCAAGCAAGCCTTGCGAAAGGGGCCGTTCTAAGGAATAACGTCCGTGTTGTTTAGTGCTTGTTTGAGATTCATGTTATGCCGTGTCACCTACATCGACTATTAATAGTTTGTAGACCTTGGATATGCATTTAGCTTTGTCTGTACCATTCTAAATTTAATCTAGCGTATATATATATATATAAGGAAGTCCTTGAGTTATTTCAGTCTTTCGTCGTTTTAGGATCTTATGGACATTAACTTCTTCCATGAAATGTTGATCCATAAAATGTTGATCCATGAACTATTGATCCATAAAATGATGATCCATGAAATGATGATCCATGAAATGTTAATCCATGAAATGATGATCCATTAAATATTGATCCATGAAATATTGATCCATTAAATATTGGTCCATGAAATGTTGATCCATGAAATGTTGAATCCATGAAATGATGATACATGAAATGTTGATCCATGAAATGATGATCCATGAAATGTTGATCCAAGAAATGTTGATCCATGAAATGTTGATCCATTAAATATTGATCCATTAAATGTTGATCCATGAAATATTGATCCATGAAATGGAAAAAGCAAAAATAAGAAGCTCAAATTCAATTTCAATTCTACAGATTGATGTTCCTTGTAATATTAGTATAGGCACTGTTTTTGAAATTTGAAATTCTACTCTTATTTTCTGTTTTCGTCAGGATATTAACAAAACCCCAGAGATCTGCGTGTTATCTTACTGTTAGCCAAAGGCCGAAATGGCTAGTCGTAATTATCTAGTAAAATAACTCACGATCTTCTCAGAAATACGCTGGCATTTTCAATTTCCAGAAAATAATTGAAATTCGAGGCCCGTCTATGGGGGTTAGCGTTGGTAATCGTTCGTACTCTGTGAGCATACATATGTATGAGAATAACTTGTAAATACGAGTATGTGCCAATTAAATACTGCTGTGTCGTCTCCTATGGGGACAATATAGTTTAACATGTAGATGTTCGTGCACGTTCCGTTGTGTTTAGTTTAATCATATTTTATTGCTTATTTACATACAATACAATTATAAACATGGTAAATATATAAGCAAACTGATACAACTGCAATGCTATGCTTATACTTGAACACGGTGCACGGATACAATCTAGAAGCAAATGGGTTGGGCAACAAGTTTTACCAACATTAGCGAGTGCCCCCCCCCCCCGTTGTATATTTCCATAGAATGTACTGTTACGTTGTGAATAAATTCACAAAGGGTGTGCATATGCAGTTTAATACTATTTTATGTGTGTTTTACGTTTATTTATCGTCGCTACCGGTTGCCCATATGAGCGACGCCTCCTGAAGAGATTAGTTATTTTAGATTTTGGAGGATAGTACATGATACAGACAGAGACATATTCCAGAGTCTCCTCTGGTTCTATTACGTGCACGGTGTAAAGCACCGACACGAGACCTCGGTTTAACGTCCCATCGGAAAGCCTGTTAATTTTATTAGTGTCAGACGGGGGATCGAACCTGCGATCCCTGGATTACCAGTCCAGCGTGTTACCACTGGACTACATATCCGTCTGTAAAATATTTACTATTTTATTGCGTTTTTTCCCATATATAATACATTACATTACAATTATACATACAATGAAATACGTGGAAAACAATTTGAAATTAAATTAGGATTGAAGGTGGATAATGAGCATGGTGATGTCTTTAAATCTTCGCCTGCTGAGTAAATAAAATCAATTTTGCAAACAACATAGATCCAGATCATGCGCGTCTGATCAGGATCTATGTTGTTTGCTATTCAGCCAAGTGTTTAGCTCTACTATCCGAATAGCAAACAGCATAGTTCGGTGTCGTCTGATCTGGCGCTATGCGATTTGTTTGCATAAAGTGATTTTATCTGACGCTAGCGGCGTGTAAAGGGTAACAACGCAATGCTAACTAGACCATGCTCGTCTGATCAGGATCTATGTTGTTTGCTAATCAGCCAGGTGTTTAGCTCCACTATCCGAATAGCAAACAGCATAGTTCTGTGTCGTCTGATCTGGCTCTATGCTGTTTGCATAAAGTGATTTTATCTGCTGCTAGCGGCGTGTAACGGGTAACAACGCATGCTAACTGGAATAAATACGCGAAGACAACTAAATGTGGAAGGATAACCACTTCCAGGAGCAATCTTCCACAAGAAACCTGTCTATACACAGAGGAAACTATTACAGACGTGGCGAAGCAATGCTACGATGTACGAGCTGACTGGAACAGCGGGATTATAATTGATCTACGCTGTATCTCTATTGGCCACAGGTTTTCTGGATTAGGTTAATACGCCATTAGGCCAGCCCTAAACTATATATGTTTATCCCGCTAAACAAGCGTGTATGTATACAGTATCGTAAGCAAGTACTGTTGTTTGAATAGTGCAACTAAAATATCGGATATAATTAATAAGGAAACCGCTAGAATAGACTGTGTTCGATATTGTACATGTAGTAGTAACCTTAGATACAATATGAAAATAATTTGAGAACCGTTGAGTCCTAGTGTCTAAGTATAAGACATTGTATTGTTATACTCTAAGACAATAGAGTTAGACTGCCAGCTTCCTTATACTAGTATTAAAATTGTATTCCTGTTAAAAACAAAATATGGAATGAACTGGAATTCTCACATAATCTTGCCCTGGAGCTGATTTCTTGCTGGCGATACGAGTAGACATATATAATTAAATGTAAATCCTGTACAATGAGAAAACATGACGATGAATACCACTCCTTACATGTTTGTCCGCATCACCCTGGTCCTAGAGAAAAACAATTTTCACCTGTCATTGGCCAACATCACATAAATTTAATCAGTTATTGTCATCTATCTAAGCTAATTATTTAGTCCTCGTCAAAGTTTCTGCATTTTGCAAATAGGAAGCGTATCACTAATTAAGCTTTTGAGAATATATGTTATATTAGTTTTAATTAGGTCAGAAGTCATACTGTTAAACATTAAGTTGCTCTTCTGAGAAATCAGCGTTTAATTTCTATTATTTTCACTATAATATTATTATGTTATATCATATTTGTATGTGGAATAAAATGTTCATATTCGTATTACTGTGCAATTAGTTCAGACATTTTTAAATATTAATGAACACGATTTTTATGTTTTCAGAAAATGGTCAGGATTTCTACCCGGGTTATCCTGGGCCGGGTTTCGGTGATTTCTTTCCCGGACAAGGACCAGATATGCCACCGGGCATGCCACTGTTGCCACCGCAGGGACGGGGCACACCACCCATGGGTATCGAACATCCAATGCTTCAGGGCGGTGAGTAGTCTATAATTGCGTAAAGTCACTCTTGGCCAACATTCAGACTTTGGACTGGAAATATGAATACTATCAGTATTATTTATACTGATAGGGGGGGGGGTAAAGAAAAATCAAATTTTAGTAAATGCTGATGAGATTCGTTATCGCCCATTCTCTTACAAGGAGATCAAGAGATTCGGAGGCCTATACGATATACTAAAGTCAGTCACAGGAAGCCGTGGAACACTGCTTTTGATACATATAGGATTTTACATGAGCGGTGATTTCGCTTCATAAAATATGGTATGAAATCACCACGAGTGTAAGATCCTTTTGATCACATTACCATAGTAACAACAACCAAAAATATGAAGAAAAAATACGTTTCTGTTTGCCAGTATATGTTTGAGCCTTATTACATTAAGCTGTATCCGTACGCCGTAGGAAATAGTTCCTGATAATCAAACAACTTGATGCAAATAATAGACACACTGTATCTAGTTCATATTCGGCATTTTATTGATTAAACAGTTCATTTTCAACAACAACAGCATGAACACAACAACATGTAATGTATATTGCAAGCTGTCAGTGTCATGCCGCGACCAATCAGAATCCTTCCAAGTGTTATGAAACGTGTGGTCATACAAGCATTTATGAGATGACTGTATTACACTGAATACACGCAAAGTTATGTGGTCAATATTGTTATTACAATCTATTCAAGATAAACGGAACACAATTGAGCTCACGTGTGTTTTACGTTTATTTATCGTCGCTACCGGTTGCCCATATGAGCGACGCCTCCTGAAGAGATTAGTCAGTTTTCAGTTTTGGAGGATAGTGCAATGATACAGACAGAAACCATAAGCATAGCATTGCAGTTGTATCATGTTGCTTATATATTTATCATGTTTATATTTAGTTTATACAAATATATGTTAGCTCGATTGTGAAACAAGTTCTTTCAACTCATATTAATCATTCGTGGAATGCATCGCCACGAAGGAGAGAGAAGAGGTAATGTGGAATTTAAATGCCTTGCCTAAGATCACAATCGTAACGGCTCCAGTGGGACTCGAACTCCGGACCTTTCGCACCTGAAGCGAACACTGCGCTACCACGACTTCCACAACGACATGTTTATATTTGTAATTGTATTGTATATAAACAAGCATTGCAGTTGTATCATTGTGCTTATATATTTACCATGTTTATATTTGTAATTGTATTGTATATAAACAAGCATTGCAGTTGTATCATTTTGCTTATATATTTACCATGTTTATATTTGTAATTGTATTGTATATAAACAAGCATTGCAGTTGTATCATTTTGCTTATATATTTACCATGTTTATATTTGTAATTGTATTGTATATAAACAAGCATTGCAGTTGTATCATTTTGCTTATATATTTACCATGTTTATATTTGTAATTGTATTGTATATAAACAAGCATTGCAGTTGTATCATTTTGCTTATATATTTATCATGTTTATATTTGCAATTGTATTGTATATAAATAAGCATTGCAGTTGTATCATATTGCTTATATATTTATCATGTTTATATTTGCAATTGTATTGTATATAAACATAGCATTGCAGGTGTATCATTTTGCTTATATATTTATCATGTTTATATTTGCAATTGTATTGTATATAAATAAGCATTGCAGTTGTATCATTTTGCTTATATATTTATCATGTTTATATTTGCAATTGTATTGTATATAAATAAGCATTGCAGTTGTATCATATTGCTTATATATTTATCATGTTTATATTTGCAATTGTATTGTATATAAACATAGCATTGCAGGTGTATCATTTTGCTTATATATTTATCATGTTTATATTTGCAATTGTATTGTATATAAATAAGCATTGCAGTTGTATCATTTTGCTTATATATTTATCATGTTTATATTTGCAATTGTATTGTATATAAATAAGCATTGCAGTTGTATCATATTGCTTATATATTTACCATGTTTATATTTGCAATTGTATTGTATATAAACAAGCATTGCAGTTGTATCAGTTTGCTTATATATTTACCATGTTTATATTTGCAATTGTATTGTATATAAACAAGCATTGCAGTTGTATCAGTTTGCTTATATATTTATCATGTTTATATTTGCAATTGTATTGTATATAAACAAGCATTGCAGTTGTATCATTTTGCTTATATATTTATCATGTTTATATTTGCAATTGTATTGTATATAAACAAGCATTGCAGTTGTATCATTTTGCTTATATATTTACCATGTTTATATTTGCAATTGTATTGTATATAAACAAGCATTGCAGTTGTATCATTTTGCTTATATATTTATCATGTTTATATTTGTAATTGTATTGTATATAAACAAGCATTGCAGTTGTATCAGTTTGCTTATATATTTATCATGTTTATATTTGCAATTGTATTGTATATAAATAAGCATTGCAGTTGTATCATTTTGCTTATATATTTATCATGTTTATATTTGTAATTGTATTGTATATAAGCATAGCATTGCAGTTGTATCATTTTGCTTATATATGTACCATGTTTATATTTGTAATTGTATTGTATATAAACATAGCATTGCAGTTGTACCATTTCGCTTATATATTTACCATGTTTATATTTGTAATTGTATTGTATATAAACAAGCATTGCAGTTGTACCAGTTTGCTTATATATTTACCATGTTTATATTTGTAATTGTATTGTATATAAACAAGCATTGCAGTTGTATCAGTTTGCTTATATATTTACCATGTTTATATTTGTAATTGTATTGTATATAAACAAGCATTGCAGTTGTATCATTTTGCTTATATATTTACCATGTTTATATTTGTAATTGTATTGTATATAAACAAGCATTGCAGTTGTATCATTTTGCTTATATATTTACCATGTTTATATTTGTAATTGTATTGTATATAAACAAGCATTGCAGTTGTTCATTTTGCTTATATATTTACCATGTTTATATTTGTATTGTATTGTATATAAACAGCATTGCAGTTGTATCATTTTGCTTATATATTTACCATGTTTATATTTGTAATTGTATTGTATATAAACAAGCATTGCAGTTGTATCAGTTTGCTTATATATTTACCATGTTTATATTTGTAATTGTATTGTATATAAACAAGCATTGCAGTTGTATCAGTTTGCTTATATATTTACCATGTTTATATTTGTAATTGTATTGTATATAAACAAGCATTGCAGTTGTATCAGTTTGCTTATATATTTACCATGTTTATATTTGTAATTGTATTGTATATAAACAAGCATTGCAGTTGTATCATTTTGCTTATATATTTACCATGTTTATATTTGTAATTGTATTGTATATAAACAAGCATTGCAGTTGTATCATTTTGCTTATATATTTACCATGTTTATATTTGTAATTGTATTGTATATAAACAAGCATTGCAGTTGTATCATTGTGCTTATATATTTACCATGTTTATATTTGTAATTGTATTGTATATAAACAAGCATTGCAGTTGTATCATTTTGCTTATATATTTACCATGTTTATATTTGTAATTGTATTGTATATAAACAAGCA
>CM026403.1:15314893-15359813 GCA_014843695.1 Archivesica marissinica | reverse complement strand
AATTGTATTGTATATAAATAAGCATTGCAGTTGTATCATTTTGCTTATATATTTATCATGTTTATATTTGCAATTGTATTGTATATAAATAAGCATTGCAGTTGTATCATATTGCTTATATATTTACCATGTTTATATTTGCAATTGTATTGTATATAAACAAGCATTGCAGTTGTATCATTTTGCTTATATATTTACCATGTTTATATTTGCAATTGTATTGTATATAAACAAGCATTGCAGTTGTATCATTTTGCTTATATATTTACCATGTTTATATTTGCAATTGTATTGTATATAAACAAGCATTGCAGTTGTATCATTTTGCTTATATATTTACCATGTTTATATTTGCAATTGTATTGTATATAAACAAGCATTGCAGTTGTATCATTTTGCTTATATATTTACCATGTTTATATTTGCAATTGTATTGTATATAAACAAGCATTGCAGTTGTATCATTTTGCTTATATATTTATCATGTTTATATTTGTAATTGTATTGTATATAAACAAGCATTGCAGTTGTATCAGTTTGCTTATATATTTATCATGTTTATATTTGCAATTGTATTGTATATAAATAAGCATTGCAGTTGTATCATTTTGCTTATATATTTATCATGTTTATATTTGTAATTGTATTGTATATAAGCATAGCATTGCAGTTGTATCATTTTGCTTATATATGTACCATGTTTATATTTGTAATTGTATTGTATATAAACATAGCATTGCAGTTGTACCATTTCGCTTATATATTTACCATGTTTATATTTGTAATTGTATTGTATATAAACAAGCATTGCAGTTGTACCATTTTGCTTATATATTTACCATGTTTATATTTGTAATTGTATTGTATATAAACAAGCATTGCAGTTGTATCATTTTGCTTATATATTTACCATGTTTATATTTGTAATTGTATTGTATATAAACAAGCATTGCAGTTGTATCATTTTGCTTATATATTTACCATGTTTATATTTGTAATTGTATTGTATATAAACAAGCATTGCAGTTGTATCATTTTGCTTATATATTTACCATGTTTATATTTGTAATTGTATTGTATATAACAAGCATTGCAGTTGTATCATTTTGCTTATATATTTACCATGTTTATATTTGTAATTGTATTGTATATAAACAAGCATTGCAGTTGTATCATTTTGCTTATATATTTACCATGTTTATATTTGTATTGTATTGTATATAAACAACATTGCGTTGTATCATTTTGCTTATATATTTACCATGTTTATATTTGTAATTGTATTGTATATAAACAAGCATTGCAGTTGTATCATTGTGCTTATATATTTACATGTTTATATTTGTAATTGTATTGTATATAAACAAGCATTGCAGTTGTATCATTGTGCTTATATATTTACCATGTTTATATTTGTAATTGTATTGTATATAAACAAGCATTGCAGTTGTATCATTGTGCTTATATATTTACCATGTTTATATTTGTAATTGTATTGTATATAAACAAGCATTGCAGTTGTATCATTTTGCTTATATATTTACCATGTTTATATTTGTAATTGTATTGTATATAAACAAGCATTGCAGTTGTATCATTTTGCTTATATATTTACCATGTTTATATATTTGTAATTGTATATAAACAAGCAATCAAATATGATTAAACATAACTATAATTATATTTACAATATATGAAATATGATGGCGCTACTGGCGTGTTGCGCATTACGTAAACCTGTGACGTATGTAGCACGTGACTTTATTAGGTGTGTGTGTTTCCCAAGTACCCTTCCTTTCGCGAGTTCTTAAACCGACAATCATATGTTGTTACATTTATGATTTCAGGTCCATTAGGACACGAAGCTCAGTACCTTTCCCCGCAGGACATGTTGCCACAATCCTCTTCACCAGACCCACTCCTGCATCCTGATGATCAGTATATAATGACGTCACTTCCGCCCAGATCAATGGCGCCACAATTTCAAACGCACGCTGGAGAAAACTGGGGATAACCAAACGTCAGAAAACATTTGACGAATAGGAACAACTTATACAATCAGTGTTTCAGTGACTTATTGATCTCCTGTATCGACGCATAGCAAGCAAGCAGTTGACATTTCATATTGCATCGTTACCTAAAAATGAACCAATCAGTTGGTTAAGTGATTTTGTATATGTCACTCATAATCTATTATTAGAGGACATTTTTAAAACTATTTTACAATCAATTATTTTCCAAGAAATCTCGTATTTTCTCTAAGAAATAGCGTAACAATATGTTTATTATAACACAATCGAAAACGAACATTTGATATATGAGACTATTGTAGCAAAAATATTATTTCCGCAATATTCAATAATATACTAATGTAAGTGACGGCGTACAATTATTATTTCTGGAATAATTTGGTAGCAATTTTGAATTGTATCTGAATTGTAACTGTATATAAGTCGAATGTACTGTTCTGATTTGTGGCAGCTAAACACTGTAATGAACACTGCGCTACAATTAGTGCTAATTGACCTGCCCAATTTAGGGATCATAGAAATATTGAGGGGTAGTATATCGCGAAAACAGGTAACTGTTGCGTGACGGTAATTTTCTTGAATTCATTGTCCGTATTAAACCCCTATATCCGTAACAATAACGTATTGTCTACACTTATACCGTCTCCGTGACCTAGTGGTTAAGGCGTCCGCCTACGGAGCGGGAGGTCGAAGGTTCGAATCTCGTTAGGGGTTCGTTCTGATATGGCCGGTTGGTGAGCCGCCAGCTAGTTAAATAATGGTTACCGATTGCCTGAAAAAGAGGTGTCTCATAAGTCAGAAATGGCTGGTCCTTTAAATAGGGTTGACACTATAATAAACAAACACACACTTTACTTTACTTATATGCAGATCATAGGTAACATCGACAGGTGAATCTACACTAACTATACCTATACATTGATGTTTACTACAAAAACGTTCTGTTCAGAAACAAATAATTGTACACAGCAATTTAATAAAACGTTGTAAATGTGGTATAAGAACATTCATTTCCTGGCTAGTGTGATTTTGTTACGGAGAAACGGTGTTACGGAGAAACGGTGTTACGGAGAAACGGTGTTACGGAGAAACGGAGAAACGGTGTTACGGAGAAAAGTTATAACGGAGAAAAGGTGTTACGGAGAAAAGGTGTTACGGAGAAACGGTGTTACGGAGAAAAGGTGTTACGGAGAAATGGTGTTACTGAGAAAAGTTGTAACGGAGAAAAGGTGTTACGGAGAAACGGTGTTACGTAGAAAAGGTGTTACGGAGAAAAGGTGTTACGGAGAAAAAGTGTTACGGAGAGAGACGAACGAAACTCTACTATACTAGTCAAACTAAAATGATATATTTTATATTATACTGACTCCATAAAACAATGTGCACTTTTATACTGAGTGTTAAATTTTCCCTACAAATTTTAGAATTCTGTATGTTACTATTATGATTGAAGAAAATAATCCATCACACATTGCACTACTATACCCAATATTTAAGCGCGTAAGACGTCCAAATTTGCCGGACAGATCTGTAGTCCAGTGGTAACACATTGGACTTGTAATCCAGGGATCGCAGGTTCGATCCCCCGTCTGGCCCTAATATAACAGTCTTTCAGATGGGACGTTAAACCGAGATCTCGCGTCGGTGCTGTACACCGTGCACGTAAAAGAACCAGAGGAGACTCTGAAGTGGGTCTCTGGCTGTTTCATTGCACTATTCTCCAAAAATCGAAAATTGCTAATCTCTTCAGGAGGCGTCGCTCATATGGGCAACCGGTAGCGATGATAAATAAACGTAAGACAAACAAATTTGCTTATATTTCTTTTGTAAAAGGATATAAAGTTTACCTCTAATGCAAGTGTACAGTTTCTTTTTGGTGTCAGTATATGTCTTCGGTTACTGGGTTTACTGAAACATTTTGGGAATAATTTGTGTATCGTAATTAATATAATAACAACCGTTTTTTACTTGCCAATAAGTGCAATATAGTCTTGGACACACAGCTATAGCATAGCTGTTTGGTAGTTATATAGAAACGTTACTATACTAGAGGACATAGAAAACGCACACTTCGGATAAGTATACTAGAGGACATAGAAAACGCACACTTCGGATAAGTATCTAGAGGACATAGAAAACGCACACTTCGGATAAGTATACTAGAGGACATAGAAAACGCACACTTCGGATAAGTATACAAGAGGACATAGAAAACGCACACTTCGGATAAGTATACAAGAGGACATAGAAAACGCACACTTCGGATAAGTATACTAGAGGACATAGAAAACGCACACTTCGGATAAGTATACTAGAGGACATAGAAAACGCACACTTCGGATATGTATACTAGATGACATAGAAAACGCACACTTCGAATAAGTGCGTGTTTTTACATGAAAAACAATAACTATATAAATACATAGTTTTAAACATTTGGGAATATTTTTAGTTGTCCAGTTTGTGTTTTGTAATAAAAATGTAAAAATGTAATATATAGTTGATGGAATCCATGTAATAATAATCATATAACAGATATATTCTAACAAATTACCGTGGCAAAGTACAACACCATTCATTATAAAAGAATTATAAGAGACTAATCTAATCACGATAATCAAACTATCACAGTCTACTGACATATTATTATAGTGTAGGTGTGTGTTTTCTATGACCTCTAGTATAAAATTACCCAGGTGCTGTAGGTGTGTGTTTTCTATGACCTCTAGTATAAAATTACCCAGGATACCCAGGTAATGTTTCCGATATTCAACAACATCCACTGATTAATCTACACTAATTTCAACTAGCATTGAACTGTATCACGTGTACATAAAATATTATTATTTATTTGTAAATATAGTGATGGTAGAGATATATTACTATGTACAGTGTGTGTTCAAAATGTTTCGGTATGAAATCGGGATCTCGGCAATAGTATGTACATAGTATGTGACAGTATGTGCACGAATGATGTAGATGGTTCAGCGGACGTAACTTAACCTTGCAGCTAGAGGAACACTAAAAGTTGCTAGTTCGTAAATAGTTACCACACTGACGTCATTGGTTGCAAGACTAATGTTAATAGCTATCCAAATTAACGCAGACCACTTATTACAATCAAATGCAAATGAGAATATTTTATAATAGCTTTAAACTTGCAATTGTTAGAGATACTCAAATTTGCAATTTTTAGCATCCGATTTTTTCATTTTAGCAAAATTGTATGTCTTAGCTTCTTAGCATACCGCTACATATTATTTGCAGCAGTTATTATAATGTTCATCCTTATTTTCTTCCTGTTAGTATGTAGGATATTAATGTCTCATACGTTGGCGGATAGAATGATGCAGAGTATATAATTGTCTCAGAGTTTGGCGGATAGAATGATGCGGAGTATATAATTGTCTCAGAGTTTGGCGGATAGAATGATGCGGAGTATATAATTGTCTCATAGTTTGGCGGATAGAATGATGCGGAGTATATAATTGTCTCAGAGTTTGGCGGATAGAATAATGCGGAGTATATAATTGTCTCATAGTTTGGCGGATAGAATGATGCGGAACACATTCTATTCTAAATTTACCCGAAAAAGTAAAGAAAGTAAGAAACCGGATACAATAGAATGTATATACAGTCTACATCCGCTATGTCAATGTCGGTTATGTCGAATTCTTCGGTTATCTCGAAGTCGGATCAAAATCCCGTTTCAGACACTATCATTTTACATATAACTGGATCTGTTTATATCGAATTTCGTTAAGTCAAACTTCGGTTATGTCGAAGTATTTTATTCGGTCCGACGGAATTCGACATAACGGATGTATACTGTATAATTATACTAACACATAAATATGAAGAAACGTTTACATCGGATACTAAATAAAGAATGAATAGCTATTTGAAAATGATAGAAATGAACATACATAGTGCAGATAAACGCATAACTCACAAACTTTCGATGATAGACACGAAAACCAGTGGCCAATATTCTATAATACCGTTATACAAACCCCACACGTGACACTTGGCATAACATGGCCAAGACATAAATGGACGTTTATGAATTATGCTGTACAAATGTCATATTCGTGTTCAGAACGTCAGAGTTAGTACTGCGTTATATACGTGTATATATGCTTTATTCCATCGATAAGACAATGTTTTATGAATAACGGAAATATAACTATTATTTCGATTCCAACATGAAAAAAATGTCTAAAAAGCGCAAACATATTGGTGTTATTTTAAAGCGCGTAAATGACGTCATAAACTTACACAAATGCTAGTAAAATTACGTCATGTTGACGTAACTCACTACACAATTTCAAATTCATTTCAGATTTAAATACAGTAACTTCCTTCTTTGCGTATACAAATGCCGAGTCATGTTAGAATTAAAGATATATTCCTGATTAGAAGGTGAAATTATAAATATGCGAGAGGAGTGTCCCGTTTTAGGAATGTGGACTCCCCCCCCCCCCACCCACTATTTTGAATCCACTATTGACAAGCCCCGTGGGATAGCTCGGAAACGATCGGTAATGCCAATTTGCATACGGTGCGCTATTTTTAGAACTTATTTGCATTATGATCACGTGGCATTTATTCTTACGATCACGTGACTAGAATGTGAGTTGAGTGTCCACGGAAAAAGCCGAACGAGTGTCGGCCAAATTCGGGATATCATTTTTCAAACAAATTATTTGATTATTTTCGAATTCATTTTAAAATGACTTTGATTGCATTGTTTACTGAGACACTTGGGTAATATTTACTGTATAATTAGTACACTTACATGAGAAAAACCTTCTTAGACATTGTGAAAGGGATTTTGAACAGGAATGTATCGTATCTTTAAACTAGGAGTTCGATAACTTTATGCCACTGCCATTGTTGACCTTCTGTATTCTGAATTCATTCCACCAGTATAAAATGATTCAGGGATTTTTAAAATCATTGTGTTTACATGTATTTGTACTGGTAATTATATGTATTTGCTGAACATGTTAAAGCGACACTACATCAGTGAAAATGCAAATTTCTACAAAATGTATTTTTCTATTATATGGTATAATTGTTTCCAAATATGTATTTCAACTAATAAACAAACGTCGTATACGCGGTTTGTCAACATAACAAACAAAATAATGGAAATAGGGTCACATCCATGCGTATGGCAACTCGTGTATCCTGAATAACACGATGGATGGTACAAATTTACCGTTATATCTAACATTTGTGCCTGTGCATATTTATTTAGTATTGACTCCGATGACAAACAAACGGCAATTCAGGAGCATGGATGACCGTTATATGAAATCCTACTTTCAATTTTGAAAGTTTATAGACCAAAAACACTGTTTATTGATTCAATGTTTGTGTTCGAATGTATTCGGAAGAATTTGTAGTAGCAATGAATGTATACATGGAAAAATGCATTGTATTTGCTTTTTGCGATGTAATCCGCTTTAACATGCGTGTGTTATACATGTGTCATGTATGTGTAATGTGTGTGTGGTGTGTGTTGGTGGCTTAAAGTCACACCAACAGCCTATGTCATATGGCGACTCTAATATTGATGGAGAAAGACCCCCCCGAGTGGCTCCGAGTAGTATGGTAGGTACTGACTCGGCACTCGGGTTGAACCAGCGACTTTCTACAGGCCAGCTGGGTGGCTTCCTCACTTAAAAGAATTGCATATATGGAGTATCCCTTGTGCTATGTGAATGAATGGAAGTAGGTTATTTAGACTCCACGCAGTGATCAACCTGAACATACAGCAACCACACAGGTAACGTCAATCGATGACGAATCCCAGCCGGAAACAGTTCAAAATTCTTAATATTAGGGAAATAGAATATTTTTAATAATGGATGTATTATTTTATTTTATTATATGTACCAGTTGCACTACTTTGCATATTATGACATCACCTAAACTACCAACTAATATGAATTCATTTGTGTTTTTTGTTTTTGTTTTTTGTAGTATACAATATCAACGATTTATATGTGTATTATAATTGAGAACGTTTTTTAAAAAAATGTATTAGGTGTACGTGTATTTATAATTGTGCTGTTTATAATTGTGAACGTGGTTGACTCGTATGAGTTAATATTGAACAATATTTGTTGATGTGGTGATGAAGCAAAATAAACTTTAAAACAATAAATCCTTTTTTGTTTTTCTTTAATATCATTTTATTGATGTGTTTGGGAGGGGGTAAGTTTTACGGACAGTCCGTGTGATATGGCGACTCTCCAACTGTTATTGTTGGATAATGACCCCCGGGTGCCTCTCCGATCAGTATTTAATGCACGGATGTTCCGCTAGCCAGCTGGGTAGCTTGTTCACTTGAACTAATTCGATGCCCCCAGTGGGTTTCGAACATACAGTGGTGAGGTGACAGTGATTTGATATCAACGAACGACACCTACATTATATGATTATTATTACATATACTAGAGGACATAGAAAACGTACACATACATTATATGATTAGTATTACATATACTAGAGGACATAGAAAACGTACACATACATTATATGATTAGTATTACATATACTAGAGGACATAGAAAACATACACATACATTATATGATTAGTATTACATATACTAGAGGACATAGAAAACATACACATATATTATATGATTAGTATTACATATACTAGAGAACATAGAAAACATACACATACATTATATGATTAGTATTACATATACTAGAGAACATAGAAAACGTGCACATATATTATATGATTATTATTACATATACTGGAGAACATAGAAAACGTGCACATACATTATATGATTATTATTACATATACTGGAGAACATAGAAAACGTGCACATACATTATATGATTATTATTACATATACTGGAGGACATAGAAAACGCACACCTACATTATATGATTATTATTACATGAAAACGAAATACGAAGGATTCCACCAAAGATATACCTCATCTTTATTACAAAACACAAACTGAACAACTAAAAATATTCCAAAATGTTGAAAAACTATGTATTTATATAGTTGTTTTTCATGTAAAACACACTTATCCGAATGTCCTCTAGTATATTATCATTAGATGTTTCGTGTTAGTCATATGACACGTCACCTAATATGCGATACCGTACTCTGTCAAATCGAACAAGAAGACACAACTTCGAGTTAGTTCTTAACAAGCTGTCAGAATATAATTGTATTAGCTACGTCACAAGTCTCAAGTACGTGACGTCATGAATCGTAGTGACTGAACAGCCATTGTCAATTGACAACGTTTCTGTGATATATATTACTTTTAATGGCTATGCAGCCAAGATTTGCATTAAAAGAGAAACATAGTTTAGACTAAATTCACAATTAACTAGGTATAGTTTGTTTTTGAAAAAAACCCATATGTCTCCCCACTCACTGTTGCTTCAGTGGAGTAATACAAACATGGATGTTAAATATATATGAAATCATTGCCAAAAAAAGCCACACGTATGTAGTATTATGAAGTTCAAGTGGGCGTAAATCCACGAGATATCATCCAACCGGGGTTACACATAGGCACAACTAAACATCAAACCGATTCTTCCTGCCAAGTTTGGTCACAATCCAAATAAGTTATTTTAAATCCGCCCAATAATCATCCAAGCGGAAGCGTGTTACACTTATGCACAACTGGACATCATACCGATGCTTCCTGCCAAGCTTGGTGAGAATCCAACAAGGGTTGTTTTTGTTTTTTACGTTTATTTATCGTCGCTACCGGTTGCCCTTATGAGCGACGCCTCCTGAAGAGATTAGTCATTTTAGATTTTTGGAGGATAAGTCTCCTCTGGTTCATTTACGTGCACGGCGTAAAGCACCGACACGAGACCTTGGCTTAACGTCCCATCTGAAAGACTGTTAATTTTATTATGTTCAGACAGGGAATCGAACCTGCGATCCATGGATCAACAAGGGGTTATGGAGAACATGTGCGGATACGGTAAAGCGGACAGACAGACGGCAATGGAAAAAACAATATGTCCCCTGGATTAGGGGAGAAATATTTACAGATAGCTCTACGTCATAAAACTCCAGTATATAACGTCACGAAACGTAGTTACAGTTTGACAACACACGAGCTGTAACCATGAAAGAATCCCGAAAACTGAATCCATGAAAGGATATAAAGTACAGTGTTAGTTAACATGTTATTGAAATAATGCAGAATCCAGATTCTAGGCGCACGGCAGATCTATCTTAGGATCGCAGGTGCCGGTGTCAGGGTAAAAATCGCACATTCGTGAAATTACTCAATTGAGGCTGTCGAAAATGCCTAAAATGTTGTTTTCCAGCGTAATAAGCTTGATATTTGGTTTGATGACATGGTGTATGAGTATATAGTGCCGACTAGTGGTGCTATTCCCTAGCCGCGGCTGTCTGATTAGCGAAGTGGTTAGCGCGGTCGCTTCTCACCAATGCAACCCGGGTTCGATCCTCGGACCGGGATGTATGTGAGATGATACGGTGGTCGCCATATCGGACAGGTGGATTTTCTCCGGGTACTCCGGTTTCCTCGCACACTAATGATCACATTTACGTTTTCATCCGCGCCAACGAGAGTGATTAATATAAGTTGTTAGAACTTGCTTCGCAATCGTTGTAAAATAAATAAAGTTTAAACTTTAGCCGCGGCTCGGTGTAGGTGAGTATGCCATACAAGATAACTCCACACAACCAGTTATCGAAAACTACTAGTAAATGCACCCGTCTTCAGGTTAGACGTAACGTTGACTCATACGCCATTTCAGTTCTCAAAATCTAGTAGACAAAAGACACAATAGGCGTAAGAGTAAATTAACTAGCTGGCTATTGTGTTTTTGTTTTGGCAACGCTTCCTCAAACATTGCAGAAACCCTTTGGTATCCAATAGTGATTTAGATTCCCGAAACTAACAAACTTGTTCCGATCTGTCAACTATTGTTCCTGGTTTTGGCATCTCATTCCGTTATCTGCCCGACTCAGGCGAGTTTATTGATCGAGAAGGGTCCACTTCATTATTTTTCGTTAATAACTTTTAGATTGGGTGTCACGATCAGTCTACGCCAACGTTTCACATGGAATGCTGCGGACATCCTCGGAGACAACGGGGGGAGATTCCATCCCAAGATTTTGTCGTATGTTTATAATGGAAATTTCCTGGAAGAGAACCCTCAGATAACATGACGTTACAGAACGTTCCAGTATAATCCAACATGTATTATAATCATTGGATTGCACATGTTGAAAACAATGGTAACATACCCTGCTTTTCTTAACTAGATAAATAATAAATTGTAAAACTGTTCTGTTCATTCTATCCTGACAAGTTGATATTTTGTCCGGGCCCCTTTCAGAGTAACCCCAATTTTTGGAAGTTGATAAAATATGTAGCCTTCCCTGCTGCTGTCACAGAGTAACCCAATTTTTGGAAGTTGATAAAATATGTAGCTTTCCCTGCTGCTGTCACAGACTAACCCCAATTTTTGGAAGTTGATCAAATATGTAGCTTTCCCTGCTGCTGTCACAGAGTAACCCCAATTTTTGGAAGTTGATACAATATGTAGCTTTCCCTGTTGCTGTCACAGAGTAACCCCAATTTTTGGAAGTTGATAAAATATGTAGCTTTCCCTGCTGCTGTCACCAATACACTTACATTTGTTATTAGCAGACAGCTATTGGTTCTAGTTATTGCTTGTATGCTTACAAACTTGTTGTTTTGCGAGAATGCTTGTTAATATTGGATTTTATTTTAAATACTCTATTGACTATATTCCCAAAATAGTTCTATGTTCTTGACGTCTCTTGACGTATACGTTGTGATAATATATATTATACACACACTGAATGAGACTTATATACAGATTAAAACCATAAACGACTGCACTGTGGGCGTCATTTGTGAATTTTGGAGACCATTGGTGAATTTGGGCGGTTATTCGTGAACATGAGAGGTCATTGGTGAATCTGGGAGGCCATTTGTGAATCTGTAGCTTACCCACCAAAATCTCTACCGAAATCTGAGCACCGGTGACAGCGTGAAATTGACAATCTTATAATATTCACGTGGGCTATGGCGAAACTCCACAACATTGAACGAAATTTACGCGCATTAGGCCATATTTGGTTACATACACGGGTGGCCTTACTCGTTGCAATTGTTATAATCTGCTTAACAATAGGGCGAACACTGCGGGTATTCGTATCCGAGCTGCATACCTGTACCACGTTTTACAAGGCAAGGAAATAAAACAAACCCATAAAGTGCCGGTTGTCACTTATATTGCAAAATGACGTACCGCCTATTGTCCTGCGTTGGCTAATATTTCACTTAATGAGAAGGTCCCGGTAGAATAATTTTTTATAGGCGTAAAAATGCAGTAAAAAGACACAAAGGACGTATTAAACCATTGAAACATTTCGATGCTGTTTTGTTAGGATATAGGGGTATGTCAGCTGTTTTCGTAAATACTTAAAGTGACAGTACATCGCAACAAGCACAGCGGATCTGTAGTCCAGTGGTAACACGCTGGACTGGTAAACCAGGGCAGGCAAGTTAGACCCCAGTCTGACCCTAATAAAATTAAGATATTTCAGATGGGACGTTGAACCGAGGTCTCGTTTCAGTGCTTTACACCGTGCACGTAAAAGAACCAGAGGAGAATCTGGATTGGGTCTCTGTCTGTATCGTTGCACTATCCTCCACAATCTAAATTGACTAATCTCTTCAGGAGGCGTTGCTCATATGGGCACACATAATTTCTTCCGAAATATTTTGAATAATTAATTTTCAATCAATAGACAGCGAGTTTGCACTGTAAAAGCGCTCAAAAATGAAAGTAAAATTTCATATAACCGTCAGCCACACTCCAGATTGATGTTTGCTCATTATTGGAGTCTATGCGAAATGCGTGATACAGTTTAATGGTGCAAATGGTGAGATATAGCGGTAAATGTGTACCATAAATTATTCGGGATACACGCGTTGTATTACGTATGGATTTTGTTATGTCAACACATGTTGTATACGACTAGTATATATTGGTTAAAATACTCAATCTCTGTGACAAATATTTGGTACCAATATATGTGATATGATTGGAAATTACATTCTGTAGCTATTTACTCTTTTACCGATGTGGATTCGCTTTAATGTGTACACCATAACGCCTTTAATTTATGCTAAAACAAGTCCACACAACACTTAGTCTAGTCTAATCGCTTTCAATACATCGTTCCTGATGGAATGAGATATACCACAGACGCTTGTGGTCTGGACAAGTGGATCCGGGTTCAAAACCATATTTTAAAAATAATAATTTTTAAATCATTTTGATAAACCACAGGCTTGACACTATACATTGGAATGTTTGTATGGATAGTGTCAAGCCATCACGGTGTTAGCAAAAAGTGTTTGTATGGATAGTGTCAAGCCATCACGGTGTTAGCAAAAAGTGTTTGTATGGATAGTGTCAAGCCATCAAGGTGTTAGCCAAAAATGTTTGTATGGATAGTGTCAAGCCATCACGGTGTTAGCAAAAAATGTTTGTATGGATAGTGTCAAGCCATCACGGTGTTAGCAAAAAATGTTTGTATGGATAGTGTCAAGCCATCACGGTGTTAGCAAAAAGTGTTTGTATGGATAGTGTCAAGCCATCACGGTGTTAGCAAAAAGTGTTTGTATGGATAGTGTCAAGCCATCACGGTGTTAGCAAAAAATGTTTGTATGGATAGTGTCAAGCCATCAAGGTGTTAGCCAAAAATGTTTGTATGGATAGTGTCAAGCCATCACGGTGTTAGCAAAAAATGACGCTTAATTCACGTACAGTCTACATCCGTCAATTAGTGTCAATTGATCAAGGCAATAGCAAAATGACGCTTAGTCCACGATACATGTACAGTCTACATCCGCTATGTCGAATTCCGTCGGACTGAACAATATACTTCGACATAACCGAAGTTTGACTTGACGAAATTCGATATATTAGTTAACCAGTTATATTTAAAATGACGTCTGAAACGGGACTTGGATCCTACTTCGAGATAACCGGAGAATTTGACATAACCCACTTTGACATTGCGAATGTAGATCAAATCCGAATGTCAACCATAATTATACGTATGTGTATAGTATATATGTCAACTGATATCTCGTATATACATCTAAGAAATATAAAATAACATAACGTATCAATACATTATCTAGTCTATACAAATTTATGTTAGCTCGATTGCGAAACAAGTTCTTACAACTTATATTAATCACTCTCGAGACCTCATTCCTGATGGAATCCATCGCGACGAGGGAGAGAGAAGAGACAACGTGGAAATTAAATGCATTGCCTAATGGCACACTCGTAACGGCTCCAGACCTCCGGACCTTTCGCACCTGAAGCGAACGCGCATCCACTGCGCTATCACGAATTCCACAAGTCAAACATATGATTAAGGAGGCATAACTTCCTAGATGTGCTAAACATTGACCCAAAACAAATACATCGAACATAAACAACTAAAGAACTGTCACAACAGTTCACAAGTGCCAACTTACCTGATCAAGGGTTGTATAACCTTGTGTGAGAACTGATTCTTCCGTTTGTGTATGCAGACAGACAGACGTTCTAACTTACCTGATCAAGGGTTGTATAACCTCATGTGAGAACTGATTCTTCCGTTTGTGTATGCAGACAGACAGACGTTCTAACTTACCTGATCAAGGGTTGTATAACCTTGTGTGAGAACTGATTCTTCCGTTTGTGTATGCAGACAGACAGACAGACAGACGTTCTAACTTACCTGATCAAGGGTTGTATAACCTTGTGTGAGAACTGATTCTCCTGTTTGTGTATGCAGACAGACAGACGTTCTAACTTACCTGATCAATATATATTAAATGTATAATGATGGGTTGGGTAGACCCATGGTGTTGTTTTTCTATGTTTCATATAGTTTTCTTCTTCTGTGACGATGTTATATATTATATATACACATACATATGACAGAATAATGTGCAGAAAATAGTGCTATTAAATATGATATGTTCATGTGATGGGCAGCGTTACCAACGTTATTATGCACAGCATATACCTTTATTACCTCCAATTCTGGAGAGCAGATGATACTGAATGTATTACAAAATTTCCAGGAATCCTGGAATTAAGAAAAATATAACTGTGCTATTTTTAGAATGAGCTTGATGAAAGTATCATGACTTACGCCCATACACATTTAAAGAGTAATTAATACGAGACTACAACTTGGATGCGTCTCGAACTACACAAACAAGGGATACATTGTCGGTTATCAAACTCTCTCCTTTTCCAATTTGTGTTACTGATTTTTCAATGAGCTACAGCTTAACCCATCCAAATCAACTCTTATCCCACCATATACAGTGTCAAAGGCTTTGTATGAGATATGGCAATCCTTCAATGCACAATACAACCACATTTTCAACTTCATTAACTCTTCAAATCTGGTCATAATTGCTTAATTACCCTCTTACGTCAATTTGCACCTGCCATCTCGTAAACAAGAAAAGAAACGCACGCGTCCATTCCATTCAACTTGATCCGGATTGACCTATCAAAGCCTCGGAATGATCTCTCTGAAAAGCGGCGCAAATTCTGTGATTACAGATTAAGAGAGAGAAATAATTGCGTTGGGACGTCATCTCGAATAGAACCGCTCTTAATATTGTCATTTATCGAACATAAAATAAGGATTACTGTCAATATCTAGTTATAGGTAATCCCAGGGGAAGCTTACCGAAACGAGAAACACTCATTTTAATATTTGTCTCTTTGAAATAACCAATATCTTCATTACTATGCTTAGCGAACATGAAACGAACATGAAATAGGGCTTACGGACGTTGCAGGACCCAAGGGGACGGTGGGCTCGATGCTTGGGTTTCTAATGAGTCGAATAAGCTCCAAATGGCATTGTATGCTCGTCATAATTTATCAGGTTCAGTACTGTACGTAAACACATAATTTGTAGTAAATAGTGACATTTTCCGAAAAGTATAGTTTAAACAATATTTTATTCAAGAATGGTACATGGTTGTATATACAGAAATGCTTCCGCGGTCCACTCAATTGTAATCCCAATAACTAATATAGTTCATTTTTCTTTTTGGTAAAATGCATTTTCATGACAGGCAGTGTATAGTTGTTGTGTTCTCTGAGAAATTATGTGACTTGAGAAGACTTCAGACTAGTTGATGCGTAGATAAGATGTGTTATAAGAATTCAGGCCATTGCAAACTGACGGTTGGTATACTGTATTATTTGGAGGAGGAATATAGTGTGTAAACACAGTGACGTTATTCACAGGCGAGCACTGGCTATTTCAAACATTAAATTTGAAATAGTCTTGGTGTGTTTCAGGCTGATTTGAATACCTCTTTACAGTGGATGTGGTATCAGAAGAAATAAAAGATTGGAAATATAAATGAACAGACTGTATGTTTTTACTTTTTACTATGTATTTAATAGGCAATTTATTTGTTGTTTTACAACCTATAAAACACAGGAATAGTCACACCAGCACAGTTAGGATTGGGGGAAAGAATTTACATAGTAACTTATTCGAATCCATTACAGAAAAGATTAACTAGCAGTTACTTGATATACGGTGTACCTTTAGGTCCATCATTGCAATACACAGCACCATTAATACTGTGTCTCCTCTTCTCGCAATGTGCGTGACAGTACTTTAGGGGGGAGCCAAGTTGTGCGCATAAGAGAAAGGTCATACACTTTATATTTGTGCTATACGTTTACTTATCGTCGATACCGGTTGACCATATGAGCGACGTCTCCTGAAGAGATTGGTCATTTTAGATTTACGAGGATAGTGCAATGATACAGACAGAGACCCATTCCAGAGTCTCCTCTGGTTCTTTTACGTACACGGCGTACAGCACCGACACGAGACCTCGGTTTAACGTCCCATCTGAAAGAAATAATTTTATTAGGGTCAGACGGGGGATCGAACCAACACAGATTGACTTTGATATGCTACCTATAAAATATAATTAAAAGTCTACATCCGTTATGTCGAATTCCGTCGGACCGAACTAAATACTTCGACATAACCGAAACGAAATTCGATATAAACAGATCCAGTTATATAAAAAATGAAAGTGTCTGAAACGAGACTCTGATCCAACTTCGAGATAACCGGATAATTCGACATAACCGACTTTGATATAACGGGTGTATACTGTAGTTTGTACACATTTAGTTTAGCTCCATTGCGAGACAAGTTCTTACAAAATTAGCTTAATAGCTCTCATAGAATGACCTCATTCCTGATGAAATTTACCGCCATGGTGGAGTGTGGAGAAGAGGCAATGTCATTTTGGATTTTTGGAGGATAGTGCAATGATACAGACAGCGACCCATTCCAGAATCTCCTCTGGTTCTTTAACGTGCACGGTGTACAGCACCGACACGAGATCTCGGTTTAAAGTCCCATCTGAAAGACTGTTAATTTTATTAGGGTCAGGCGGGGTATCAAACCTGCGATCCCTGGATTACCAGTCCAGCGTGTTACCACTGGACTACAGATCCGTCTGTGACACATTAGGTATGAGTACTACAAATACACGTCTAATAAACCCTATGGGCGTTTATTAATAGTTGATAAGCTAACGTTATGCATAGGATATAAGCCGAAAACGATCCAATATGTAAAATATTGGACTGTGTGAGGAGCGTTGCGCCTAAGGCAGTACCAACATTTTATATATTGGATCCGTTTGAGGCTTATATCTTACATAACACACACAAACACGCACGCACACACGCACACACGCACACACGCACACACGCACACGCGCACACACACACACACACACACACACACACACGTATATAACAATATTTTACTAATTAAAAGTGTTAATTTCCTGCATGTAAGCTTATTATTTAATATAATACTCTTGCCTTTTCACACTAGTCCAATATTAATAATAATGAGACCCATTCCAGAGTCGCCTCTGGATCTTTTACGTGCACCGGTATGAGCGAGACCTCCTAAAGAGATTAGTCATTTTAGATTTTTGGAGGATAGTGCAATGATATAGACAGAGACCCATTCCAGAATCCCCTCTGGTTCTAGTACGTGCACGGCGTAAAGCACCGACACGAGACCTCGGTTTAAAGGCCCATCTGAACGACTTTTAATTTTATTAGGGTCAGACGGGGGATCGAACTTGAAGTTGGGTTGAAGCATTGAACTATTTATATAGTCGTCAGAGTTCTCCATATTGACTGAAAGACTTTTAATTTTATTAGGGTCAGACGGGGATCGAACCTGCGATCCCTGGATTACCAGTCCAGCGTGTTACCACTGGACTGCAAATACAAAGATATGACGTCACGACAGTGTTTTAATAGCGAATAATCAATACTTAATAGGTTATGTGTCGGCGGTTCCACGTACAACATTTGTTTGGCCTCACGATCGATGCACAAACTGACTGAAGCACGAAACCATAGTCGGCACGAGCGGTACTTCCTAATTTTATTTAAACTACTCTACGGTCTCCTACGAAGCCGCTGCCGGATGCTACCCTTTATGACTAAATTATGTCCTTGTCAGAATCCATAGGGCTGCTATCTAGCTGTAACACTCAGTAGTACATGTACTATATGCTTGTCGGAATCCATAGGGCTGCTATATAGCTGCAACACTACGTAGTCCATGTACTATATGCTTGTCGGAATCCATAGGGCTGCTATATAGCTGCAACACTACGTAGTACATGTACTATATGCTTGTCGGAATCCATAGGGCTGCTATATAGCTGCAACACTACGTAGTCCATGTACTATATGCTTGTCGGAATCCATAGGGCTGCTATATAGCTGCAACACTACGTAGTCCATGTACTATATGCTTGTCGGAATCCATAGGGCTGCTATATAGCTGCAACACTACGTAGTACATGTACTATATGCTTGTCGGAATCCATAGGGCTGCTATATAGCTGCAACACTACGTAGTCCATGTACTATATGCTTGTCGGAATCCATAGGGCTGCTATATAGCTGCAACTCTACGTAGTCCATGTACTATATGCTTGTCGGAATCCATAGGGCTGCTATATAGCTGCAACTCTACGTAGTCCATGTACTATATGCTTGTCGGAATCCATAGGGCTGCTATATAGCTGCAACTCTACGTAGTCCATGCACTATATGCTTGTCGGAATCCATAAGGCTGCTATCTAGCTGCAACACTACATAGTCCATGTACTATATGCTTGTCGGAATCCATAGGGCTGCTATCTAGTTGGAACACTCAGTAGTCCATGTACTATATGCTTGTCGGAATCGATAGGGGCTGCTATATAGCTGCAACACTACGTAGTCCATGCACTATATGCTTGTCGGAATCGATAGGGGCTGCTATATAGCTGCAACACTACGTAGTCCATGTATTATATGCTTGTCGGAATCGATAGGGGCTGCTATATAGCTGCAACACTACGTAGTCCATGCACTATATGCTTGTCGGAATCCATAAGGCTGCTATCTAGCTGCAACACTACATAGTCCATGTACTATATGCTTGTCGGAATCCATAGGGCTGCTATCTAGTTGGAACACTACGTAGTACATGTACTATATGCTTGTCGGAATCCATAGGGCTGCTATCTAGTTGGAAAACTCAGTAGTCCATGTACTATATGCTTGTCGGAATCGATAGGGGCTGCTATATAGCTGCAACACTACGTAGTACATGTACTATATGCTTGTCGGAATCCATAGGACTGCTATATAGCTGCAACACTACGTAGTACATGTACTATATGCTTGTCGGAATCCATAGGGCTGCTATCTAGTTGGAAAACTCAGTAGTCCATGTACTATATGCTTGTCGGAATCGATAGGGGCTGCTATATAGCTGCAACACTACGTAGTACATGTACTATATGCTTGTCGGAATCCATAGGGCTGCTATCTAGTTGGAACACTACGTAGAACATGTACTATATGCTTGTCGGAATCCATAGGGCTGCTATATAGCTGCAACACTACGTAGTCCATGTACTATATGCTTGTCGGAATCCATAGGACTGCTATATAGCTGCAACACTACGTAGTACATGTACTATATGCTTGTCGGAATAGATAGGGGCTGCTATATAGCTGCAACACTACGTAGTACATGTACTATATGCTTGTCGGAATAGATAGGGGCTGCTATATAGCTGCAACACTACGTAGTACATGTACTATATGCTTGTCGGAATAGATAGGGGCTGCTATATAGCTGCAACACTACGTAGTACATGTACTATATGCTTGTCGGAATAGATAGGGGCTGCTATATAGCTGCAACACTACGTAGTACATGTACTATATGCTTGTCGGAATAGATAGGGGCTGCTATATAGCTGCAACACTACGTAGTACATGTACTATATGCTTGTCGGAATAGATAGGGGCTGCTATATAGCTGCAACACTACGTAGTACATGTACTATATGCTTGTCGGAATAGATAGGGGCTGCTATATAGCTGCAACACTACGTAGTACATGCATTCTATGCGACTGGAACTGTGGAACGGCAGCTGAATGTGATGGTTATGCTCTTCTTTTCACCGTGTCCACAATCCCTATGTCTGTAACGTTCTCGCATCCGTGACATTCAACCCCATATTATACCTGTGTTCTCGACACCCTAATACACTAGGGTTTCCATGTATCCCATTGAAATCCCTATTATAATTACGCATATTTCTTCTTTCAAAATGAATCTCGGATTTGGCATAGTGTTGTCCTCAGAATTTAATGGTGTTCACTAAATTTAGAATATAATTCATTATAATATAGTTACAGTTTACGAAATAAGTCATTGGTTATGTTTGCATAACATTGCCTGTGTTTTTAAAGAACACGCAGAAAGGTCATATAAAAGTTACGTCCCGTTAATCAAGACGACATTTGTAAACGATTATTTCTGGAATTAAATATTTCGAATGTCTTTATATCTGGTATGATGCAAACCTATTCCCGTATACAGGTTGCTTAGTCGCAAAGTGCTAGTGTATTTAAAATAAATGATCTGGGATTGGCAAACTGTTATATGATACACAATACTGGGCTCCGAGGTTATAACACATTCCTCATATTTCTAACACAAGCTCAAGAAATTTGGGTTGAGTCTGAGATTTGCTATTTGCTCAACCAATCAGAAGATTGAGACTGATTTTGAGATTGAAGAACAGATTTATAGGGATATGCCATATGCATCTTTAATATTAAAACTCCAAAGACTGGTCAGTACCGGCATACAGTCCACTGTGTTCCAATATACCATTGCCCTCGGGAAATAAATACCAACAATCATATCATAACATCCACAGATCTGATCAACTGAACATTTACTAGCGCTGATGTCTATTAAATTGACAGATTTCGATTAATAAATGTCACTTGTAATGTGAATTGGAAAACAAAACGACTCATTACTAATCCAATACTGGTAGTTTGTCAGACGAAATATAACGATTCCGCAAAATATGAGATTGTTCCTGCGATAGAAGTCAATAAAGTGTACGCGCATTGTTAGCAGTAAACACGAGTAATGCATTGTCTCACAGTAAACACGAGTAATGCATTGTCTCACAGTAAACACGAGTAATGCATTGTCTCACAGTAAACACGAGTAATGCATTGTTAGCAGTAAACACGAGTAATGCATTGTTAGCAGTAAACACGAGTAATGCATTGTTAGCAGTAAACACGAGTAATGCATTGTCTCACAGTAAACACGAGTAATGCATTGTCTCACAGTAAACACGAGTAATGCATTGTCTCACAGTAAACACGAGTAATGCATTGTTAGCAGTAAACACGAGTAATGCATTGTTAGCAGTAAACACGAGTAATGCATTGTTAGCAGTAAACACGAGTAATGCATTGTCTCACAGTAAACACGAGTAATGCATTGTCTCACAGTAAACACGAGTAATGCATTGTCTCACAGTAAACACGAGTAATGCATTGTTAGCAGTAAACACAAGTAATGCATTGTCTCACAGTAAACACGAGTAATGCATTGTCTCACAGTAAACACGAGTAATGCATTGTCTCACAGTAAACACGAGTAATGCATTGTCTCACAGTAAACACGAGTAATGCATTGTCTCACAGTAAACACGAGTAATGCATTGTATCACATAAACACGAGTAATGCCCACAACAAAAACAAACCAACACCACAAAAATTGTCTCACAGTAAACACGAGTAATGCATTGTCTCACAGTAAACACGAGTAATGCATTGTCTCACAGTAAACACGAGTAATGCATTGTCTCACAGTAAACACGAGTAATGCATTGTCTCACAGTAAACACGAGTAATGCATTGTCTCACAGTAAACACGAGTAATGCATTGTATGACAGTAAACACGAATAATGCATTGTCTCACAGTAACACTAGTAATGAATTGTATCACAGTAAACACGAGTAATGCATTGTCTCACAGTAAACACTAGTAATGAATTGTATCACAGTAAACACGAGTAATGCATTGTCTCACAGTAAACACGAGTAATGCATTGTCTCACAGTAAACACGAGTAATGTATTGTATCACAGTAAACACGAGTAATGTATTGTATCACAGTAAACACGAGTAATGTATTGTCTCACAGTAAACACGAGTAAGGCATTGTCTCATAGTAAGCATGTGTAATGTATTGTCTCACTGTAAACACGAGTAATGTATTGTCCCACAGTAAACACGAGTAATGCATTGTCTCACAGTAAGCACGTGTAATGCATTGTATCACAGTAAGCACGAGTAATGTATTGTCTCACAACAGTAATGTATTGTATCACAGTAGACACGTGTAATGCATTGTCTCACAGCAGTAATGTATTGTCTCACAGTAAACACGGGTAATGTATTGTCTCACAGCAGTAATGTATTGTCTCACAGTAAACACGTGTAATGTATTGTCTCTCACTCCATGTGTGAGAGGCCCTGCCACTTGGATTCTACATTGCCTCTTCTCCACACTCCACCATGGCGGTGAATTCCATCAGGAATGAGGTCATTCTATGAGAGCTATTAAGCTAACTTTGTAAGAACTTGTCTCGCAATGGAGCTAAACTAAATTTGTACAAACTACAGTCTACACCCGTTATATCAAAGTCGGTTATGTCGAATTATCCGGTTATCTCGACGTTGGATCAGAGTCTCGTTTCAGACACTTTCATTTTTTATATAACTGGATCTGTTTATATCGAATTTCGTTTCGGTTATGTCGAAGTATTTAGTTCGGTCCGACGGAATTCGACATAACGGATGTAGACTTTTAATTATATTTTATAGGTAGCATATCAATGTCAAACTGTGTTGGTTCGATCCCCCGTCTGACCCTAATAAAATCATAGTCTTTCAGATGGGACGTTAAACCGAGGTCTCGTGTCGGTGCTGTACACAGTGCACGTAAAACAACCAGAGGAGACTCTGGAATGGGTCTCTGTCTGTATCATTGCACTATCCTCGAAAATCTAAAATGACTAATCTCTTCAGGAGGCGTCGCTCATATGGGCAACCGGTAGCGACGATAAATAAACGTAAAACACGCACATCCAGGGAACACAGTGTTCATATCCTGTCTGGCCGTAATGGTTTCATGGCTTTCAATTGGGACTTTTAAGGTCTAGTGTCGGTGCTTTACACCAGGGAACACAGTGTTCATATCCTGTCTGGCCGTAATGGTTTCATGGCTTTCAATTGGGACTTTTAAGGTCTAGTGTCGGTGCTTTACACCAGGGAACACAGTGTTCATATCCTGTCTGGCCGTAATGGTTTCATGGCTTTCAATTGGGACTTTTAAGGTCTAGTGTCGGTGCTTTACACCGTGCAAGTAAAAGAACCAGAGGAGACTCTGGAATGGGGCTCTGTCTGTATCATCCTCCAAAATCTAAAATGACTACTATTAATCTCTTCAGGAGGCGTCACTCAATCAGTAGCGACGATAAATAAACGTAAAGCACGCACGCACACACACGCATACATACACACACATACACACTCCCTCTGAACGACCATCACCATTTGCTACCAGGAACAATGCAGAATGATCATCCTAATTTTATTTGCGCTCACTCGGTTTTGGGCTAATATAGAAATAAATACAACATATAATTATAATGTTCTGGCCACAAAGACAAAAGGTTGTTATATATGTGACAGCGTTTGATCTTCTAATCAATTTTATTTCTATTGTTCAGAACCTACCATCTTTCTAACCGTCTTAGTCGCCCCTGGTCAAAGTCTTCCCAGTTCGTCGTCCGAGCAAATAATCTGATTTAATGACAATCAAACGGACATTCTTGGCTGTGTTGTACACCGTGTGTCTGCTAGCCGTGGGCTGTATCGATGAAGTCCTAGTCTTAAATTATCTCCACAACAGTACTTGTTTGTCACTAAACTAATTTCGCTATAAACCGATTGACCAGAAAAACGGAAAATCTGATTTGATGACAAAAATGGCTGTGACGTTTACAGGAAGCCTGACTATAAATAGTTGCAGATTGTTATCGTCGTTACCAACAGACGGATCTGTACTTCAGTGGTTAACACGCTGGACTGGTAATTCAAGGATCGCAGGTTCGATCCCCCGTCTGACCCTAATAAAATTAACGGTATTTCAGATGTGACTTTAAACCAATTACACCGTGCACGTAAACGAACAAGAGGAGACTCTGGAATGGGTCTCTGTCTGTATCATTGCACAATCCTGCAAACATCTAAAATGACTAATCTCTTCTTGAGGCGTCGCTCATATGGGAAACCGGTAGCGACGATGAATAAACGTAAAACACACACTCGTCGTTACCGGTTGCCAACATCAGCAATGTCTCCCGTAGAGATATTTCAGTTTATGTTTATGGAGGAGAGTGCAATGATACATACAGAACCCCATCCCAGATTTCGTTACGTGCCTGATATAAAGTACCAACACGCGGCCTCATAGCATGGGAACAGGCGTCGATATAGTTTGCCTCGTCAGTCAAATAAATATATTTTAACACCGAGACTATTAATTGGGCCGTATTGAGTTTCTGATCATGTCATTTTGCCAGAAGTTAAAAAGTGAAAAATCGACAGACTGGCACCCAGGCTAGGGGCCTCAGTCTGTTATCTCATCCGGAATAAATATGAAATTAGTCTGAATTTAAGTATGGCAAAGCAGTGATTGAGATAAAATAGGAACTATACTAGAGGACATAGAAAACACACACTTCGGATAAGTGTGTTTTTACATGAAAAACAATAACTATATAAATACACAGTTTTAAACATTTTTGAATATTTTTAGTTGTTCAGTTTGTGTTTTGTAATCAAGATGTGATATATCTTTGATGGAATCCTTCGTATTTCGTTTTCATGTAATAATAATCATATAATGTAGATGTGTGTTTTCTATGTCCTCTAGTATATAATGTAGGTGTGCGCTTTCTATGTCCTCTAGTATATAATGTAGGTGTGCGTTTTCTATATTCTCTAGTATATAATGTAGGTGTGCGTTTTCTATGTCCTCTAGTATATAATGTAGGTGTGCGCTTTCTATGTCCTCTAGTATATAATGTAGGTGTGCGTTTTCTATATCCTCTAGTATATAATGTAGGTGTGCGTTTTCTATATCCTCTAGTATATAATGTAGGTGTGCGTTTTCTATGTGCTCTAGTATATAATGTAGGTGTGCGTTTTCTATGTCCTCTAGTATATAATGTAGGTGTGCGTTTCTATGTCCTCTAGTATATAATGTAGGTGTGCGTTTTCTATGTCCTCTAGTATATAATGTAGGTGTGCGTTTTCTATATCCTCTAGTATATAATGTAGGTGTGCGTTTTCTATGTCCTCTAGTATATAATGTAGGTGTGCGTTTTCTATGTCCTCTAGTATATAATGTAGGTGTGCGTTTTCTATGTCCTCTAGTATATAATGTAGGTGTGCGTTTTCTATGTCCTCTAGTATATAATGTAGGTGTGCGTTTTCTATGTCCTCTAGTATATAATGTAGGTGTGCGTTTTCTATGTCCTCTAGTATATAATGTAGGTGTGCGTTTTCTATGTCCTCTAGTATATAATGTAGGTGTGCGTTTTCTATGTCCTCTAGTATATAATGTAGGTGTGCGTTTTCTATGTCCTCTAGTATATAATGTAGGTGTGCTTTTCTATGTCCTCTAGTATATAATGTAGGTGTGCGTTTTCTATGTCCTCTAGTATATAATGTAGGTGTGCGTTTTCTACGTCCTCTAGTATATAATGTAGGTGTGCGTTTTCTATGTCCTCTAGTATATAATGTAGGTGTGCGTTTTCTATGTCCTCTAGTATATAATGTAGGTGTGCGTTTTCTATGTCCTCTAGTATATAATGTAGACGTGCGTTTTCTATGTCCTCTAGTATATAATGTAGGTGTGCGTTTTCTATGTCCTCTTGTATATAATGTATGTGTGCGCTTTCTATGTCCTCTAGTATATAATGTAGGTGTGCGTTTTCTATGTACTCTAGTATATAACGTAGGTGTGCGTTTTCTATGTCCTCTAGTATAGGTGTGATGTTTGTTTGTTTTTAGGGTTTAAAGTCACAGCATCAGATGGTCACATGGCAACGCTCTAAAGGAAGGAAGACCCCCGGGTGCCTCCGAGCAGAAGTGCCGTTTTCTAATGTTGGTTAGAACTTGTGGCCCGACCAGTTTGCTATGTTACACAACTGTATATATATATATATATATTATGTGTGCCTTATAATCTGTTAACTTATTTCACATCTGATTCATGCTCGTATGTAATATTGTATTGTCAAATGTATTACATATGCAATAAAATATGGTTAAATCAAGCAGTATATCAGGCACGGACCAACACCCATGTAGAACCATCGATCTTCCACTAGTCAGCTAGGTAGTTTGCTTGCTCAATTAAAAGAATTCGACACATCCAGTGATTCACTTGGCTGGTTGCTTAGGACAGGTTTGTGTGGCTGTACCTATTTTAATGCAATGAGAGACATCTGTCAGTTATTACCCCTGAATACTCCCTAAAAGTAGATAGGTCCTATTAAGTGTTTCCTCTGTTTTTATCGTTGTTTCCTTAGCACAGCATGCTAGCATTTGTATTCCACTATCGCTTCTTATGAATATTAAATTGCTAGATCTCGACAGTTCTCCTACAGTATGTGCAATGGGTACTTATTTGTAAAACAATGCTATCAGTTAATTAACACGATTTTGATAAAATTACATTTAGCATACCGCAACATCTCGTTAGGGAACAGCAGTAAAAGCAAAGGATTCTAACTAAAAGGACCTACTCACATTTTGGAATAAATCAGACTATCTGCCAAGGGAGTTAATATAACATTAAGAAATGTCTCTCATTGAATCAAACGTGTTCCTGTATCTGGATATAATAGGAATACGAACATATTTTTCGGCATAAAACATTTGACACTAATTAAGAAATAATAAGTATCAACCGTGGTATATCGCAGAATAACCCGAGTTTGAAGTTCTTATTCTCGGCCTTCGTGATATATTTCTACGCATAAGAACGACAAACGAGGGTTATTCTGCGATATACCACGGTTGATACTTATTATTTCGATTCTAACACGACTTACTTTTAATAATTTTAAAGGAGTATTTTCTTCAAACACCGCTGCATTTGGCTTTCGAAATTTCCTCCCGCGTAAAGGGTGATGGTGTTATTTTTTATGGAAAATATCAATCTAGTGCATAAATGAACAAAAGTCCTACGCTACAGTTGTAACTGATCAATAATTTTATTTATTTTGTCAAATAAAACTACAGAATAGTAACTGAAACGTTACTTAACAGAAAAACAAGACGGACAAGCGATTATCTGATTCTAAAAATAGCTCACTTCCGTGAATTCCCACGGTATTTTTTAACAAACATCACGTGACTCTCATTCATAAAACTTTACACGCATTGTATAAATGGAATAGCCAAAACACGGTGCGCGCAGCATAGTTCAAGTTATGTATATCGCAGAATAACCCGAGGTAGATTTTACTCTATAAGTATGTATGTTATTAGCTGGGTCGTGTTAGAATTTGAATAATATACTAGTAGTATCATGTAACAGTATTTTAGTGAACAATAAAAATATTAACCAATGTTTTCTCAGAAGAGCAAATTAATATTTAACAATATTACTTCTCGCTTCTTTACAGCTACAGTCTACATCCGCTCTGTCAAAGTCGGTTATGTCGAATTCTCCGGTTATCTCGAAGTGGGATCAAAGTCCCGTTTCAGACACAATCATTTTACATATAACTGACTCTGTTTATATCGAAGTCAAACTTCGGTTATGTCGAAGTATTTTGTTCGGTCCGACGGAATTTGACATAACGAATGTAAACTGTAGTATGTATGTATTATCAAAACGTAATTTAGGTGATATGCTTCCTAAATTTTGCAAAATACAGAAACTTTGACAAGGAACAAACAATTGTCTTAGCTATAGATGATAATAACTGATCAAATTTATGTGATGTTGGCCAATGTCAGTAATATGGTGCAATCTATTTCTTTCTAAGATCACGGTATTGCGGACAAACAAATAAGAAGTGGTATTAATCTTCAGTTGTTCTCGTTGTACATGATATACAAAGTCGTTATTCACGTGGCGTATTATCATTGACTGTTCTACGTTTATTATCGTCGCTACCGGATACCCATATGAGCGACGCCTCCTGAAGAGATTAGTCATTTTAGATATTTGGAGGATAGTACAATGATACCGACAGAAACCCATGCCAGAGTATCCTCTGCTTCTTTTACGTGCACGATGTGAAGACACTAGACCTCGGTTTAAAGTCATATCTGAAAGACTGTTAATTTTGTTAGGGTCAGACGGGGGATCGAACCTGCGATCCCTGGATTACCAGACCAACGTGTTAACCACTGGACTACAGATCCGTCTGCGGCGTATTATCATGCCGTCAAGTTTCTATATATAGACTGTGTGAGGATGTTCTGAATCTAGAACATACAGTATTATACATACTATATTTATTTTCGTATGCAAAATCTAAATATTTCCCCATCTATTTCTATTAAAAACTGAATACAATGTTTGTAAATATGTAGCACTATTTCTTTGCTTTAGATGGAACCAGCATATCACTACGCAATGAGTATATATATATTACTCAAACTGAAATTTTCAATATCATGACTCATTTTCAAGATGCGCTACGTTTCTGTGCCTCGAGACGTTTACACCATTTCAAACCTGTGTTTTGATCTTTAACGTAAACTAAATTTCCAATTTCCTGGACCGTAAATCACTGACGTTTACCAATTGAGCAAATATATTCTACCAGCAACAGATCATAGCGACTTTTGTGTGTATATTACTCAAATGGTAGCCGACTGCGTACGTCCTTCGTGGCTTCATTTGTGTGACAGATTGTTGTCAAAGTCGCCATATACAGACGGATCTGTAGTCCAGTGGTAACACGCTGGATTGGTAATCCAGGTCTCATGTCGGTGCTGTACAGCGTGCACGCAAAAGAACCAGAGGAGATTCTGGAATGGGTCTCTGTCTGTATCATGCACTATCCTCCAAAATCTAAAATAACTACTCTCTTCAGGAGGGTCAGACGAGGGAGAATATGCTAGTACAATTAAACGTTCACAATTTATACAGCCAATCAAAATGCTTCATTTTTGTTATTGTTTGTTTCTTTGTTATTTGGGATTAAAGTTGCACAAACAGGTCATATGGCGACTCTCCAGCTATTATTGGTGGGTGGAAGACCCTGGATGCTACACCGGACAGCATTTCAGGCGGGCGGTTACATGGATAGAACCACCGACCTACCGACAGCTGGATGGCTTCCTCATTTCAACACCTCAGTAGGATTCTAAACAGCGGTGAGAGGCAAAAAGGATCGACCGTAACCACTCTGTCAAGGAGGCCCCTTATGGGCAACCAGTAGCGACGATAAATAAACGTAAAACACAAACATAAAGATTAGATACTAGAATCGGTGTGGCTGTGTTAAGACATTGAAATGAAACCACTTGTTGCTGAACGATTGACTGTGGTAAGCAGTAAAGTGGTACATTCAGTGGTAACAGCCAACACAAGTCTGTGTTTATAGAAGCGAATATTTGGACTTGAATGGGAGTATCTCTCTAGTTCTATTAACACACCATCTTGCTTAGCGTAAACAGCCTTCAGTGCATTAGGCTAGCCCACATTTATTACTTCCTAAAGGTTGTAAAACAACAAATAAATTGCCTATTACATACATATTAAAAAGTAAAAACATACAGTTTGTTCATTTATATTTCCAATCTTTCATTTCTTCTGATACCACACCACTGTGAAGAAGTATTCAAATCAACCTGAAACACACCAAGAATATTTCAAATTTAATGTTTGAAATAGCCAATGCTCACCTGTGAAAACGTCACTGTGTTTACACACTGTATTTCTCCGCCAAATAATACAGTATACTAACCTTCAGTTTGCAATGGCCTGCATTATTATACCACATATTTTCTACACATCAAGTAGTCTGAATGAAGTCTTAATTTATCAAATAACACACAAAAACTATACACTGCCTGTCATGAAAATACATTTTTACCAAAAAGAAAGATGAACTATATTAGTTATTGGGATTACATTCGACAGCGGATGCACTTCTGCCTATTTACGTATATACATCCTAAACACGCCTGCGGACTATATTTATGAGCAGGATCAACATGCGTACGCACGTATGTAGCGGGGAAACCACGTATCAAGTAATATCAAAATAATTCCACCAATTTCCAAACGTTACCAACAGTGGAAATCGCATACGTCATTGCTTACGTCATCGTGACATGGCTATTTATAAGACCTAACCGTATTACCAGATTAACGTACTAATTCCCAGAACATACGTGTCAGAACCAGGAGAGTATTGCGGATCCAAGAGAGGACTGACCTCAGACTCATTACTGTTAGGTAATAAAACATATGTTTACTGTGGTTCGCCGGCGGCGAGGGTAAATAAGCTCAATCATCACCATCAGCATCACGAATAGTAGTGGCCATGACAGCTATGGTATCATTTGGTATATTACCGCATTGTGAAGAGACACTTGACGATAATAAATGTCTAAATATAGATATTTGTTTGTTTCCGTGTACGATCGTATTATATTTCACCGAAAACATTATTTTACAGGAGTGGCCACGAGTATGTGACGGATCTGTAGTCCAGTGGTAGCACGCTGGATTGGTAATCCAGGGATCGCAGGTTCGATTCCCCGTCTGACCCTAATAAAATTAACAGTCTTTCAGATGGGACGTTAAACCGAGGTTTCGTGTCAGTGCTTTACACCGTGCACGTAAAAGAACCAGAGGAGACTCTGGAATGGGTCTCTGTCTGTAGCATTGCACTATCCTCCACAAATCTAAAATGACTTAATATCTTCAGGAGGCGTCGCGTGGTCTAAATATGTTGAAAGTGAAAATATTTTATTCCATTGCTTTCCACAATAATAACACGTTTTATTTCATTTATTTAATTTCTAGGAAGTCGTGATAGCGCAGTAGTAGTCGCTTGATGTGCGAAATGCACAGAGTTCGAGCCCATCTGGAACCGTTACCACTGTACCCTTAAGCAAGGCATTACATTCCACGTTGCCTCTTCTCTCTCACTCGTGGTGGTGGATTCAATCAGGAATGTGGTATCGAGAGTGATTAATATAAGTTGTAAGAACGTGTTTCGCAATCGAGCTAAAATAAATGTGTACACACTTTAAATTTCTATATTTCTATATTTTTTTATTATAAAATAACGTTATCTCTCTATATATAGTATGGTCTAATAAACCGTGTAGATGTCATGAATAATTAATTAAATATGTTTGTCTAATTTGAAAATAATCTATTTGTGTGTGTGTTTTACGTTTATTTATCGTCGCTACCGGTTGCCCATATGAGCGATGCCTCCTGAAGATATTAGTCATTTTAGATTTTGGAGGATAGTGCAATGATACAGACAGAGACCCATTCAAGAGTCTCCTCTGGTTCTTTTACGTGCACGGTGTAAAGCACCGACACGAGACCTCGGTTTAAAGTCCCATCTGAAAGACTGTTGATTGTATTATGGTCAGAAGGTTACCAGTCCAGCGTGTTACCACTGGACTACATATCCATCTGTAATAATCTATCTAAGTTACCTACTTCCTTAAAAGTGTGGCCATATTATGTAATTCAACAAATAGGGTAATTAAATAATTTAGCCTGTCGCTGTTCGTATACGATTCTGTTGGGAATACCTCCCAAGCATGTATATCCCTACCTACGTATACTACTAATACTGTCGTTGTACGTATCTCGTTCTGTTGCGAATATCTTCCTAGCGTGTGCGTGTGTAACACCTGCTAGACTATGATGGTATTACAATATGTCTCTGCTATCCACCAAATGGCCACGTTTATTTGTATTAAATAAACTGTACGAAATAGATCAGCATCCTGGCACATGTAGCTTTCTTTGGCCACCTGTGCCTCAAGTTCTCACCCGCGGCAATACTCTTGTTTGCATAAACTGTTTCTATAACCTCGACTACAGTACGAACGTGCTTCCGTTTTGTTATTAAAGGAATTCGTTGTGCTCTAGATATCAAAATTAAATTCATCTAATAGTATTTATTTTTCAAATTGGTAAGAAAGAAATTAACTTATTTTTTATATTACTAGGATTGCGAAACAAACTTTAACCACTTCTAGTAATTATACAAATTAAGTTTAGCTCGATTGCGAAACAAGTTCTTACAGCTTATATCAATCACTCTCGAGACCTCATTCCTGATGGAATCCATCGCCACGAGGGAGAGAGAAGAGGAAATGCAGAATTTAAATGCCTTGCCTAAGGGCACTCGGGGCTGTTCGCACCTGAAGCGAACGCGCTACTACTGCGCTATCACTACTTCCACCACGACTTCTAGTAATCACTCATGTGGGAGGATATCGGAGTACCCCGAGAGGACCCCACCTGTCCGAGTTGGCGATCACCGTACACTTTCACAACTCATTGCTATATATAATAATATGCATTGTTTGTTTATTTGGTTTTTGTTGTTGTTGTTTTTTTAAACTTTAAAATTTATTTTACAACGATTGCGAAGCAAGTTTTAACAACTTATATTAATCACTCTCGTTGACGCGTTTGAAAGCGTAAATGTGGTAATTCGTGTGGTAGGAAACCGGAGTACCCGGAGAAAACCCACCTGTCCGATCTGGCGACCACTGTATCATCTCACATACTTCCCGGTCCGAGGATCGAACCCGGGTTGCATTGGTGAGAAGCGATCATTTGGGGATTGAAGTCGCGCCGACAGGTTATAACATATAGCAACTCTCGTGTTGTTATTGGGTGAGAAGACCCCGGGTGCCCTTTCGAGCAGTATTTCAGACACGGGCGTACATCCATGTAGAACCACTAACCTGCCACAAGCCAGCTGAATTTCACACGGGCGGTCTGATTGACCCACCGACCGTCCGTAAGCAAGTTGGATAGCTACCTCACATGAAAGAATTCGACACCTCCAGTGAGCTTCGAACATAAATTATAGCGGTGTGTGGCAAGTGATTATACCTATTCTAAACCACCATAGAGTATAATTCGTAGTCTTAACTAAAGGTATTTTAGTACATAACTTTGTAATTTTAATGAAAAATGTCGGATGCTGGATGGATATGGGTGCAAGACTTTATTGTCTTGTGGCATATCGATCACAGTATTATAGTATAGCGCGACATTGCACATGTAACAAGGTATTCTCGTCACATAACCCTGGTAGAAATGGTAAACATATATTTATATATTTACAGTCTTAGTCATCATAGAAGTATACGTGCACCGGGTATTGTATTCACCCAGTCTACCCCCGACTGTCGCTGGCACACATTCTTGTGTGAGCGACAGTTGGAGATATGAAAACCGAACACACACTGGGAATACAGCAGCCCTCGTAGCAAGCACTCTAAACATCTAGTTATAATTACGATAGGCACAACGTTTCGATGATGTGTAGTTTAATCATATTAGAAAACTCAGTCGCCCAAATGCATGTATGCGGTTGCGACTTTAAATAAATTTTAACAGTCAGTATAATGCAACCCAACGTTAAAATTTAGAATAGAAAACAGAGTTACGAGTAGCAGAAGAAATATATTATATATATATATATAGCGTGAATATATCAATCACATCTAATTCTAAACAGTACATATGGAATTATATTCTTGTTGAAAAATCTGAGCTAACTAAACTAAGAAATACCAACGCTGCTGAATACGTCACAATATAGAGAGTTCTTGAAGACCGACATGGGCACTATCCATTAATTTGTCACGTTGTAATAGTCAAAATCAACGCTTTTATAACTAAACTACTGAATGTAAGTTTAAGTGTTTTAACTTGCAGCGTTGTCTCGTTATTCAGAACGAGCAGCGGAAAGGAAAAAGACTAGCGGCAAGAGCAACGTTCTCCAGACAACATCCTGGAACAAGGTGCGGAAACATATGTCCCATCTCACAAACATTTGTTATTCTGTAAAGGTTAAATCTGCTGATGTAAAATAAACGTCGTGTTGAAAGACCTGCTTTATACCCTGCGGCTTCCTGAGACACCTGCGATGTTGCTTATTGAAAAAGACATGGGCATTCCATACATTAGACGTGTGAAATAGCGAATGTAGAATAATCTATTACATGTATAAATCTGCGTTATGTAAGCTCAACGTTTAGCATTCGTTGTGGGCGGCATGCATGTTTCGTTTTATAAATCCGCGGTTGTTTCTTACTCTTAAAGCGACACTACATCACAAAAAACCTAAACAATGCCTTGTTCACGTATAAATGCATTGCTACTACAATTGCTTCCGAATACATTCGAACACAGATATTGAATCATTAAACAGTGTGTTTGTGGTCTACAAACTTTCAAACGTGAATGTAGGATTTCATATACTGGTCATCCACGCTCATAAATTGACATGTCTTTGTCATTGTAGTCAATACGAAACGATTGATACTGTCGCTTAGAGATAATACATTTAACTAAGATTAGTCTACAAATAAATATGCATATGCACAAATATGAGATATAACGGTAAATCTGTACCATAAATCAGACTCGTTATTCGGGATAAACACGTTGTATTACGCATGTATGTCGACCCTGTTTACAGTATTTTGTTATGTCAACAAACCGCGTATACGACGCTTGTTTATCAGTTAAAATACTCAGTTTTTGAGGCAAATATTTGGAAATACCATATAAGTAAATTACATTCTGTATAAATTTGCGTTTTCACTGATGTAGTGTCGCTTTAACGTATACAATAGCTAGGACTGAATGACCGTACTTACATTCATTAATTTGTAGCACCAGGAAGTAATTCCAATGAAAATAATTATTTCTGGAATAAAAGCACTACTAGACGTGTGTAATTTATTTCCGGTGTCCTTGTCATAAATTCCAAGTAATGCTAGTATTACACCAGGACATCACTAATACAGTCAAACCTGTCTTAAGCAGCCAGTCAATGGAATCACAAAAGGTGGCTGCTTTGCACAGGTGGTTGCTTAATAGAGGTAAAATGTATAATAAAACAACATATTGGGAATCTGCAAACTGGTTGCTTAATGCAGGTTGGCTGCTTAATAGAGGTGACCACTAACACAGGTTTGACTGTAATATGATGGCCGGGCTGTCAGATTAGCGCAGTCGTTAGCACACTCGCTTCTCACAAATACAACCCGGGTTCAATCCTCGAACCAGGAAGTATGTGAGATGGTACGGTGGTCGCCAGATCGGACATGTGGGTTTTCTCCAGGTACTCAGGTTTCCTCTCACACGAAAGACTACAATTACGCTTTCATCTGCGCCAACGAGAGTGATTAATATAAGTTATTAAAGCTTGTTTCGCAATTGTTGTAAAATAAATAAAGTTTAAACTTTTATTATATGATGGTAGAATATACAACAATATAAGCGGAACATATTTATCACATTTTCTAACTATCCCTTAGAAAGCTATTGCCTATAGTTATTAAGTACAACGTATTGCAAAATCGCGATTCTGATTGGCTGATTCATCCCATGTGATCACGTGATCGCCTTTCATAATTTGAAATTGTCTACTTGTATCTACTTGTATTTAATTAATGTTTTACTTTAGTTAAAGCGACGCTACATCGGTGAAAACGCAAATGTCTACATAATGTAATTTCCTATTACATGGTATAAAAAAATTCTCAAATATTTGCCTCAAAAACTGAGTATTTCAACTAATAAACAAACGTCGTATACGCGGTTTGTTGACATAACAAAATAATGTAAATAGGGTCGATATTCATGCGTAATACAACGCGTGTATCATGAATAACACGATTTACGTTACATATTTACCGTTATATCTCACATGTGTGCCTATGCATAGTTAGTTGTAGACTATTCTTCGTTAAATTATCTCAAAACGACAGTATCACGTGTTGAGTATTGACTCCAATGACACAAAAAACGTCAAATCAGGAGCGCTGATAACCGTTATTTGTAATCCTACTTTCACTTTTGAAAGTGTGTAGACAACAAAGCACCCAATGTTAAGTGTTCGAATGTATTCGGAAGAATTTGTAGTAGCAATGCATTTATACATGAAAAAAAATGTTGTGGGCTTTTTGCGATGTAATGTCGCTTTAATGTATGTGTACAGGCACTTTTGCTTGCGTCACTGTAATACAACAATTTATCGAAGACTTTCTTTGAAACACATCGTAAATTGTCCATCTATCGGAAGACAGTCCTACAAGGAAACGTGACCAAATGGTTTCCGGTTATTGTCAATAGCACCTGCACATTTGACAGACAATGGCGCGTTTATATCTGGGAAATCCTGAAATTCCAAACGGGCATACATCAATTATGTATTAGAACGCCAGACATAAAAATGAAACGATAGCCGGGGCATATTTTGATGTTACAATAAAACCATAAATTGTCTGTTTAAATATCGACTGATATTATATGATGTTAGCCGGTATGCCGGGACGTTTTTAAATAATAAATGGATATTTCTATTAAGCGCCCCATCGTACTACTCGAATAAAGACAATATAGTTAAGCATCAAAGGGCAGTATAGATGTATTAATACATAAAAGTAACTACTTGTAGTAACGGTAATCTATTGCAACTATATTCAACCATCCAATACTTTTATCTTTTGTTTAAGAGCATGCTTATTGTCCTGTGAATGTTTCCAGTCATTGCTTACATGTTCCTGGCCTGGCGGCTCTAGTTAGAACTGTGATTCCGTGGATTAATCGTATAATCACAATTAAGTCTCAATTTACGCTTTATTAGAGAAACTATAAATAATTCGCTTTGTGGTCACCAATCCATGACGCGATGTCAACTCTGGATCTCCTACGGGATGAATGACAAAGTTTCCCGAGGTCCCATGGGCAACATATCGCGCACAAATTGAGAATTATATTCAATTGAGCGCTAATGTGAAATGTTGTATTTTGTGAGGATGTCACGTTTGATATCAATATTGATACGGTGATTGACACAAAGCTTGTTAGACAAATGTTTCTGAACATCAAGAAGCATAAAAAACAAACCCAAATGTTATATAACATTAGTTAATGCGGTAAAGCAGGGCATAGTTTAGTCATAGGTATGAGCAGGCATACTATGGCCCAGACAATGCTGTGTTATATAACATTAGTTAATGCGGTAAAGCTGGACATTTTTTAGTCATAGGTATGCGCATGCGTGTTATGGCCCAGACAATGCTGTGTTATATAACATTAGTTAATGCGGCTATGTAGGATGAAGTTTAGTCATAGGTAGGCGCATGTATACTATTGCCCAGCTAATACTAACTACGGACTATATGAATACTAACTAAGGACTATAGGAATACTAACTACGGACTATATGAATACTAACTACGGACTATATGAATACTAACTACGGACTATAGGAATACTAACTACGGACTATAGGAATACTAACTACGGACTATAGGAATACTAACTACGGACTATAGGAATACTAAATACGGACAATAGACTATAGGAATACTAACTACGGACTATAGGAATACTAACTACGGACTATAGGAATACTAACAATGGACTATAGGAATACTAACTACGGACTATAGGAATACTAACTAAGGACTATAGGAATACTAACTACGGACTATAGGAATACTAACAATGGACTATAGGAATACTAACTACGGACTATAGGAATACTAATTACGGACAATAGGAATACTAACTACGGACTATAGGAATACTAACTACGGACTATAGGAATACTAACTACGGACTATATGAATACTAACTACGGACTATATGAATACTAACTACGGACAATATGAATACTAACTACGGACTATAGGAATACTAACTACGGACTATATGAATACTAACTACGGACTATAGGAATACTAAATACGGACTATAGGAATACTAACTACGGACAATATGAATACTAACTACGGACTATATGAATACTAACTAAGGACTATAGGAATACTAACTACGGAATATAGGAATACTAACTACGGACTATAGGAATACTAACTACGGACTATATGAATATTAACTACGGACTATATGAATACTAACTACGGACAATATGAATACTAACTACGGACTATAGGAATACTAACTACGGACTATATGAACACTAACTACGGACTATAGGAATACTAAATACGGACTATAGGAATACTAACTACGGACAATATGAATACTAACTACGGACTATATGAATACTAACTAAGGACTATAGGAATACTAACTAAGGACAATAGGAATACTAACTACGGACTATATGAATACTATCTACGGACTATAGGAATACAAACTACGGACTATAGGAATACTAACTACGGACTATATAAATACTAACTACGGACTATAGGAATACTAACTGCGGACTATATGAATACTAACTACGGACAATATGAATACTAACTACAGATTATGGGAATACTAACTACGGACAATAGGAATACTAACTGCGGACTATATGAATACTATCTACGGACTATAGGAATACTAACTGCGGACTATATGAATACTAACTACGGACAATATGAATACTAACTACGGATTATGGGAATACTAACTACGGACAATAGGAATACTAACTGCGGACTATATGAATACTAACTACGGACCATAGGAATACTAACTACGGATAATAAGAATACTAACTACGGACTATATGAATACTAACTACGGACCATATGAATACTAACTACGGACAATATGAATACTAACTACGGATTATGGGAATACTAACTACGGACAATAGGAATACTAACTGCGGACTATATGAATACTAACTACGGACCATAGGAATACTAACTACGGATAATAAGAATACTAACTACGGACTATATGAATACTAACTACGAACTATATGAATACTAACTACGGACTCTAGGAATACTAACTACGGACTATAGGAATACTAACTACGGACAATAGGAATACTAACTACGGACTATATGAATACTAACTACGGACTATAGGAATACTAACTACGGACTATATGAATACTAACTACGGACTATAGGAATACTAACTACGGACTATAGGAATACTAACTACGGACTATAGGAATACTAACTACGGACTATAGGAATACTAACTACGGACTATAGGAATACTAACTACGGACTATAGGAATACTAACTACGGACTATAGGAATACTAACTACTGATTATCGGAATACTAACATTTGATCAACCCAGTAGAAAAATAAGGGTTTTTTAATTAACGTAAAGCTGATCATATAAATTTGAAAACGTCATCAATACGAATATTTTACAATATGTATCGCCTATATCGCAATATATACTGAGTCAAAAAAGAAACGATACCTGGTGTTTATGTGTCTATAATTTCAACATTTATTAAGAAAATTATTTGAAAATTCATAAGATGATAGTCCAACATGTTTGAAAGAGGAGCACATAAAGCATAATGAGCCTCCGAAACTGTCTGCTGCGTGATGACGTAATTCGTCGGACAGGGGTCTAATGGAGTTTTCACACAGACGTCAATACCGAGTATGGGCACCATTTGCGTCTCTCACTGCAATGCACCGCCGTCGCATCGAACGGAAGAGTGTCTGAATCTCTTGCTGGTCAATATTTGTCCACTCCTGACGCAAAACATCCCTCAGTTGGTTTAACGTTACCGGTCTGACGCGGCGGTCTAACGTATCCCACAAATGTTCTATGGGTGACAAGTCTTGTGACAAAGCAGGCCACGGCAGGGTTTCACTATTGTTCTGCTCCAATAATGTGGTGGAAATCCGAGCAGTATGACACCTGGCGTTGTCCTGTTGGAACAGTGTGACGTTTCTGTTGGCGTTAAAGAGCGGCACAAAAACTGGCGTAAGGATCTCATCACAGTACCACTGGGCGTTTAGGTTCCCGTCCACCACTAACAGTTCAGTGCGACTGCCGAAGGTGATACCGCCCCACGCCATAACGCTTTCGCCCCCGAACAAATCGACCTGACGTACACATGCGTCGGCGTAACGTTCACCGCGTCTGCGATATACCCGCTCTCTGCCATCCGCTCGACGCAAACAGAACCGCGATTCATCGCTAAACATCACCGAATTCCACTGTAACCGAGTCCAGCGAGCACGTTCCGTCGTCCATTCCCGCCGTACGTCACGGTGACGTCGTGTCAGGATGGGTCCAACGCATGGCCGATAGGCACGAATGCAACGTTCACCGAGCCGGTTCCTGACTGTTTGTGCACTGATGCGATTGTTGGTCATCCCAGGAGTAACGGCAGCTGTGTGCGTAGCAGGTAGGAACAGGTCACGTAAATGTGACGTCCGAATGTGACGGTCCTGTTCATGTGTCGTCATACGTGGTCGACCAGATCTTGGACGGTCGTCCACCGATCCATGTGTTCGATAACATCGAAGTAGACGTGTTATCGTGATCCGCGTAACCCCGAGTCGATTTGCGACGTCACGCTGACGTAAACCGCCGTCAATCATGCCAATGGCACGCATTCTCTGATTGAGGTTTAGCCTAGGCATTTTGTTAGAGGTAACAATGGGTATGTAAGGTGTTTTTCCTCGATGATAATGCAATACCAGTACAATAAACCGGTTTTCCGATTTGTACATGTGTAGGAAGTTGTCTTTGTTGAGGAGCACGTGCAAATCGGAAATTCGGCGTTCCAGGATTATTGGGTGTTTATTTACCTGTGTTTATGGTTAGCTGATGTTGCAATAAGATACCCGGTACTGATACGTAATAATATATTAAACCTTTCTATGGTTTTATCCGTTTTACGTCATTTTTAGTTTGGTATCGTATCTTTTTTGACTCAGTATATGTTGTAAAGCAACAATACATGGCCTATTAAATACATAGTAAAGCAACAATACATGGCCTATTAAATACATAGTAAAGCAACAATACATGGCCTATTAAATACATAGTAAAGCAACAATACATCCAAAAACAAAAACAACAAACGGCCTATTAAATACATAGTAAAGCAACAATACATGGCCTATTAAATACATAGTAAAGCAACAATACATGGCCTATTAAATACATAGTAAAGCAACAATACATGGCCTATTAAATACATAGTAAAGCAACAATACATGGCCTATTAAATACATAGTAAAGCAACAATACATGGCCTATTAAATACATAGTAAAGCAACAATACATGGCCTATTAAATACATAGTAAAGCAACAATACATGGCCTATTAAATACATAGTAAAGCAACAATACATGGCCTATTAAATACATAGTAAAGCAACAATACATGGCCTATTAAATACATAGTAAAGCAACAATACATGGCCTATTAAATACATAGTAAAGCAACAATACATGACCTATTAAATACATAGTAAAGCAACAATACATGGCCTATTAAATACATAGTAAAGCAACAATACATGGCCTATTAAATACATAGTAAAGCAACAATACATGGCCTATTAAATACATAGTAAAGCAACAATACATGGCCTATTAAATACATAGTAAAAACATACAGTCTGCTCAGTTATATTTCCAATCTTTCATTTCTTCCACATCCTCTGTGAATAGGTATTCATATCAAACTGAAAAACAGCAAAAGTATTCCAAAATGAATGCTTTGCATAGCCAATGCTCACCTGTGAATAACGTCACTGTGTTTACACATTGTATTCCTCCGCCAAATAATACAGTATACATACCTTCAGTTTGCAATGGCCTGAATTCTCATACAAAATCTTTTCTACACATCAACTAGTCTGAAGTCTAAAGTCAAAATACATGGACACGCACAATCTCTCCACCAAGCACAATCTCTCTCCACCAAGCACACTCTCTCTCCACCAAGCACAATCTCTCCACCAAGCACAATCTCTCTCCACCAAGCACAATCTCTCCACCAAGCACAATCTCTCTCCACCAAGCACACTCTCTCTCCACCAAGCACAATCTCTCCACCAAGCACAATCTCTCCACCCAAGCACAATCTCTCCACCAAGCACAACCTCTCCACCAAGCACAACCTCTCCACCAAGCACAACCTCTCCACCAAGCACAACCTCTCCACCAAGCACAACCTCTCCACCAAGCACAATCCCTCCACCAAGCACAACCTCTCCACCAAGCACAACATCTCCACCAAGCACAACCTCTCCACCAAGCACAATCCCTCCACCAAGCACAATCTCTCCACCAAGCACAATCCCTCCACCAAGCACAATCCCCCACAACACAACCCCACCAACACAACCCCCACCAACACAACCCCCACCAACACAACCCCACCAACACAACCCCCACCAACACAACCCCACCAACACAACCCCACCAACACAACCCACCAACACAACCCCCACCAACACAACCCAACACAACCCACCAACACAACCCCCACCAACACAACCCTCCACCAAGCACAATCCTCCACCAAGCACAACCTCTCCACCAAGCACAATCCCTCCACCAAGCACAATCTCTCCACCAAGCACAATCCCTCCACCAAGCACAATCTCTCCACCAAGCACAATCCTCCACCAAGCACAATCCCACCAACACAACCCCCACCAACACACCCCACCAACACAATCCCACCAACACAACCCCACCAACACACCCCCACCAACAACCCACCAAACACCCACCAACACAACCCACCAACACACCCCACCAACACACCCCACCAAGCACAATCCTCACCAAGCACAATCCTCCACCAAGCACATCCACCAAGCACACCTCTCCACCAAGCACAACCTCTCCACCAAGCACAACCTCCCACCAAGCACAACTCTCCACCAAGCACAACCTCTCCACCAAGCACAACCTCTCCACCAAGCACAATCTCTCCACCAAGCACAATCCCTCCACCAAGCACAACCTCACCAAGCACAATCCTCCCTCCACCAAGCACAATCTCTCCACCAAGCACAATCCTCCACCAAGCACAATCCCTCCACCAAGCACAACCCCTCCACCAAGCACAATCCCTCCACCAAGCACAACCTCTCCACCAAGCACAATCCCTCCACCAAGCACACTCCCTCCACCAAGCACACTCCCTCCACCAAGTACACTCCCTCCACCAAGCACAATCCCTCCACCAAGCACACTCCCTCCACCAAGCACACTCCCTCCACCAAGCACAATCCCTCCACCAAGCACAACCTCTCCACCAAGCACAATCCCTCCACCAAGCACAATCCCTCCACCAAGCACAATCTCTCCACAAAGCACAATTGCTCTCGTGCAGCAATATGATCCATACGCGTTCCATTTATGAACCGGTGTTTGTGATTGTAAACATTGACACATGGGTTATGGAATAGACTGACGCATTTTCTTAGCACCCACAATTTCTCAGTATCTTTCAACTTAGAAAATATAAGCTTTGGGATCTTAGAAAAAGGAATAAAAAGCAACATTACAAATTTCATTATCTTTTTAATGAAATCATTTATTCCCAACATTGAGCAGTTCTTAAACTACTTGAAAATGAGAATTTCTCTTGAAAAGGAGATTGCAATAATGCATGATAAAGTAAATTATCATATGTTCAAATGGTCTTTTTTTTAATTTGTAGTAACTATCTAAACCGTCGCAAGAGAACTGCACATCGCAATTTGAAATTAAAGTGCTAAATTTGTAACTGTCAGCACAAAGTCATATATAAACAGATAAGAATTATAAGTATATGTTCATTAAGTACTATGTATAGTGTTAACATGTGACAATTATGTTATGTATGCTATAAAAGGATAAATAAATAAAAACAAAAAAAACATTGACACATGGAGACACATTGCCATGGTGACACATTGTCATGGTGATGATATGACTTCATTTGGGTTTGACTTCAAACAGAAGCCCTGGAGTTTGCAGAACTACATGTATTATAAGTTGAATCTTGTTTTGAACTAAGAAATAGTTACCATGAACGATGGTCGATGTACAGTACAATGGAGGATAAAATGTAGCGGTGTGTATCATTATGGAGCACACGGGATTGGATGTGATAGAACACTAGCGTATGGAGACGTATGTCCGATTAGCGCAGTGGTTAGCGCGCTCGCTTCTCACCAATGCAACCCGGGTTCGTTCCTCGGACCGGGAAGTATGTGAGATGGTACGGTGGTCGCCAGATCGGACAGTTGGATTTTCTCCGGGTACTCCGGTTTCCTCCCACACGAATGACCACATGTACGCTTTCATCCGCGC
>CM026403.1:15278783-15313893 GCA_014843695.1 Archivesica marissinica | reverse complement strand
ACATAGAAAACGCACACCTACATTATATACTAGAGGACATAGAAAACGCACACCTACATTATATACTAGAGGACATAGAAAACGCACACCTACATTATATACTAGAGGACATAGAAAACGCACACCTACATTATATACTAGAGGACATAGAAAACGCACACCTACATTATATACTAGAGGACATAGAAAACGCACACCTACATTATATACTAGAGGACATAGAAAACGCACACCTACATTATATACTAGAGGACATAGAAAACGCACACCTACAATATATACTAGAGGACATAGAAAACGCACACCTACATTATATACTAGAGGACATAGAAAACGCACACCTACATTATATACTAGAGGCATAGAAAACGCACACCTACATTATATACTAGAGGACATAGAAAACGCACACCTACATTATATACTAGAGGACATAGAAAACGCACACCTACATTATATACTAGAGGACATAGAAAACACACCTACATTATATACTAGAGGACATAGAAAACGCACACCTACATTATATACTAGAGGACATAGAAAACGCACACCTACATTATATACTAGAGGACATAGAAAACGCACACCTACATTATATACTAGAGGACATAGAAAACGCACACCTACATTATATACTAGAGGACATAGAAAACGCACACCTACATTATATACTAGAGGACATAGAAAACGCACACCTACATTATATACTAGAGGACATAGAAAACGCACACCTACATTATATACTAGAGGACATAGAAAACGCACACCTACATTATATACTAGAGGACATAGAAAACGCACACCTACATTATATACTAGAGGACATAGAAAACGCACACCTACATTATATACTAGAGGACATAGAAAACGCACACCTACATTATATACTAGAGGACATAGAAAACGCACACCTACATTATATACTAGAGGACATAGAAAACGCACACCTACATTATATACTAGAGGACATAGAAAACGCACACCTACATTATATACTAGAGGACATAGAAAACGCACACCTACATTATATACTAGAGGACATAGAAAACGCACACCTACATTATATACTAGAGGACATAGAAAACGCACACCTACATTATATACTAGAGGACATAGAAAACGCACACCTACATTATATACTAGAGGACATAGAAAACGCACACCTACATTATATACTAGAGGACATAGAAAACGCAACACCTACATTATATACTAGAGGACATAGAAAACGCACACCTACATTATATACTAGAGGACATAGAAAACGCACACCTACATTATATACTAGAGGACATAGAAAACGCACACCTACATTATATACTAGAGGACATAGAAAACGCACACCTACATTATATACTAGAGGACATAGAAAACGCACACCTACATTATATACTAGAGGACATAGAAAACGCACACCTACATTATATACTAGAGGACATAGAAAACGCACACCTACATTATATACTAGAGGACATAGAAAACGCACACCTACATTATATACTAGAGGACATAGAAAACGCACACCTACATTATATACTAGAGGACATAGAAAACGCACACCTACATTATATACTAGAGGACATAGAAAACGCACACCTACATTATATACTAGAGGACATAGAAAACGCACACCTACATTATATACTAGGGGACATAGAAAACGCACACCTACATTATATACTAGGGACATAGAAAACGCACACCTACATTATATACTAGAGGACATAGAAAACGCACACCTACATTATATACTAGAGGACATAGAAAACGCACACCTACATTATATACTAGAGGACATAGAAAACGCACACCTACATTATATACTAGAGGACATAGAAAACGCACACCTACATTATATACTAGAGGACATAGAAAACGCACACCTACATTATATACTAGAGGACATAGAAAACGCACACCTACATTATATACTAGAGGACATAGAAAACGCACACCTACATTATATACTAGAGGACATAGAAAACGCACACCTACATTATATACTAGAGGACATAGAAAACGCACACCTACATTATATACTAGAGGACATAGAAAACGCACACCTACATTATATACTAGAGGACATAGAAAACGCACACCTACATTATATACTAGAGGACATAGAAAACGCACACCTACATTATATACTAGAGGACATAGAAAACGCACACCTACATTATATACTAGAGGACATAGAAAACGCACACCTACATTATATACTAGAGGACATAGAAAACGCACACCTACATTATATACTAGAGGACATAGAAAACGCACACCTACATTATATACTAGAGGACATAGAAAACGCACACCTACATTATATACTAGAGGACATAGAAAACGCACACCTACATTATATACTAGAGGACATAGAAAACGCACACCTACATTATATACTAGAGGACATAGAAAACGCACACCTACATTATATACTAGAGGACATAGAAAACGCACACCTACATTATATACTAGAGGACATAGAAAACGCACACCTACATTATATACTAGAGGACATAGAAAACGCACACCTACATTATATACTAGAGGACATAGAAAACGCACACCTACATTATATACTAGAGGACATAGAAAACGCACACCTACATTATATACTAGAGGACATAGAAAACGCACACCTACATTATATACTAGAGGACATAGAAAACGCACACCTACATTATATACTAGAGGACATAGAAAACGCACACCTACATTATATACTAGAGGACATAGAAAACGCACACCTACATTATATACTAGAGGACATAGAAAACGCACACCTACATTATATACTAGAGGACATAGAAAACGCACACCTACATTATATACTAGAGGACATAGAAAACGCACACCTACATTATATACTAGAGGACATAGAAAAGCACACCTACATTATATACTAGAGGACATAGAAAACGCACACCTACATTATATACTAGAGGACATAGAAAACGCACACCTACATTATATACTAGAGGACATAGAAAACGCACACCTACATTATATACTAGAGGACATAGAAAACGCACACCTACATTATATACTAGAGGACATAGAAAACGCACACCTACATTATATACTAGAGGACATAGAAAACGCACACCTACATTATATACTAGAGGACATAGAAAACGCACACCTACATTATATACTAGAGGACATAGAAAACGCACACCTACATTATATACTAGAGGACATAGAAAACGCACACCTACATTATATACTAGAGGACATAGAAAACGCACACCTACATTATATACTAGAGGACATAGAAAACGCACACCTACATTATATACTAGAGGACATAGAAAACGCACACCTACATTATATACTAGAGGACATAGAAAACGCACACCTACATTATATACTAGAGGACATAGAAAACGCACACCTACATTATATACTAGAGGACATAGAAAACGCACACCTACATTATATACTAGAGGACATAGAAAACGCACACCTACATTATATACTAGAGGACATAGAAAACGCACACCTACATTATATACTAGAGGACATAGAAAACGCACACCTACATTATATACTAGAGGACATAGAAAACGCACACCTACATTATATACTAGAGGACATAGAAAACGCACACCTACATTATATACTAGAGGACATAGAAAACGCACACCTACATTATATACTAGAGGACATAGAAAACGCACACCTACATTATATACTAGAGGACATAGAAAACGCACACCTACATTATATACTAGAGGACATAGAAAACGCACACCTACATTATATACTAGAGGACATAGAAAACGCACACCTACATTATATACTAGAGGACATAGAAAACGCACACCTACATTATATACTAGAGGACATAGAAAACGCACACCTACATTATATACTAGAGGACATAGAAAACGCACACCTACATTATATACTAGAGGACATAGAAAACGCACACCTACTTATTATATACTAGAGGACATAGAAAACGACACCTACATTATATACTAGAGGACATAGAAAACGCACACCTACATTATATACTAGAGGACATAGAAAACGCACACCTACATTATATACTAGAGGACATAGAAAACGCACACCTACATTATATACTAGAGGACATAGAAAACGCACACTTACATTATATACTAGAGGACATAGAAAACACACACCTACATTATATACTAAAGGACATAGAAAGCGCACACCTACATTATATACTAGAGGACATAGAAAACACACACCTACATTATATACTAGAGGACATAGAAAACGCAAACCTACATTATATATTAGAGGACATTGAAAACGCATACCTACATTATATACTAGCGGACATAGAAAACGCACACCTACATTATATACTAGAGGACATAGAAAACGCACACCTACATTATATACTAGAGGACATAGAAAACGCACACCTACATTATATGATTATTATTATGAAAACGAAATACGAAGGATTCCATCAAAGATATATCACATCTTTATTACAAAACACAAACTGAACAACTAAAAATATTCCAAAATGTTTAAATCTATGTATTTATATAGTTATTGTTTTTCATGTAAAAACACACTTATCCGAATTGTGCGTTTTCTATGTCCTCTTGTATAATTATGTACAAGTGTTCCAAAGACATGTTATAATAATTACGGTGTTTGCTATTTTATTCTTATATTCGAGGCAAAAATCAATAATAAAATAAGTAGTTTGGAATATTTATTTCATTTTGCTTTAAATGAAAACCATAGACGAGAGTCATATTGACATAGACATATAACGCTCAAAAATATAAATTGCGGTGAAAGAAAGAAGTTATGAAGGATTTGAATATCTCATATAGAACATTATGAAGGCAGCCATCTTGGATTAACCAAGTCATATGACTTTGGAAGAAGTTCAAATTACACTCCTTTTATCAACACAACTAATTAAGTTACATTTCTATTAAAAGCTCAATGTGTAACAACAACTATATTATTTAGCAAGATTACTTAGTTTTGTGTTTGTAGCATATGTTGTCATTAGCTTGACCAACAGGTAGTCATTTTTTATGCAACTATGACGCCATAAGCTACCCACAAATATTCAAAAATCCAAATGGCAGCCATTTGAACAGTATTTCAAATTCACATAACTTCTCTCTTTGTGCGATTTTCATATCTTTTCAATAGTTTGCTTACATTTCCAATTAGATGGTGTTTAAATGGGCAAATAGTCGTTTCCTTTAAGCCTATTGATATATATATATATATAATATAAGCTTGAGTAAAGAGCTTTAAACGGTTGAAGAACATCGGTCTTAGAAAATAGGCCCGATTGTTTTTATTCAAGGTTCCTGTAGTATTGCAGTTAATTCCTACGCCATATTGTTTTGCACGTCATATTGGTTGGCGTCACAAAAATAACTCCTACGCCATATTCGTTTGCACGTCATATTTGTTTGAGAAGAACCGTTACGTAATATTGGTTGACATCACAAAGAAGAACCATTACGTAATATTGATTGGCACGTCATATTGGTTGGCGTCACAAAGAAGAACCGTTACGTTATATTGGTTAGCATGTCTTATTGGTTGGCGTCACAAATAATAACTATTACTTTATATTGGTTGGCACGTCATATTGGTTGGCGTCACAAAGAATAACTATTACTTTATATTGGTTGGCACATCATATTGGTTGGCGTCACAAAGAATAACTATTACTTTATATTGGTTGGCACGTCATATTGGTTGGCGTCACAAAGAATACCTATTACGTTATATTGATTGGCATGTCTTATTGGTTGGCGTCACAACGAATAACTATTACTTTATATTGGTTGGCACGTCATATTGGTTGGCGTCACAAAGAATAACTATTACTTTATATTGGTTGGCACGTCATATTGGTTGGCGTCACAAAGAATAACTATTACTTTATATTGGTTGGCACGTCATATTGGTTGGCGTCACAAAGAATAACTATTACTTTATATTGGTTGGCACGTCATATTGGTTGGCGTCACAAAGAATAACAATTACTTTATATTGGTTGGCACGTCATATTGGTTGGCGTCACAAATAATAAGTATTACTTTATATTGATTGGCACGTCATATTGGTTGGCGTCACAAAGAATAACTATTACTTTATATTGGTTGGCACGTCATATTGGTTGGCGTCACAAAGAATAACTATTACTTTATATTGGTTGGCACGTCATATTGGTTGACATCACAAAGAAGAACCATTACGTAATATTGATTGGCACATCATATTGATTGACGTTACAAAGAAAATCTATTACGTAATATTGATTGGCGCGTCATATTGGTTGACGTCACAAAGAAGAGCCATTACGTTATATTAGTCAGCGTCAAAAGAAGAACACCTATATTAGCAACCATTGCGTGTCTTCGTTTATATAACTTTATGCTGGTATTATATACGCCTGTTTTAATTGTGTTAGACCATACCAACTATGCATTGGTTTTAAGTATATCCATGTATATATGTTATTACAATTATACTATGATTAAAATGTCATTTATAATGACCCATGATTGGTTCAATAAAATGCACATACTTACTTAATTTATCTTTCAAACTCTATATAATTCTTACGGCTGAGTGTATATGCATTACAAATAAGAGTCCTTCTTTTCTGTAGACGTTATTAGAAAGAGCAATAAAAATGTTAAATATGTGATTACAGTGTCAATTATTAGTTTATTACAGTAATAGAGTAGTAATTCACCCTGTCAAGAGTTCTAGGAAATAGAGCGAGGTCGCGAGAGTGCTCAGCAACCATTACGTTATTAGCCCTATAAACGGGACATTAAGGAGGGCTGGCAACGACGTCAACACGCCAGCTAAGCTGCTCCTAGGTCTGCTAAATTGGCAAGAGGAACTAAAAAATGACATAATAGGGGGCATTCTTGCCAGAATAATGGCGATAATAAGATCGTGACATGGAATCATTTTACATGTAATTGCAGTTGCTACGGACTAGTCTAAGCATGCAATGCATGTTATCCACGCGAGTTTATGCAAGAATGGAAGGGAAGGGGCAATATTAAACTGTCACAGATTCTTAAAATAATATAGATACTGAGATAACTTCATGTGTGTTTTTACAATTATTTATCGTCGCTACCGGTTGCCCATATGAGCGACGCCTCCTGAAGAGATTAGTCATTTTATATTTTGGAGGATAGTGCATGATACATACAGAGACACATTCCAGAGTCTCCTCTGGTTCTGTTACGTGCACAGTGTAAAGCACCGACACGAGACCTCGGTTTAACTTCCAATCTGAAAGACTGTTAATTTTATTAGAGTCAGACGGGGGATCGAACATGCGATCCCTGGAGTGCCAGTCCAATGTGTTGACCATGTCATAACTTCATACAGTGACCTGCTCTATTTATTACGACCAATGGCATACAATGCAGCAGACGATGGTCGATGATAGTATACAATGGTCGGTGATACAATGCAGCTGACGATGTTTGATGGTATTATTCAATGGTCGGTGAATCTAATCTAATGTGGTAGAAGGCGATCTAGGCTATAATATGAGAACCATCTTCAGCTGCATTGTATCACCGACCATTGAATAATACCATCGACCATCGTCAGCTGCATTGTATCACCGACCATTGAATAATACCATCAAACATCGTCAGCTGCATTGTATCACCGACCATTGAATAATACCATCAAACATCGTCAGCTGCATTGTATCACCGACCATTGAATAATACCATCAAACATCGTCAGCTGCATTGTATCACCGACCATTGAATAATACCATCACATCGTCAGCTGCATTGTATCACCGACCATTGATACTACCATCGTCAGCGCATGTATCACCGACATGAATAACCATCCATCGTCAGCTGCATTGTATCACCGACCATTGAATAATACCATCAAACATCGTCAGCTGCATTGTATCACCGACCATTGAATAATACCATCAAACATCGTCAGCTGCATTGTATCACCGACCATTGAATAATACCATCAAACATCGTCAGCTGCATTGTATCACCGACCATTGAATACTACCATCGACCATCGTCAGCTGCATTGTATCACCGACCATTGAATACTACCATCGACCATCGTCAGCTGCATTGTATCACCGACCATTGAATACTACCATCGACCATCGTCAGCTGCATTGTATCACAGACCATTGAATAATACCATCGACCATCGTCAGCTGCATTGTATCACAGACCATTGCATACTACCATCATCAGCTGCATTGTATCACCGGCCATTGTATACTACCATCGAGCATCGTCAGCTGCATTGTATCACCAATACCAAAACATTTGCGTGTACCTTGTGTCCAGCAACGATGGGGACGTGCATTTTAGAACGGCATTTACAATGCACAGACGTCCGTAAAATATGCATGTAACAGTAAGCCAAATCCACGTTATATACTCAATCAATAAGTAATCGATACCCAATAAATAATTACATTCCACCGTACTTCATCATTACACCCGTCAATCATGTCACTTAGAGGACATGTGAAACAGTGGAGACTGGTATGTCGGAGATTGCGTTGCAGGTAAGGCATGTTAAGTTTATCGCAGACTATTGATACCTTTGGTGATGCATTCCGTTTGACTCACGCATTTTCTATAACATTATGACTCATAACTAACTGGTTGTTTCGTTTTGGGGTTTTTGTGTGATAATATACACCAACTGCTTAGATCATATCAATGACTTTCCAGCTTTTAGTTTTAGGTGAAGACAATATACGTGACCCCCCCCCCACTACTCCGACCTGTGTTTCAGCCACGCCTGGACACCCTTCAAATGTGTAGCCTGTTTACAGATCTTTATTTATTGAATTTTATTTGGAAAACTAAAGATTTTGTAAACCTTGGAAACTGTTTTACATGAGTTCGTTATACAGGTATACAAACATAATATTCATGACCTCCGACTACCGATTATTTTTATATACGGGTAGTAGTTTATCTCAATCTCAGAAATAATAATCGACAGAATGGAATTTGATAATTATATCATAGTATCACGTGTGACTATATACCATTTAGCGGCAGCTGATTGGCTGTGTATACTCTTGAACAGAAATTAACTATAATCCCATTAAGTGTGCACGTGCGTTGACCGTACTGTATGCAATGTACCTACTGTACGAAATGATACTTTGTTTAACCAATACATACTGTTTTTTAAAAATTTAAGTTTATTTAGCATCATTACCGGTTGCCCATTTGAGCGACGGGCAGTTTACCTAACAACACATTTCCTGGGCAGACTCCAACGGTTAACCAGTACTTGGTGCACCAACCTCCGTAAGAAACTGCCAACTGTTTCATATAAAGAGACACGGTCTGAGCAGGGCTCGAACCAGTGGCCATCAGTGACGATATGTTACAATGGTATATAAGTCAGCAATCTTAACCACTCGACAACAGAGGCGAACTTGAACAGACGTGATATAATCATAAGGATATATACAAGAGGACATAGAAAACGCACACTTCGGATAAGTGTGTTTTTACATTTAAATACATAGTTTTAAACATTTTGGAATATTTTTAGTTGTTCAGTTTGTGTTTTGTAATAAATATGTGATATATCTTTGATGGAATCCTTCGTATTTCGTTTTCATGTAATAATAATAATAATAATAATAATAATAATAATAATAATAATGTAGGTGTGTGTTTTCTATGTCCTCTAGTATATAACCGCACTACTTTCTAAGAAGACCGCAGATGCCCTTATGAACATTATTTCAGACACGAGCGGGAACCGGAGTAGTTACCTCACTTATAAGAAATCGACACACTTGGGATTCGAACATACATATTTAATTTGATGTCAACGACCGTAGACACTCGACCACGACGAGAGCACTCATAACCACAGTGCATTCATGGTGCTTGTATTCAGAGGTATTGTTGATTCAGATACGCATTTAGATCCGGAATCTCCAAAGGATAAACATAAAAGAGCACAGGATCGACTTCACATGACGAAGCATTATTGCCATGAAAATGCCATTTTATGCTGTGAAACAACCGCCAAAGGAAATTAACCCCCAGAAAGTCCCTAGGCGATCTCCCTTATACTTAATTTACGTAAATCAATGGGAAACTGTAAATTTAGACAGGGTTTCATTCCAAGTTATTGCAATGGAGAATAAACGAGATCTTAAAGGCGGATAATGGTTGCATTCCGTTATTGGAAAACCGGAAAATGGCCCTAAAATGTAATAAATTACGGAAAACGTTCGACCCTTATGAGGCAATAAAACTATACTGTAGTTACGTGCCCTTGATTATAGGTCTTTGTCGGTGTCTGTCAAAGCTACGATTTAAGAGAAATTATTTGACATTTTCCATTGCCCATAAGGCACCCTTTGTACAATCTAACGCAGATAAGACTACATTGTGTATGTTAACATGTACAGTTTCTCTCTAGGCCTACAGAAAGTCTATTAATGCCGAATACTTTGTTTATATTTCATTATTAATGTATTTGGAGCCGTAATCTCTCTCTCTCTTTCTCTCTCTTTCTCTCTCTCTCTTTCTTTCTCTCTCTCTCTCTCTCTCTCTCTCTCTCACTCACTCAAGCTCTCGCTCGCTCGCCCCTATCTTTCTCTCTCTCACTCACTCACTCATTCTCTCACACACTCACTCACTCACTCGCTCGCTAATGTATTCGCTCACCACTCACTCACTCACTATATCTCTCTCTCTCTCTCTCTCTCTCTCTCTCTCTCTCTCTCTCTCTCTCTCTCTCTCTCTCTCTCTCGTCATTGCCCCGACCAGGCAACATTCTGACAAAAAGATTCTCATTACGTACACCAATTAGTAGCAATTAGGAAGGATGATGAAGCCCTCACGAACTCTTAACTCTTCTCAAACGTCTGTTGATCAAATGAGGACATCGATCGGCCTATTAATTAGGCACTATTGCTCTGAGGGGGCGTTTTCAAGAATGCACCATCCGCGATGATTACACCGAGGGTGCACGAGTGTTTGTGACAGGAGCGTGTGACTAGGCCAGTAGTGATTCCCCGAGAAAATGAAAAGAGAAACCTTAACTATATTAAACACATTTTCCAGACGTTGCCAATCAAGGTTTTTAATTTATCCGTGTCCGTCCAATTTGCAGATGTCATGCTGTTCATATTTAGTTTAAACATATTTCATTGCTTTCAAATAACATAGATCTACATACATGTATACACAGAATGCACAGCAGTTGTACATCAAATGAAATGTAACGAATAGTATATGAGTGAAACTATTATAATTTATAAGAAGCAAATGGGTTGGGTCACAAGTGTTACCAACATTAGTGACGACACTCCCCTTATATTAAAAAGATGTAACATAATGAGCAGTCATATTATTGATCTGTGTCGTGTTTCGGTTGGTTTTTCTTATAAAAATCATAGTCCAATACTTCTAATCTTCTTCGGTCGACCACTAAGACAAAAACTCTCGTATCTTTGGTGATGAAGGTCACCATTTAAAAAATGAGGCTTTCGATCAGATACGGACAAGATCGATGGTATTCGGGTAATCCCGTTTATCTACGTCAACGTCGCTTATATCAACCATCTCTGTCGCTTCCATCACTGATCATAAGATTTGCATTTTCTCCAATCTTTTCCCGGACAAAGATCTCCCTTATCTCAAGCTTCCGGATGACAGAGTATTAATAATGGCGACAGAAGGCCAGAAACTTTTCTTCGTCCAGAAAAAGGACCGGCAGAATAACAACAATTCTCCGAAAAACAAAACTAGAGGAGATAATTATACGGCATCGAAGTGTATTTACAGAAAAAGCTTATTGCATTATTTGTACGTGTTTTTCGATGAATATTGATATCATAAATACTATCTACTTTTATGACGTTGATAACATTGACGTTTTGTCTTCTTTTGCTTCACAGGCACGAGACGTCCAAAGTCTATTCGGTTATCAGCAAGAACGTAACTCATTCTGTGACGCACTAGTGTCAAGAATTTACTCATTGATTTATGTGGCGTGAACGAGAAATGACGCAAAACGACGGCGGAAGAACTTCCGGTACAAAAATGCGTCACAAACTTCACATTTGCAATTTTCATATTATTCTAATTCTAGCTAGATAGCTCGGTATTTTGTCTCTACATGTATACGCACAGAAGAAATCTACAGTGTTTAATATGTTTATCGTAAATGTAAAATATATACTGACGTCATAACCGACAACAACAATTACTGGTCATAGAACGTCATTAATGATAGTTTAGTTTATTAAATTCCAGTAGGCGTTCAATCCCATGAGGACATACATATATAGTATATACAGTTAGCGAACAGTGCAAACATAAAGCATACATTTTATACAAATGAGCTCCCACAGCCATTTATATTTATATCTATGTGTAAATACATGTAATATTTATCTGATATGTATCTTATAATTAAAGCAAAATAGTTCTTTATTTCTAACAATGAGAATGTCAAAAGACGCAACAAAACACAAAACCAAACATACAAAATTGAAGTTGTTGCAAAGTTGTATAGTTGTATAACCTGGCCGATCAGTAAACACTTCGTACCCATAGTCATTACTAAAAGTTAAGTATTATAAATTTAATTTTACATATTTGTAAATCAGAACGCAACCATTTATTTAATTCAGAGCGGCATTGTAGATTAATATTACATGACATATACATAGATACCACATGGGTACACAAATATAGCAAATGGTTTGGGTATATATAAATACCATTGCCCAAATCATAATTTTCCTTACCCCACCGACCTACCAACAATGACGAAGTCACAGTACAATCTGGTTCAAAGCTATCCAGTTATCTCGCAGATCTACCGTAAATTCATTTAACATTGATGAAAACTCCAGTGAATATGGACATTCTTGAGAAATGAGTGAATCTGTTTTGTACGATAAAGCTTTGATATGAAATGAAATCATAACTTATTTACATGAAATAACAGCTTTGTTCATGGTTCCTTGTACAGCGTTCTCTACAAGCATTGACATCATCCGTATGGTTGAGCAATAACGTTCACAGATCGAAGAAAAAAAGTGTCATTTCTGACATTATTAACGCTTAAATACGTGCATCTGTCACGTCTTATCAGACAAAAAGAATAGAAGACAAAAATGAAATGAAGACCCGTTTAATTCACAGTTGATAGACTTGGCGGAGAGCAAAAAATTGGTGAAGCCTATCTGAGACTATGAGATTGTGTGATATGATTATATTGTAATGGGATAGATCAAGTGATCTCCTTGCTGAAGCCAAACAAGCAGTGACGGGACTCCCCAAGAGCTTAACATATACTTGCAGTCATTTTTCTTGCCGTATTATTCAGATGATTCCGTTTTTAACGAAGTTTTCGATCATTGGTTGTTTGGTTTTAGTTTGACGGGCTCTCTTGGTGTAGTAGTTTTTGTTGTTGCTTCTGTTGTTGCTGTTCTTGTTGCTGCTGTTGTTGCTGGTGTTGCTGTTCTTGTTGCTGCTGTTGTTGCTGGTGTTGCTGCTACTGTCGCTGTTGTTTGCGTTGTTGTTGTTGTTCTTCTTCTTGCTGCTGCTGTTGATGTTGTTGATGTTGTTGTTGTAATTGCAGCTGTTGTTGTTGTTGTTGTTGTTGATGTTGTTGTTGATGTTGTTGTTGCTGCTGCTGCTGCTGCTGTACAAGACAGACTTTACTGTGCGTTATCTTTATATTTATTTAGTAAACGTCTATTTATGTTAGACTTAACAAAATAAATTTCGTTTTTACCTAGAGACAAATAACCCAACAAATGTAAACGTTTAATTAATTTTATTTTAGTTTTATTGTATTGGCAAATATTGGCCATGGCTGGTGATATATTAATATTATATCATTTAAACGAATGTGAATATTAATAGTATAAGTGATCATTTGCTCCGTTACCGATAGCAATATATATATTTATGCTATAATACGCATTATTAGTCCATCTGTTCGTTTTCACTAGTATATGTTGACTCTTCTGAATATGTCCAGTTCCTTCTAAATATTTCTTAACCGCTTCGAGTTTATACACAAAGACTATATCATATGCATAAGAGTCGGTATTGATAAAAGATTGCACGCGCATGGTGCATTCGCTTAAATAGTTTGGGAGTCTGAAAATAGTTCCAAGGATATTCATACGCATAGAAATTGTTATTTGGTCGTAGGTAAAAGGTTCAATCTTAATTTGATTAAACCAAGTAATAAATTCATCATTTTTATTACAAGTCTGAAAATGAAAGTAATATTAAAAACCCATCATACATTTTTTCATCTTCCGATCATAGGTTTATTATCAACCATATCATTTCCACTTTTCATTCACTAATGGACCATGCCCGTGTTAATGAATTCTGGGTAAAAACCCCGATGTATTGGCGCTCCAAAAGCGTACAGAACATCGAGACAGATACATTTTAAAATACTGTACCTGTAAACCGGGTTGTTTTGATGTTTCTTTGGGCGCCATATTAGCGAACATTCACAACACGTATAGATGGCAAATCACTTTCACGCCAATAATTTAGTGATCATAAATCATTTGGATGATAATCATTATGCAAATAAGACTAATGACTGAAGAAAAGCCCGTTACCGGGATATTTATTGACGTTGAGGTCCGGCACATGTTCTCAATGTCAGTGCTGATGATTGAGCTTATTTACCCTCGGCTCCGGCGAACCATAATGTCAGTGCTAACTGCAGACAACTTATAAATACTGTATGTGTATGTTACGTTTATATATGACAGACGGATCTGTAGCCCAGTGGTAACACGCTGGACTGGTAATTCAGGGATCGCAGGTTCGATCCTCCGTCTGACCATAATAAAATTAACAGTCTTTCAGATTGGACTTTAAACCGAGGTCTCGTGTCGGTGCTGTACACCGTGCACGTAAAAGAAACAGAGGAGACTCTGGAATGGGTCTCTTGTCTGTATCATTGCACTATCCTCCACACATCTAAAATGACTAATCTCTTTAGGAGGCGTCGCTCATATGGGCAACCGATAGCGACGATAAATAAACGTAAAACACACACGTTTATATATCGTCGCTACCTTCCTTCGTGTGTGGAAGCTATCAAACTGGCTTGGGGAAGGTCGGTGGTTCAACACGGGTGCCTGAAATGCTGCTCTGAGTGACATCCGGCGTCTTCCTCCAACAATAATAGCTGGACAGCTGCAATATGACCTAAGCTCGTGGTGCGACTTTAAACCCCCAAAACAAACACATGTATAGTCGCTACCGGTTTTCCCATATGAGCGACGCCTCCTAAAGAGATTATTCATATTATATGTTGGGGGATAATGCAATGATAAAGACAGAGACCCATTCCAAAGCATCCTCTGGCTTTTTTTACGTGCACGGTGTAAAACACCGACACGAAACCTTTTAAAGTCTTATCAGAAAGACTAAGATATGAGTCACTATAATATGGTGTAGCAGCGGATCGAACCTGCGGCCCTTGGATTACAAGTCCAGCATGTTACTACTTAGTTGTGTTGTACGAGTATTTGTAGCCACTACGTATCGATGTGGATTACAAGGTCCAATGACTAAGACACTGGGCTGTAAATTCGGAGATCGCGAGTCCGAATGCTCTTTCCATTCCACACTGTGTATGTCTTACGTTTATTTATCGTCGCTACCGGTTGCCCATATGAGCGACGCCTCCTGAAGAGATTATTCATTTTAGAGGATAGTGCAATGATACAGACATAGACTCATTCAAAAGCATCCTCTGGCTTTTTTTACGTGCACGGTGTAAAGCACCGACACGAGACCTTTGTTTAACCCTTTCAACACCACATACCTCTAAATAGGCTTGCACAAATTGTAGATCCAGATGAGCCGGCTCGTGACGAGCCGTCTCATCAGGATCTGCACTTTTTGCCAGTGATATGACTATTTTTAGACATAATTACCATTTTGATAAATGAACTTGTCCAAATGTGATTTTCTGATTCATTTATTGGTTTATGAATATCATGGACCAGTCCATGTGAGTTACTTGGTGTTGAATGGGTTAAAGTCTTATCCGAAGGACTAAGATATGAGTCACTGTAATATGGTGTAGCAGCGGATCGAACCTGTGTCTCATCTGGTTATTTTATGTGCTAATAGGGTCAGACGAGGGATCGAACATGCGATCCCTGGATTACCAGTACATCGTATTACCACTGAACTACAGATCCGTCTGTCCATTCCACGCTAGAGTTCGTATGTGTATTTATAGAGTTAGTATGTGTATTTATAGAGTTAGTATGTGTATTTATAGAGTTAGTATGTGTATTTATAGAGCTGATATATGTATTTATAGAGTTGCTATGTGTATTTATAGAGTTGGTATGTGTATTTATAGAGTTGGTATGTGTAACTATAAAATTGCTATGTAGATAGGACATTTGAATGACAGACGGATCTGTAGTCCAGTGGTAACACGCTGGACTGGTAATCCAGGGATCGCAGGTTCGATCCCCCGTCTGACCCTAATAAAATTAACAGTCTTTCAGATGGGACGTTAAACCGAGGTCTCGTGTCGGTGCTTTACACCGTGCACGTAAAAGAACCAGAGGAGACTCTGGAATGGGTCTCTGTCTGTATCATGCACTACCCTCCAAAATCTAAAATTACTAATCTCTTCAGGAGGCGTCGCTCATATGGGCAACCGGTAGCGACGATAAATAAACGTAAAACACACAAAAAGACATTTGAATGCTACAAGGTAGCATCCGCAGACACATTTACCAGTACGTGGACTGATGTATGTGAACCCTTACGTATTATTGATTTCGACACGACCGGAGGCACCATTCAGTCAAGCCAGTTGCATACATTTTATATCTAAAACAAAATGATGAAGTAAATGATTTCGCTTGACGAATCAAGCAGCCCAAAGCTTAACCTCAGTAGTTGCTATTGAATGGGTTTCGGTCCACGTTAGTGGAACATTTTATACGTATAACAGTTGTTTACACAATAAAGCACGCGTGCAGGCGCGACTTGCGAATGTGAGTGGATGTATAATGGTTATTGCCCATTACTAGTGATACGATCTTGTTAGGAATTTTATATTCGACGTTTCAACAATATAAAATACAAAACAAAAATCAGTAAATTCGTTTTGTGCTGTCCCTAATGTAATTTATGCTAGTACATTTACGGATGATTTATATGATGTTTATAAAAGCGTAATTCTCACTGGAATAAAGAAAACAAAAGTGTATAAAAGTATGGCTTTAATATGATCACAAGTACTTTTAAAATATTTATGGAGTCCAATGACAGTATGTATTGCTTTGTTAGAAAATCGATTATTTGTCTGTGTGTCTGTGTGTCTGTGTGTGTCTGTCTGTCTGTCTGTCTGTCTGTCTGTGTGTCTGTGTGTCTGTGTGTCTGTGTGTCTGTGTGTCTGTGTGTCTGTGTGTCTGTCTGTCTGTCTGTCTGTCTGTCTGTCTGTCTGTCTGTCTGTCTGTCTGTCTGTCTGTCTGTCTGTCTGTCTGTCCTGTCTGTCTGTCTGTCTGTCTGTCTGTCTGTCTGTCTGTCTGTCTGTCTGTCTGTCTGTCTGTCTGTCTGTCTGTCTGTATGTCTGTTTTGCCGTGCCGTGCCTTGCCGTGCCTTGCCTATCAAAGCATAATCAACCGCTAAGCGTATTATTCTGTTTGGATGGCAATCAGGTATTCACACTTGTCCCCTGAGAGCATCTACTAGTGTGTCCACCTTCATCATCAAACACAGACACGTGAATGATCCAGATCGCCATTTGTCTACTACTGCCTCGAATGGTTTACCATAATAATATTGGAAATGCTCCATCTATCAGTCAATTTACGTCGCTTTATCTAGAATGGAACAGGTCGTGATAGCTCAGTGGTAGCGCGTTCGTTTTGTATAAACTAATGGAACAGGTCACAAGTACACTAAATAACCAACAGTATAGTGCTCACAACAAAGTGTTCAGAGCTTGCAAAATAAATGCCATCCTTTATAAAATTGAACATAGTGTCGAAAAGTTACGAACATGAATAGTTTACCTAATTTGCATACTTGTGCATACATTATGCTCATTATGCAATGATAATATGGTTATAACTGTAATACGTGTAGTGAACATGATTCACTTTCATTTGCACACATTCCAAACATTCTCTAATATAAAGCAAACAACTTCATATTTTTGGATGCGCAAATTATTAAAATTAACTTAATCGAGTTTAGCAAACTTACGGTATTACATTTAGCATAAACTAGATATCACGTTTGTCTGTCTCCCATAATAATTTAGCATTTAGCATAAACTAGATATCACGTGTGTCTGTCTCTCCTAAGTAATTTAGCATTTAGCATAAACTAGATATCACGTTTGTCTGTCTCTCACAAGTAATTTAGCATTTGCATTTAACATAAACTAGATATCACATTTGTCTGTCTCCCATAATAATTTAGCATTTAGCATAAACTAGATATCACGTGTGTCTGTCTCTCCTAAGTAATTTAGCATTTAGCATAAACTAGATATCACGTTGGTCTGTCTCTCACAAGTAATTTAGCATTTGCATTTAACATAAACTAGATATCACATTTGTCTGTCTCCCATAATAATTTAGCATTTAGCATAAACTAGATATCACGTGTGTCTGTCTCTCCTAAGTAATTTAGCATTTAGCATAAACTAGATATCACGTTTGTCTGTCTCTCCTAAGTAATTTAGCATTTAGCATTTAGCATAAACTAGATATCACGTTTGTCTGTCTCTCCTAAGTAATTTAGCATTTAGCATTTAACATAAACTAGATATCACGTTTGTCTGGCTCTCATAAGTAATTTAGCATTTAGCATACACTAGATATCACGTTTGTCTGTCTCTCATAAGTAATTTAGCTTTAGCATTTATCATTTAGCATAAACTAGATATCACGTTTGTCTGTCTCTCATAAGTAATTTAGCATTTAGCATAAACTAGATATCACGTTTATCTGTCTCTCATAAGTAATTTAGCTTTAGCATTTATCATTTAGCATAAACTAGATATCACGTTTGTCTGTCTCTCATAAGTAATTTAGCATTTAGCATAAACTAGATATCACGTTGGTCTGTCTCTCACAAGTAATTTAGCTTTAGCATTTAGCATAAACTAGATATCACGTTTGTCTGTCTCGTCTCTCATAATAATTTAGCATTTAGCATAAACTAGATATCACGTTTGTCTGTCTCTCCTAAGTAATTTAGCATTTAGCATTTAGCATAAACTAGATATCACGTTTGTCTGTCTCTCATATGTAATTTAGCTTTAGCATTTATCATTTAGCATAAACTAGATATCACGTTTGTCTGTCTCTCATACGTAATTTAGCACTTAGCATAAACTAGATATCACGTTTGTCTGTCTCTCATAAGTAATTTAGCTTTAGCATTTAGCATAAACTAGATATCACGTTTGTCTGCCTCTCATAAGTAATTTAGCATTTAGCATTTAGCATAAACTAGATATCACGTTGGTCTGTCTCTCACAAGTAATTTAGCATTTAGCATTTAGCATACACTAGCTATCACGTTTGTCTGTCTCCCATAATAATTTAGCATTTAGCATAAACTAGATATCACGTTTGTATGTCTCTCATAACTAATTTAGCTTTAGCATTTATCATTTAGCATAAACTAGATATCACGTTTGTCTGTCTCTCATAAGTAATTTAGCATTTAGCATAAACTAGATATCACGTTTATCTGTCTCTCATAAGTAATTTAGCTTTAGCATTTATCATTTAGCATAAACTAGATATCACGTTTGTCTGTCTCTCATAAGTAATTTAGCATTTAGCATAAACTAGATATCACGTTGGTCTGTCTCTCACAAGTAATTTAGCTTTAGCATTTAGCATAAACTAGATATCACGTTTGTCTGTCTCGTCTCTCATAATAATTTAGCATTTAGCATAAACTAGATATCACGTTTGTCTGTCTCTCCTAAGTAATTTAGCATTTAGCATTTAGCATAAACTAGATATCACGTTTGTCTGTCTCTCATAAGTAATTTAGCTTTAGCATTTATCATTTAGCATAAACTAGATATCACGTTTGTCTGTCTCTCATACGTAACTTAGCACTTAGCATAAACTAGATATCACGTTTGTCTGTCTCTCATAAGTAATTTAGCTTTAGCATTTAGCATAAACTAGATATCACGTTTGTCTGCCTCTCATAAGTAATTTAGCATTTAGCATAAACTAGATATCACGTTGGTCTGTCTCTCACAAGTAATTTAGCATTTAGCATTTAGCATACACTAGCTATCACGTTTGTCTGTCTCCCATAATAATTTAGCATTTAGCATAAACTAGATATCACGTTTGTATGTCTCTCATAACTAATTTAGCTTTAGCATTTATCATTTAGCATAAACTAGATATCACGTTTGTCTGTCTCTCATAAGTAATTTAGCTTTAGCATTTAGCATAAACTAGGTATCACGTTTGTCTGTCTCTCATAAGTAATTTAGCATTTAGCATAAACTAGATATCACGTTTGTCTGTCTCTCACAAGTAATTTAGCATTTAGCATAAACTAGATATCACGTTTGTCTGTCTCTCACAAGTAATTTAGCATTTAGCATTTAGCATAAACTAGATATCACGTTTGTCTGTCTCTCACAAGTAATTTAGCATTTAGCATTTAGCATAAACTAGATATCACGTTTATCTGTCTCCCATAAGTAATTCTTGATACAATGCTGTACGTTCATCAGCACTATATTGGTGTTGTCATGTGGCGACACTATTGTATTAGGGTGCATATAATTGACTTGCAGCACACACAGACGGATCTGTAGCCTAGTGGTATAACATGGTGGACTGGTAATCCAGGGATCACAGGTTCGATCCCCCGCCTGACCCTAATAAAATTAGCAGTCTTTCAGATGGTACTTTAAACCGAGGTCTCATGTCGGTGCTTTACACCGTTCACGTAAAAGAACCAGAGGAGACTCTGGAATGAGTCTCTGTCTGTACCATTGCTCTATCCTCCAAAAATCTAAAATTACTAATCTCTTCAGGAGGCGTCACTCATATGGGCAACCGGTAGCGACGATAAATAAACGTAAAAAACAAAAACAACCCTTGTTGGATTCTCACCAAGCTTGGCAGGAAGCATCGGTATGATGTCCAGTTGTGCATAAGTGTAACACGCTTCCGGTTGGATGATTATTGTGCGGATTTACGGCCAATTGAACATATTTCTGACACAAAGCGTGTCCATGCTTCATATTTACAACCACTTGTTGGAACCCCATTCCATATGGATGAATATTTGCGGATTTAAAATCCATTATTTGGATTGTGATCAGTCAGTCAGTCAGTCAGTCAGTCAGTCAGTCAGTCAGTCAGTCAGTCAGTCAGTCAGTCAGTCAGTCAGTCAGTCAGTCAGTCAGTCAGTCAGTCAGTCAGTCAGTCAGTCAGTCAGTCAGTCAGTCAGTCAGTCAGTCAGTCAGTCAGTCAGTCAGTCAGTCAGTCAGTCAGTCAGTCAGTCAGTCAGTCAGTCAGTCAGTCAGTCAGTCAGTCAGTCAGTCAGTCAGTCAGTCAGTCAGTCAGTCAGTCATTCAGTCAGTCAGTCAGTCAGTCAGTCAGTCAGTCAGTCAGTCAGTCAGTCAGTCAGTCAGTCAGTCAGTCAGTCAGTCAGTCAGTCAGTCAGTCAGTCAGTCAGTCAGTCAGTCAGTCAGTCAGTCAGTCGTACGAATACAACTGTCGTACAGTGTATTTAACAGTATGCATATACGCATAAATCTAATGTATACATTTATATATTTATTTTAGTTTAAACATATTTTATTTATCAATAGTTACATCATATTGTAACAGTAGTATGCATCTGTTTATTTTGAGGGCCTTATGAAAGATTGGCATCATTAAATTAGCTGCCTCTTTAAAGCGACATGACATTGCAAAAAGCAAATAAAATGCATTGGTTCACGTATAAATGCATAGCTACTACACATTCTTCTGAATACATTCGAACACTAACATTGAATCAATAAACAGTGTTTTTGTGGTATACAAACTTTCAAAAATGATTGTAGGATTTTATATAACGGTCATCCGCGCTCCTGAATTGACGTTTGTTTGTCATTGGAGTCAATACTAAACAGGCGATACTTTCTATTAGAGATAATTTAACCAAGAATAGTCTACAAATAAATGTGCATAGGCACACGTGTGAGATATCGCGGTAAATATGTAGCATAACTCCTGTTATTCAGGATACACGTTTTGTATTACGCATGAATGTCGACCGTATTTACATTATTTTGTTATGTCAACAAACCGCGTATACAACGTTTGTGTATTTGTTGAAATACTCAGTTTTTGAGGCAAATATTTGGAGGAGAAAAAATAATACCATGAATAACAAATTACATTCTGTAGAAATTTGCGTTTTCACCAATGTAGTGTCGCTTTAAGTGGAATCCAACAGAACAGAAATTTATTTCAGACTTATACATATTGGTACATCGTCTCAACACATATGGTTAATATGAAATAGTGTCATGTGTATATACATATAGGTACATCGTCTCAACACATTTAATTAATATGAAATAGCGTCACGTGTATATACATATAGGTACATCGTCTCAACACATTTAATTAATATGAAATAGTGTCACGTGTATATACATATAGGTACATCGTCTCAACACATATGTTTAATATGAAATAGTGTCACGTGTATATACATATAGGTACATCGTCTCAACACATATGTTTAATATGAAATAGTGTCACGTGTATATACATATTGGTACATCGTCTCAACACATATGCTTAATATGAAATAGTGTCACGTGTATATAGGTACATCGTCTCAACACATTTAATTAATATGAAATAGTGTCACGTGTATATACATATTGGTACATCGTCTCAACACATATGCTTAATATGAAATAGTGTCACGTGCATATATACATATAGGTACATCGTCTCAACATATATGGTTAATATGAAATAGTGTCACGTGTATATACATATAGGAACATCGTCTCAACACATATGCTTAATATGAAATAGTGTCACGTGCATATATACATATAGGTACATCGTCTCAACATATATGGTTAATATGAAATAGTGTCACGTGTATATACATATAGGAACATCGTCTCAACACATATGCTTAATATGAAATAGTGTCACGTGCATATATACATATAGGTACATCGTCTCAACATATATGGTTAATATGAAATAGTGTCACGTGTATATACATATAGGAACATCGTCTCAACACATATGCTTAATATGAAATAGTGTCACGTGCATATATACATATAGGTACATCGTCTCAACATATATGGTTAATATGAAATAGTGTCACGTGTATATACATATAGGAACATCGTCTCAACACATATGCTTAATATGAAATAGTGTCACGTGCATATATACATATAGGTACATCGTCTCAACATATATGGTTAATATGAAATAGTGTCACGTGTATATACATATAGGAACATCGTCTCAACACATATGCTTAATATGAAATAGTGTCACGTGCATATATACATATAGGTACATCGTCTCAACATATATGGTTAATATGAAATAGTGTCACGTGTATATACATATAGGAACATCGTCTCAACACATATGGTTAATATGAAATAGTGTCACGTGTATATACATATAGGTACATCGTCTCAACACATTTAATTAATATGAAATAGTGTCACGTGTATATACATATAGGTACATCGTCTCAACATATATGGTTAATATGAAATAGTGTCACGTGTATATACATATAGGTACATCGTCTCAACACATATGGTTAATATGAAATAGTGTCACGTGTATATACATATTGGTACATCGTCTCAACACATATGGTTAATATGAAATAGTGTCATGTGTATATACATATAGGTACATCGTCTCAACACATTTAATTAATATGAAATAGCGTCACGTGTATATACATATAGGTACATCGTCTCAACAAATTTAATTAATATGAAATAGTGTCACGTGTATATACATATAGGTACATCGTCTCAACACATTTAATTAATATGAAATAGTGTCACGTGTATATACATATAGGTACATCGTCTCAACACATATGGTTAATATGAAATAGTGTCACGTGTATATACATATAGGTACATCGTCTCAACACATTTAATTAATATGAAATAGCGTCACGTGTATATACATATAGGTACATCGTCTCAACACATTTAATTAATATGAAATAGTGTCACGTGTATATACATATTGGTACATCGTCTCAACACATTTAATTAATATGAAATAGTGTCACGTGTATATACATATAGGTACATCGTCTCAACACATATGGTTAATATGAAATAGTGTCACGTGTATATACATATTGGTACATCGTCTCAACACATATGGTTAATATGAAATAGTGTCACGTGTATATACATATAGGTACATCGTCTCAACACATTTAATTAATATGAAATAGTGTCACGTGTATATACATATAGGTACATCGTCTCAACTCATTTAATTAATATGAAATAGCGTCACGTGTATATACATATAGGTACATCGTCTCAACACATTTAATTAATATGAAATAGTGTCACGTGTATATACATATAGGTACATCGTCTCAACACATTTAATTAATATGAAATAGTGTCACGTGTATATACATATAGGTACATCGTCTCAACACATATGGTTAATATGAAATAGTGTCACGTGTATATACATATAGGTACATCGTCTCAACACATATGGTTAATATGAAATAGTGTCACGTGTATATACATATAGGTACATCGTCTCAACACATTTAATTAATATGAAATAGTGTCACGTGTATATACATAGAAGTGAAACAACAAAATAACAGAAAAAACAAAGTTTGTCTACAAAGTATGCACGCCACACAAAGCCATACGTTTAACTAGATTGCCATGCATTATAGTATAATACAGCAAAAGGCGTGCATGTTTATTATATTCAATAGTAGAATACGTCATTGCATAATACCAATTTGACTATGTTAATAACTTAACCCTTTCAACACCACATACCTCTAAGTAGGCATATAAAAAGTGTAGATCCAGATGAGCCGGCTCATGACGAGCCGTCTCATCAGGATCTGCACTTTTTGCGGGTAATTTTACTCTTTTTTGAAAAAGTTACCCGTTTTGATAAATGAACTGGTCTAAATGTAAATTTTCTTATTAATCTACTGGTCTAAAAATATCAGGCACCAGTCCATGTCAGTTACTTGGTGTTGAATGGGTTAATAGTCATTATATTGTACTATGCTCCAATGATAGTATTATATTATATTTCATTGAGACTTTTTTTTTTTATTCATTTTTTTATATTTCGTAATCTATATCTTATCTATATCGGGGGTGGGGATGCGGGGCGGGGTGTAAATTGTGCAGCCATACATGTTCACGTAATCATTTCTACAACTCAATATTTTGTTTTTCAAAGCTTAACGAAATTTTTGTTCACGTGTTATGTACATACAATTATGTCTACCAGCTGAATACCATACCATTATGTCTACCGGCTGAATAACATACCATTATGTCTAGCGGCTGAAACCCTTTTCTTATTTAGGTTTTTCCATCTTACAATGGTTTCGATCGGATTGTAATAACATTTTGTAGAAGTTGTGCTAGAAAACATCAACACGATTATTTTTAATCTTGAAAAACAGAAAACTCACAAAAACATAGAATAGAGTAATTCCTATTTTAGCAAGACAAATATTTAATTTAACATTTCTGTTAAAAGCTGCGTGTAGCTACGCCAAACAAGTTTGTAAATTATGGCAATATTAATATCTACCACAAATATTCAAAATGGCAGCCATTTTAACAATAAATTCATAAAGCTGCTTTATTAGAAGTGATTTTGTATCAGTATTATGCTAATATTTCCAAATAAACATAGCTTAAACAGCTGAAGTTCTTCCTTTAATAGCAACAACAACAACAATAATAACAACAATCATCATAATCATGATTTGAAAGAGGCGTACGCCACGGTACAGACTACAATGCAAATTTATATTTCTTGTAGGCCTACTAGTAACGCCTACTTTCGATTTCAATGATAGCTTGTTTCAAAAGATCACATTTCCCGCAAATTTAATATCTTAAAATTATGCTGCTTGAAGGATTTATCTTAAAACAGTATAAAATAAAACATCTAAAGTCTCAAACCAGCTTTAATACTGTTGTTTTTACATCCTTGATATATGGTTAAGATTTCTGTCGTCTGTTCGTCTTACAACCAAGGAAAACATTTTCAAATGCAGATTTATAACAGCCTACGTGTCAGTCGTTGTCAAGTCGGATATTACTAAGAATTTTTCATACAAGATAAAAATCAGTTGGTGAAAGTGAAACGCCCTCGCACGAGCAATTTGTTGTTGTTTCCTTGACAACTTGTTTAAAATTCATATGTTCCTCACAGGCCACAAACCACTATGTTTTATGATCTCTTGTCTATTCATTAACCACAAAACAATATTTATAAATCAAAAGTAATAGACACATTGAGGAAACATTTTCCTGGTACCAAGTGAATATTCGATATTAATGCCTTTCTTTCCACTCATCAAAATTCCGCGGATTCGTACTTTTTCAAATCGTACACCATTACCGTCACGTGACCGGTGTTTTTCTCCGTAGGAGGGCGCTGTGACGAGTGTTGTTTACGACAACCACAAGTCAGCAACTTCCTTGGTGGTACATAGCCTGAAACCATTGACGTCGGTAATTATACGTCTTCTGTTGACAAATTGCTGAAAATGGCGTAGGAAATTAACATAGAAATATGCTAATTGATCGACGTTGTTCCATATATCTTGAAATATCTTGGATATGAAATTGAAATGTGTTTAAATGTAAAAATACGAAAAAGTGTATAAAATAGCGGAAAGCAAGGCGTACTTTCAACACACATATGATCTTACATGAGTGGTGATAGCATGTAGCAAAATCCACACGAGTTTCATAAAATATGGTATGAAATCACCACGAGTGTAAGCTACTTTTATCACATTAACACAGTAACAACAACAACAACCATACATTTGAAGAAATAAAACGTTTCTCTTTGTCAGTCTTTTTTAGCCTTATTACAGAAGCTGTATCCATACGCCGTAGTAAATAGTCCCTGGTAATCAAATAACTTCACTCACATAATCATCTCAATTGTTTTAATCACTGTAATCCACTAGTTCATCTTTAGCATGTTATTGTATATTGATAACAGGTTTGTGTTGGCATACACACTAATTTATTATACTTCAATCCTGATGGCAATACACCCTCTCCTCCCTCCCTCCCTCCCTCCCTCCCCACAAAGCAATACTAGTGGTATATAAGATGCAGTTTCTAAGCGAGTTGCTTATACATTTAACTGTGAAGTACATACGATAAATAATATTTTAACGACTATTTTTGGATTAAGATTTAATTTATGTATTTGGAACACTTTTACAACTGTTCGAGTATCTCGAAATGAAACAAATCCGCTCTTGAAGAGATAGCAATTAAAGCAATGCACATCAGAAGTAACGACCAAGCAACGAATAATACGAAGCAGAACTCAACGAGCAATCTCGTTGTGATTTTATACCAAGGGCATAGAGCTAAAACGCTCTGGGAAGTAATAAATGAATATTTTATACTAATAAAACTTATATAAAACAGTGAATATTTCGGATGTTTATATTTTATTTTTAAGTCGCAATGCATTTGTACTGGCGTGTCGCTTACACGCGCACCTGTGCCATTCTTACGGCACAGCGGATCGCACAAGAAGTATTCATGGGAGGCCCCGTCGCTACATAATTCCCCTCAGAGTGGATTTTTGAAGCTGGATAATTATCATCAGATTTTATGATACTAGAATTATGCTTCCTACATCGCAGATGATCAAAACCAAACATTGTGCCATTAATACCTATCTTTTATGTCATTTGAGTTTTGCTCACTTGCACTTATATTGAAAAATGTATATACACAATGTATGTACTCTGCAGTATGACAGCAATGTATGTATGAACACAATGTATGTACTCTGCAGTATGACGGCAATGTATGTATGAACACAATGTATGTACCCTGTAGTATGACAGCAATGTATGTATGAACACAATGTATGTACTCTGTAGTATGACAGCAATGTATATACTCTGTAGTATGACAGCAATGTATGTATGAACACAATGTATGCACTCTGCAGTATGACAGCAATGTATGTATGAACACAATGTATGTACTCTGCAGTATGACAGCAATGTATGTATGAACACAATGTATGTACTCTGCAGTATGACAGCAATGTATGTATGAACACTATGTATGTACTCTGCAGTATGACAGCAATGTATGTATGAACACTATGTATGTACTCTGCAGTATGACAGCAATGTATGTACTCTGCAGTATGACAGCAATGTATGTATGAACACAATGTATATACTCTGTAGTATGACAGCAATGTATGTATGAACACAATGTATATACTCTGTAGTATGACAGCAATGTATGTATGAACACAATGTATATACTCTGTAGTATGACAGCAATGTATGTATGAACACAATGTATATACTCTGCAGTATGACAGCAATGTATGTATGAACACAATGTATATACTCTGTAGTATGACAGCAATGTATGTATGAACACTATGTATGTACTCTGCAGTATGACAGCAATGTATGTATGAACACAATGTATGTACTCTGTAGTATGACAGCAATGTATATACTCTGTAGTATGACAGCAATGTATGTATGAACACAATGTATGTACTCTGCAGTATGACAGCAATGTATGTATGAACACAATGTATGTACTCTGCAGTATGACAGCAATGTATGTATGAACACAATGTATGTACTCTGCAGTATGACAGCAATGTATGTATGAACACAATGTATATACCCTGTAGTATGACAGCAATGTATGTATGAACACATTGTATGTACTCTGCAGTATGACAGCAATGTATGTATGAACACAATGTATGTACTCTGTAGTATGACAGCAATGTATGTATGAACACAATGTATATACTCTGCAGTATGACAGCAATGTATGTATGAACACAATGTATGTACTCTGCAGTATGACAGCAATGTATGTATGAACACAATGTATGTACTCTGCAGTATGACAGCAATGTATGTATGAACACAATGTATGTACTCTGTAGTATGAAAACAGTGTATGTATGAACACAATGTGTATACTCTACAGTATGACAGCAATGTGTATACTCTGCAGTATGACAGCAATGTATATACTCTGCAGTATGACAGCAATGTATATACTCTGCAGTATGACAGCAATGTGTATACTCTGTAGCATGACAGCAATGTATATACTATGCAGTATGACAGCAATGTATGTATGAACACAATGTATGTACTCTGTAGTATGAAAACAGTGTATGTATGAACACAATGTGTATACTCTACAGTATGACAGCAATGTGTATACTCTGCAGTATGACAGCAATGTATATACTCTGCAGTATGACAGCAATGTATATACTCTGCAGTATGACAGCAATGTGTATACTCTGTAGCATGACAGCAATGTATATACTATGCAGTATGACAGCAATGTATGTATGAACACAATGTATGTACTCTGTAGTATGAAAACAGTGTATGTATGAACACAATGTGTATACTCTACAGTATGACAGCAATGTGTATACTCTGCAGTATGACAGCAATGTATATACTCTGCAGTATGACAGCAATGTATATACTCTGCAGTATGACAGCAATGTATATACTCTGCAGTATGAAAACAATGTATATACTCTGCAGTATGACAACAGTGTATATACTCTGCAGTATGACAGCAATGTATATACTCTGCAGTATGACAGCAATGTATATACTCTGCAGTATGACAGCAATGTATATACTCTGCAGTATGAAAACAATGTATATACTCTGCAGTATGACAGCAATGTATATACTCTGCAGTATGACAGCAATGTATATACTCTGCAGTATGACAGCAATGTATATACTCTGCAGTATGACAGCAATGTATATACTCTGCAGTATGACAGCAATGTATATACTCTGCAGTATGAAAACAATGTATATACTCTGCAGTATGAAAACAATATATGTATGAAAACAGTGTATATACTCTGCAGTGTGACAGCAATGTATATACTCTGCAGTATGACAGCAATGTATATACTCTGCAGTATGACAGCAATGTATATACTCTGCAGTATGACAGCAATGTATATACTCTGCAGTATGACAGCAATGTATATACTCTGCAGTATGACAGCAATGTATATACTCTGCAGTATGACAGCAATGTGTGTACTCTACAGTATGACAGCAATGTATATACTCTGCAGTATGACAGCAATGTATATACTCTGCAGTATGACAACAATGTATATACTCTGCAGTATGACAGCAATGTATATACTCTGCAGTATGACAACAATGTATATACTCTGCAGTATGACAGCAATGTATATACTCTGCAGTATGACAACAATGTATATACTCTGCAGTATGACAACAATGTATATACTCTGCAGTATGACAACAATGTATATACTCTGCAGTATGACAACAATGTATATACTCTGCAGTATGAAAACAATGTATATACTCTGCAGTATGACAACAATGTATATACTCTGCCGTATGACAGCAATGTATATACTCTGCAGTATGAACACAATGTATATACTCTGCAGCGTTACAGCAATGTATATACTCTGCAGTATGAAAACAATGTATATACTCTGCAGTATGACAGCAATGTATATACTCTGTAGTATGAAAACAATGTATATACTCTGCAGTATGACAGCAATGTATATACTCTGCAGTATGAACACAATGTATATACTCTGCAGTATGACAGCAATGTATATACTCTGTAGTATGAAAACAATGTATATACTCTGCAGCAATGTATATACTATGTAGTATGAAGGATGAACTATTTAAACGTGAACTGTTTAACCTGGCACATACGCTATTATTCTTCACGACATACTTGATAGCAGGGCGTATATGATGTACATGGTTAGTTGTATGTGCTAACCTCGTTTATAAGCCGTGGGATCAATAGCATGTTGGGGGCATTCAATTAGACGTTGTTTTTATATCCCAGAAAATATGATAAAGGAAATAGTGGTATCATACCTTGTCAGTGTGCCTTGTTGCTCGAACTAACTTAGCCCCATACTAATACAAATGTACAACATTCATAAGAGTGTTGGGTTTTGTGGGGCACTATAACACTTGCTTAACTCTTTCAGCGCCGAATAAATTCAGAGCATGTGCAAACAACATAGATCCAGATCAGCCGCGGCGTAACGCCGCGTCTGATCAGGATCTATGTTGTTTGCTATTCGGACAGGTGCTTCAGCTCCACTGTCTGAAGAGCAATCAGCATATAGCCTGATCAGACGGCATGTTCTGTTCTGTCCGATCGGGTTCTCTACTTTTTACAAAAGTCGCTTTTATGCGACATTGGCGGTGAAAGAGTTAATGCATTTCATCAGTATTCCACTTTGGTATGTTCAAATGTTGACGTTTATTTTGACGTCAGACAGATTTGGTTCCTCCTTGAAGCAGACATATTTGTCTATAAACGTTGTTAAAGGCGTACACTAATTATGGTGTAAGTAGCCTCTATTTCTGCAGTCGGTTCTTACTTCTTGTGAATATTCCATTATGAAAACAGTTTTATAACTAAGTTTTAAAGTTTTGAGTGAATTGGTAATACTGGTTGCTACGGTAACAACGTTAACTTTCTGATGCATTTAGCATTTAATTTTTCCGAACCTCAATAAACATGTGATGAGATACACACCCACTACTTAAGGGTACACATACCTTTACATTTGGTTTCATACATGCAACAGTTCAGTATATACGTTACTATGACCACACACCTTTACAGTTGGTTTCATACAGTGGCGTCCGTGGTCCAGTGGTAAAGCGTCGGATTTGGAATCGAACGGTCCCGGGTTCGATACTCGGTCAGGCCACGTATGTAGTGTCATTGAGCAATGCACCTCACACACATTGCTTAGTACTGGTTAATCGCTTAGCTAAGCCTGTCCAGGAAAACATGTCTACGTCCCCGCAAGGGGTTCGACATTAAAGGAACATACATGCAACAGTTCAGTATATACAATACTGTAACACATTTGATTCCATTTTATTCAGCCAGAAGTAGAACATAGTTTTACAAGATGATGTAAATTAAACACTGTAATTGTTTGTTTTTATTATACCGATTATATGACATAAGCTGATATATTTGTTATACGTGAAAACTAGTTTCCAAAGGAAAGTTCCCATAACACACATTAAGGTGGACGTTTACTGTATGCACAGATAAACCCCACCCACCCAAGCAGCGGTGAGCGGCACATTATTTGTTTATTTTGTTTAATAATATTTTATTGGTCGATTCGTTTTACATATACATGTGAATACAAAACGTGACAAAATAAATAATGGCAAACGGGTCGGGCCACAAGTTCTAGCAACATTAGTTACTGCCCTACCCGAACAGTATTTGAAGTGAACAACCGTGAACACTCGGCCACAAAAAAAGATAATGTATTAAAGCGTTATTTATCATCGCCCCATAAGCTTGGATGCTGTTACAAGTAGGTTAGTCATTTTATTTATTGGTAAGATACAGTAGACCCCTCAATTCCAGAAGCATCCCTGGTTCCTTAACATGTCCGGTATATAGCACCGATAATACACGGGACCCATCTGAAAGACTGTTAATATTACTATGGTCAAACGGGGGATCGAACCTACTATCCCCATCCCTGGTTCCTTTACATGTCCGGTATATAGCACCGATAATACACGGGACCCATCTGAAAGACTGTTAATATTACTATGGTCAAACGGGGGATCGAACCTACTGTCCCCATCCCTGGTCTTACATGTCCGGTTATAACGGGGACAACTCCCATCCCTGGTGCTTGTACATGTCCGGTGTATAATGTGTGTGTTTTACGTTTGTTTATCGTCGCTACCGGTTGCCCATATGAGCGACGCCTTCTGAAGAGATTAGTCATTTTAGATTTTTGGAGGATAGTGCAATGATACAGACAGAGACCCATTTCAGAGTCTCCTCTGGTTCTTTTACGTGCACGGTGTACAGCACTGTTAATAGTAATATGGTGTGACGGCAGATCGAACTCACTAACATTGAATTAACAGTCCAGCGTGTTACTACAGATCCGTCTGTAATCGGTGTATACATAGCCTACTCACCACTGATCCTCGGTTTATAGTCCTACCCGAAAGATTGTTAATAGTAATATGGTGTGACGGTGGATCGAACTCACTAACATTGAATTAACAGTCCAGCGTGTTACCCAAGGGACCACTGACCCGTGCCTATGCAGATAGTGCTTTCACTCACATGGTTCATTGCGCATACCAAGGTTTGAAACAACCCGTTGTTGAACTGATGTCAGTTTTTTTATTACTCAACTATTCAGCAACATATAGAATAAGGGAAGTAACTCGTTCATTGTTGGTTACTTATCCCAGCAGAGTAACATATCTTCAGAACGTCGTTATTAGGCGCAGGCCAAGAAAGTCTGTGACAATGAGTAAGTAGGCAGGGCAGGGCAGGGGCAGGGCAGGGCAGGGCAGGGCAGGGCAGGGCAGGGCAGGGCAGGGCAGGGCAGGCATGTAAGCAAGCAGGTAAATATTTTAATATTGTGACATTGTGCATTAAGAGATATAAACATATGTACATAAAATTACTAATTACAAACAAGCATCCGGTCAATTGCGGCCTATAATTATGCCACCATAAATTAAAGAGCATTGTTTACAATTATACACAAATACACAATGAATGTATAGGATAAATAAGCACGAGACAATTATATAAAAAAAAATAAGAAATAAATATTCTCAATATATAACTATATTTAATATACTTTAGGAGGTGTCATATGGCAGGAGCATCATTAAAGTTGGCACACGTCAAGGCTGTTCGATCGATTAGCGCAGTGGTTACCAAGCTCGCTTCTCACCAATGCAACCCGGGTTCTATCCTCGGACCGGGAAGTATGCGAGATGGTACGGTGGTCGCCAGGTCGGACAGGTGGGTTTTCTCCGGGTACTTCGGTTTGCTCTCACACGAATGACCACATTTACGCTTTCATCCGCGCCAACGAGAGTGATTAATATGAGTTGTTAAAACCTGTTTCGCAATCGTAAAATAAATAAAGTTTAAACTTAAATGTCAAGTTTTGAAAATTCAAATAAAAGCATTTACAATTGTAAAGAAAGAATGTTTTTTAAACGACTGACATTTGTTGCTTATAACCAAAATGTACGTGAAAATAAGATAAAATGTTATATTTATGAAAACGTAATAATAGTTGATCCCTAGGATCACAGGAACTTGAGATGTTATCCATAGGGTATCAAACACCATGTATCTCTATCCTAGGACCCATACAAATATAGTTTATAATAGATGGGAGAGGGTCCTATAATAGATGGGAGAGGGTCCTATAATAGATGGGAGAGGGTCCTATAATAGATGGGAGAGGGTCCTATAATAGATGGGAGAGGGTCCTATAATAGATGGGAGAGGGTCCTATAATAGATGGGAGAGGGTCCTATAATATATGGGAGAGGGTCCTATAATAGGTGGGAGAGGGTCCTATAATAGGTGGGAGAGGGTCCTATAATAGATGGGAGAGGGTCCTATAATAGGTGGGAGAGGGTCCTATAATAGGTGGGAGAGGGTCCTATAATAGATGGGAGAGGGTCCTATAATAGGTGGGAGAGGGTCCTATAATAGATGGGAGAGGGTCCTATAATAGATGGGAGAGGGTCCTATAGTAGATTGGAGAGGGTTCTATAATATGTGGGAGAGGGTCCTATAATAGGTGGGAGAGGGTCCTATAATAGATGGGAGAGGGTCCTATAATAGATGGGAGAGGGTCCTATAATAGATGGGAGAGGGTCCTATAATA